>NNCF01129525.1:370013-464476 GCA_002313205.1 Laupala kohalensis
TTTGTAATTTAACGCAAATATGTTTGTAAATTTACATGTACAAGTTATTATCGAACTATAGATTATTCTGAGTATAGTGTTTAAAAATCATAAGAGTTGAAAAAACACTAAATTCACGATTTATTGTTACAATAAACACGCCCCTACACAAAGCCTAGAGAACCTGTATAAGAAATCCGCCTCTACCCGAAGGAAAAACGGAGAAAAACCCGGGCCAGGATGGGTACGGGTTTTTCGGATGGGTACGGGTTAATAGTTACGAATTACCAACAATACTTTTCGAATGATTTATAGCTTGATAATATTACGTACTTGTGAAACTTATGTTGTAATTCAGGAGGGTTGTTAATGGGTGTGGTTGAGTCATTCGGGTTGAGCCCCACACGCGGGGAGAGTCATGTTGGCTCTCCCTAGTGCGTAACTGCATTCTCCCTACCTATACAAGTTTTTAGGGCTCTAATGACCTAGATGTCGATGAGCCGTAAAGCCCCACAAAAAAACAATATTTATTGGTATTTGTTAATGCTCTAACATGTGTCGAACTATTTTTTATCGTTGGGGTATGTTGAAGTGTTAAATCCGCTTCTGCCGTAGGGCCCATAATGGGAATTGATGGGATGGTCCCTTGCTTGCTTCTGGTGAGTAAATTATTTTATTGTCCTCCACGTGGTGATAATATATTTCTTATAATTCCTAGTGGGGATAACCTGATCCTGGATGGCCATAACAAACCCTTCTGTTCCAGGAAAAAGCTCCCCTCGCCTGAGCCATGCGTTCGACGCTTTCTTGTCGACATTGGGGTTGCTCAGGTCATGAGGGTATCTTCCATGCAGTGCCATGCTCTTCCATTTCAAAATTTTGTCTGCTTCTGTTGAAATTTTTTCACTGACTAAGTTTCTAGCTTCTAATGGGTGTAATGCAGTGTAATTGTTGTCTGAGATGCAAATGCTGGCGTGTAGGTGAGGATTCCTTCATCCGTTCATGAAAATACGAACGAAGTTGAGCAATCTGTCTGTTGTGTAGGTTTTGTATATCTATAATTTCTCTTCCGCCTTCACCTCTTGGAAGTGTCATTCTCAGCTTACTTGAACTTGCGTGGTGTTTCCGATGGTTTGTCAATTTTACCCGCAATTTTCTCTGCAGATTTTCCAAATCAGTGGTCGACCAAGATCCCTTAACCCAAATGAATAAGTTAGAATTGATATTACATATGTGTTTATGGCCCTTAACAAATTATTACTATTCAGCTCTGTTCCACAGATTCTCTCCAGTCTGGTGGTAAATTCCGATGTAAGAGTTCTCTTGATTTCAGTATGTGCTATTATTATTATTATTATTATTATTATTTAGAGTAAAACTGTTAATAGTTAGTGTTAAACGCGCCACTGATTTTGGATTCGAAATCGTATTGTAATGAAAGAGCGCATCGCAGCTGACGTAAAACCTTCTTCACGCTCTTTGGATGAGATGGCTCATGACGTGTGTGTGGGAAGTGAATTCGATTCGCTACACGCACTCCTCCACCCACCCCTCCCACCCTGCAGTCGTCCTTTGCGTGACCCTTCGCTTCATGCGCTCAGGGGTTACACGTGGGAACTAGTGGGGGGTGGGGTGGGGGGGAAGTGGACGCAGAGAACATGCGATCGGATGACTCACATTGGACGAGTACAATTTAGGGCTGGCGAAACCTCGAGAGAACGACCTTCGAGATGTATCGATAGTTCAATCGACCTTATTATCGTTAATAAACATTTTGAATATGAAGAGCTAGAATACCGTTTCGGCATGTTTTGAAAAAAAGAAAAAATAGAGTGAATATTTAATATAGTTTGACAACGTGGAACGTTTTGTGCTAGTTTTATTCTTATTTGGCCAAAATAAAACAAAAGGTGTTTGTTGTAACATTTTCTGTACCAAATGGAGAGTACATTTTGTACTGTAGTTACAACTTGAGGTCGCAGGAATCCCGGGCTCGATTCCCGGCTCGTCGCCATTTTCAACTGGCTGAAAGCGATCGCATTTGAGGTGTTACTTTAATTAAAATGTGGATGTGACGGTGTGAATAGTTGTGGAGAGGATTAGTCTGGGACATAGAAAATGTGATTTGAGAAATGTGTGTGTATATCGAAATCCCAGTCGGAAACATATGACTTTGTACAATATTTGGTTGAAATTGAAACCTTTGTGTGCACATGAGGTAACATGTGAGCTCATCGTAGAGGAGACTCTCTGCACTGGAGAGAGCGTTAATTCCTCTGCCTGTGTCGTGCTGGGTGGGGGCTCCGCACCTGACGCAGTTTCGAGCGGAAGAATCGGAAATTGCCTGAAATTAGGGAGAAAATTAATTACGCAGGAATCCTGTTCGCGTCACTCCCTTGCAGAACTTCGGGAATGTCGTGCGAATACATTGACTGTGCCCCTCCCCAAACGTTTTCTTCTTCCTTCTTTCTTTTGATATTTCCTTTCATTAAATGTGAGTGGAGTCTCAAATCAATGTGGTCGGCTCTTCAACGACGTAGCTGCTACTCATGAAGCCCCGGGAGGGAGGTCCCCTGTACATCGAAGTGTATACATATTCAACGCTCGGAATAAGAATTGATATTTCAGTTTTATTTATTTTGTTCATTGTACGGTCAAAAATGTTTCAGATGATATTTGTGTTCAAATTGACAGAATTAAATTATATTTGGAGGTTCCTTTCATGATGACCGCCCCCGTCTAGGTACGCTCCTGGAAAAAGCTTCAATAAAATATCGTTGGGAAGTGAACTTGTGATGTACGTAGGAAAAGGACTTGATGGCATTTTCATACATTTTAACAAGATACCTAATCCTGTGGTGAGAGCATTGATCCGCGCTGTGGAAGGACAATGCGAGGTTGTGACAATATTTGTAAATGGGAAATGTAGCGTGATATTGAAGCTTATCTACATGGGGCGATAGTAAGTAGGAGGTGGGTGGTTGGGGCTGGGTGGGTCCAAGTGGAGGTGTTAGTAGTAGTAGTTAGTAATAGTTACGAGTTATTGATACAAGTAGTAGTAGGATATGGATAGAAGAAGGACGGTTCACTTTTCAATTGCGAGAGGAATATGAACTGGGACATTCGTGTGAAAAGCTAAAAAAAAAATTAAAAAAAAAAAAAAATTCTGAACCCACCGCGAATTGAACTCGGAATGACTTGATGAGCAAGCACGCTAACACTTTAGCCACCGGAGGGAGTGTGTGACGACATCGACGATCAAAGGAAACGAGGAGTATTCAGTGTTGGAAGACTGAGATTGAGATCCATCCCTCCTTGATTGGTGCGTGCGTCAGCCTCAGTTGGTGTGACGTCATTTTCGCTCCGCTGAATGCTAATTGTGCGCTCCGGATGTGAGTAACTTGCCGCCAATGTGTGTGCGGTCGTCGGCTTCGCGGAAGGTGGGAAGGCGCGCGGTGCTAATGGAGCAAGAAGTGCTGAGCCCTTGTTAAAGAGAGCGTTTGTGGGGAGGAGACGGACGGATGGACCGACGAGGCTGTCATCTCGCGAGGAGAAGGATGAAAACCGCCTTTGTCTTCCAACGCCTCGTCGCCGCTCCCTGCAGCAGCATCCCAAGCACTTCCGTCGGCCGATGGACCACCCCGGCGGCGATGACCCGCCATCATTTCCATTTTCTTTTTCGCTTTATTTCATATACATATTGTCTCATATAATTTAGAATATTTGAAGAATCGAGGTTAACAGAAGCTTCTTCCGAGATTATTACGATCATTTCTGCGACAAATTCAATCACTTTTTGTTATGAGGCCCTTAGTTAGAAAAAAATACTTTGACGTGACAAATCCTCTCACCAGACATTTTATTTATTTTAAAATTATTTGTTCTCGAATATTCCTATAAAATGTATATTGTACAATTGTCCGCCAGTCTTTCATTCGGGTATACTCGACTATGACGCTCACGCTAAACTCAAATGTACTCCCCTCGCCTACAGACGTTTCACTGTCTGTTATGGCCCGGGTTTCCCATCATTTTCCTCCGGTTTTCCTTCGGGTAGTGGCGGATTTTCTATGCGCGGGAATTTCATTAATTGTTGTGTTATTATTAATCTCAAATATAATATAAATTTTATTATCCCCCACGACTCTTACGCAGTTTACAAATACTTTTTTTTTACTGTATGATTATTGTTGTAGAAGCGTATAACAACATGTTCCGTGACACGTGCTCTAATTCGAGCACACGTTCCCAGCGTTGCAATGCGTCTCCCACGCTTCGCTCGCTTCCTCGTCTCGTCTTCGTGAATAGCCCCGCACTCGTCCGCAGATGTTTCCACGCCGCGACAGCTCGCGATTTCTTCGACACGTCTGATGGTTAATAGTTCTGTTTATAGCCGAGGAAATGTAGTCTCATTAAATATCACTTTTACGTTTATAACTTCGTTTGTGAAAGGGTTAAAATAATTTATAGTCAAAACAGAAGTTAAAAAACGCTTGTGATCGCGCAGAGGATTGAGAGATAATTTGCTCCGTGAAAGTAAACGAGGAAGCGAAAACAACGTTGGAGAAAATCCCTCGACAGAATTTGAGTTGTAGGGAACCGAACATGGAAATAATTTTTGTGTCTGAAGAAATTATTATCAACACTACAGCACGTCGTTCATCGCCTTCACCTTTTGACCATATGGCATACGCAGCGCTAGTACTCAAACCAGGGAACTTCGGTTCTCAAGGAGAGGACACTACCACCGGCACCCGAATAATGTTCGAATAAGTTCCAATAAAAATGTGGTCAATTTAAAGTGAAAATGAAGCGTCATACTTGAAAAAACTTCTTGTATATGTCGTATCTTCGCCCATAAATCGTTCCCCAGATGACGGAGTCCTGAGAATCGGGAGTCGACTGAATTGCAACTCGCGCTTTCTCCTTCGACGGGAGTTTCACGTCGGAAGCGAAGACGCTGATGCCGCGCTGTCGGTTAAACTGACGAAATATTTTAAATTCATCCGAAGGTGAAATAACTTAATAGTCGACATGAATACAGTTTTTGCGAGAGATCTGCCCCTCTCCTCTGTAAAAAAAAAATCTGGCTGTGCGAAGTCGCAGCGTGGTAAGAAGAGTAGTGAGGGGGAGCGTTAAGAGCCATTGTGAGATCGCAGGCTCTTCCTCTCGCTGTTTAAGTCGTGTCAACAGAATCTTATTGAGTTAACGTTGGGCTCTTCCGACTGCATCAGCGAATTTGTGGAAACGGCAGTAATAGATAAGCCAACTGTGAAGGACTTGTGGCTTGATGTCTAACATTTGACTGAAAGAACAGTGTCTGAAGTTAGCTTTTCAGCGCTTTAAATCAACCTTTGTGTGGGTGCCGTGGCATGCCGTCTGAAATGGGTGGACCTACGCAGCAGACATATGGCAACATCGTGCTTTCCTTCCATTGGTTACTTTTCTTTCGCTGCGAGGACTGTTGTGTTATTTCGGTGAGTGACAGACTCATCGTGGAGGGATAAAATTCGTGTTAAAATTTATGGAGTACTGGTTCTCCTAAGTGGAAAGTGGAGATTCCCAAATAAAAGGAACGTCTCCAAAAATGTGTGGAGTTTTACCCGAGGCGATGGGATAATAGCTTACTCAACAGACACTCGGGAGGCATTGTTCCAAATTTATGTTTAAAGTCTGTCCCCGGTGTTAATAAGAGTGAGGCTGGGTTGTAAAGTATGGATAATATTTCGTCCCGTCTTGTGTGTGGTAGTCTCCTACCTAAAACGGGAATGAAATAAAACCCTTGTAGATTCAACATGTGAGCTGAAGTACGTCTAATAACTCAGCAGCTTTTTTGGAAACGGTCTCTACGGGACGATTCGCCGGTGATCTGTTGCTTCATCTCGAGGTTGAGGTCTTGCACGTTAAGTGCCGCCGGAGAATGAAGGAGGGGTTACGATTACAGAATATACTCTGATCCCTCATCGAAAACATGGTGAGGTTACGGTGCTCTACACACATCTTAATTCCTTTCTTCGAAATGTTTACTTTTGTACCTTAGTAAGTCTCTATTGAGAAGTTAATTAAATTATGTAATTAAAGACTTCCGACCTCTTATGGACGAATAATATATATTTCATGAAAAGAGCTAACAACGTCTCGACTTGGATGTAAGTCGTCGTCAGGTGATTCAATTAATGACAAATTGTAACGAGAAACATAACAACAGATCAATTGAACATGGTATTGAACATAAATATAACACAAAATATGTCTACAAAAGAGCAGAAACTACACAAACATTTTTCAACGTTGTATTGTATGTACCAGATAGCTTTTCAGTGTCAGTGCGTAAATTCGAACTCCCGTGTGCCTTTTTTACAGTATAATTTGTACTTTGTTTTACACGTGGTATTTATATAGTATTGAAAACATAAAAATATTCCGTCTCTTCGAGGGGAGAAAAGTTATGGGTTCCTTGATACTGAAAAAATTTGATACTTGTTTTAAAATTTCGATTATCCAACAGTGAATTAGTTTATTTTAGTTATGTTTCTTTCAGAAAGCTGCTATAGAAAAGACCGGAAAATGTTCGAAAAGTGTTTCGTCTTTTAAATGAGACTTTTAATCAGAGAAAAACGGATTCTGAGGAAGCCTGATTCGATTATGTCCTTGAATATTAATGTTTTAAAACGAATAGGTGCTTTTGAACATGGTAAAACTGATTAAGAAATATATTTCATTCAACTTTAATTTACATTGATGATAGAATCTAATGACTTTACATGATTATCCTTAATACTAGACGATTCTTATTTTGAAAAGTTTTCTTGAAACTTTTTTTTATTTGTTATTCTAATTAAAGTTACTAATTGACTGATATGAAGTATGTTAAGGTCCAGTTGTGAACCGTGAGCTCACAGGTCCACGTGACTCAACAAATCTCCGATCTTTTGCATCAATCTTAGATCACTACAGTTTGCCGCCTAGCCGGTTTTCGCAAATGACATGCTAAAACTAAAATATAATTGCACTTATTTATTTTAAATTTCAATTAACAAGACCCTAGAGAGGTATAATATAATACTTCCTACGTTACATTGATGACGCTAATCGCACAACGCACACGCAAAGACGTAGTGTAATCGATGCATTTTGCATTGCGTATCATCGTAACATTGTAAACCCAAGCAAACTACTTCTGTGCAAACGTACACAAGTAAACTGTACTGTGAGTACACCAGCACACTCAACCAACAAATCTCTCTTAGATGTCAACATAACCTCAAATCCACACCAGAATCCGCCATCACCTCGCTCACTAGCGTACCACTAATATCATACGCAAACAGAGGAGTTGTAAAGTTCTACACTAGGACCTATAGTGTATCACTAACTTCCGAGCAACTGCAGAAGTAACTTGCGTATGGATAGCGTATACTGTAGCTCGCAGGTACGCTATGCAAAAACTCCCTATTGGCTGCTAATTTTAATATTCATTCAATGCTAGTATCAAAGCTTGATCTCTGAAACACCGTATTTTCGAATGACTAAATAGAGGAGGAAATATAAAGTCGTGTAATCCAAACTTGCGATAAATTATAATAAATAGTTTGCGCTCCACGTTTGTTTGAAAATTCACGCTCTGGAATAATAATCGGCAGGTGTTTGTGCAATGTGAGAATAAGAGAATTTGGAAGCGTGTCTTGTGAGTCGTGCTTGTTCCCATGAACGTTGCTTAGCTCATTTGGCAGTCGCGCGTCGCATCAGCCATGTGGATGACAGCCAATGTTTTGTTCACGACGTTGGACATCGCTCTTCATGTTTCGCTTCGTGGGTTTTGCGATTTGTATGCGACGAGGCTCTGATCGGAGCTGCCGTGATGCTGCGTCTCGGGGTCTCGGTGACACATTTAAACTTGACACCGAAAAGAAACAGTTTTCGCTGAGTCGTTTGGCTGTGGATTCCAGGAAGAGTGTAGACAGGTGGCAAACGAAAGGGTCGAAGATACGAAGTGTATCCAGTGGCATCAAACTAGAGGTCACTAGGAGCAGACACGAGCGGACTCACACTCGACGTGACCAAAAAAGAATGGTCTCCTCCAATCGTACTTCTATTGTGCTCCACATTGATTGAGGTGGAATGACTTGTACCACCTAACACATCTTTGACATGCAGGGGTGATTTAAAGGGTCGAGGCTTTCGGGCTCAAGACACACTCACAAAATGTGTGAAAAAAAATTTATTGTATTTTGTATAATTAATTTTGGTTGTGCCATAGACCTTTTATTTGCATTGGGTAGTAGAAATATCTTCTTACAGAATCATACATTTCATTTTCACTGAACTTCCTATACCACCAGATCCTCCGGAGATCTTATGTCTACCCAAAAAATTAAATGGTTGATCTGTCGCCGGTGACACTTTTTAGCATTCCTCACGTGAAACCACATCGATAGATGAGACTGGTTTCCAGAGCTCTATAAACCGGTCTCGCAACTGCGAATGAATCGCTTCTTTGGTTTACGTCATGTCTTGAGTCTTCTTGGCAGAATGTTCGCGAACATTTTGAAACAACAGTGTTGAAACAAGACTGAAGGTTTTCTTCATTTCGTGCGAAGAAGCCACATGAAAGATCATTGGGAGCAGGTTTTGTGTTCGAAATGCACTCCGCTATGTTCTTTCTCGTGCAATGTCTCCTTGTCAGCGCAGAGTAGAAGAACGAGATCCACAGAGTCATTAATAAAGGGAAGGACAAAGCATAAGAAGATAGTTCGCAAGGTTGAATCTCTTCCAAAACGACTCCCAATACGGAGCTCCAAATCGCCATTCCCTTTTGAGAAAAGGCAGCGTCGTTATGACTGCGCCTCAGCGCTTTTGGCAGAATTCGAGAGTAGAGTAACCTCTGAGCGGCGCGGTTTTCTCTATTTTTGCTATCAGCGTATATCATGACCGTCACTACTATTTACGGATGCACTTAATTTTCGTTTCTGCTTTTTTTTGTTATCTCCTTAAGGTAAATCTTAAGGTCCATCGTTGTATGGACTTATCGCCAAGAGATGGGTCAGGTTTTACTTTCTGTATACAGTCATACTTGCATCGTAACTGAAACTTTGAATGTTCATTCCTTCACAGCCACAAGATGCGTGCTTTCATTCTCTTGGTTGGGTTCTAACTAATTAGGAAGTAGTTTGTACAATAGTCCTTCTCAAAAATGAGAATCTTCATTGTACTTGTTTTTTACCTTTATCGTTGTATTTGGATGGGATGTGTGAAATGACGTAAGTTTTCAACAGGAATGGATTTGCAATTTACGACTAAAGAGATTTTGATTTCACCGTTTATTCACATGCTGATACTTCGTTCTTAAAAGATGTTTTGTTAGTGTGATAGCCAGTGTTTTTTACACCTAAAAAGTTTTTGAGGGCCCCGAAGATTCTTTAAAACACTTTTCTACAAATTAACAAATGTCTCTCTAATTCAGAAACATTTCAAATGCGTAAAAAGTTAAACCAATAAAATATTGTAAATTATTATTCAATAAAGATCAAAAAAAAAGTTCGTTTCATTTTTTGCGAACTATTTATTATAATGTTAAATCCGGCACTGTCCTTAGGCACTTGATCGGAATTGATGGAATGGTCCCTTGCTTGCTTCCGGAGAGTAAATTAGTATATTGTCCGCCACGTAGTTCGTAACTTTTTTTTTAAACAATGTATATTATTATTACATTCAAACCAAATTCCGTGTGGTTTTTACCCATAGAGAGGAGAAGCGCGGACAGCAGCTTTTGTCGAGGCGCAGAAGCGGCGGGTGTTGCTCGTTCCACCGTCCATTCCATTCCCTTTCTTGCAGCAGGGAGTGGATGCGTTCCTTGGTATTTGACAGCTACAGCATCTGAAGGAATCCGAAATGCTATTTATATGCACGGGGGCGGGCATTCCTGCGACTGACTATGGCTGGCTGCTATGTCTCGCTCCACAGCCGCCGAGGCAGTCGCGCGCGTACTCTGGCGAGAATCAACCATTTTTTTTTATTCTTATTCAATGAGAGAAGTTCGTGTGTTGGAGCTGAGCAGGAGCGTGGCCAGGATTCGGCTAAAGGGCGTTAAGAAGCTCGTCTGTTATTTTTATTCAACAAACAAACTTTATTGTCAAAAAAGCAGTTACAAGTTGCATATGACCACGTGGAGGACAATAAACTAATTTACTCTCCGGAAGCAAGCAAGGGACCATCACATCAATTCCGATCAAGGACCCTAAGGCAGAGGCGGATTCAACATTTCAACATACTCCTAACGATAAAAAAATAGTTCGACACGTGTTATAGTATTAACAAATACCAACAAATATTGTACTTAATAAAACATAGAAAATCATTTCACAAGTACGTGTTATTATCAAACAATAAATCATTCGGAAAGTATTGTTGATAATTCGTAACTATTAAATAACACTAAATTCGCCAATAATTATATCAATTGAAGCTGTCCCTAGGTAAGAGTCTAGCCAGTCTTTATAAAATAATCCGCCTCTACCCGAAGGAAAACTGGAGAAAAACTCGGGTCAGGATGGGGCTGCAGAATTAATGTACACAACCAAAGGGCCAGGGTTGAGTACATATACAACTAAATTTATATGAATAATAAGACATAATACAAGCAATCAGGAAAATAGTTTTCAAATTGTTGTCAGATACTTTGAAAGAACTACAACAATGGCGTGATAAAGTACAAGACGACTTTAAAATCAATAAGTTCTTTTACTAAAATCAATAAGTTCTTTTACAGTGTAGAAGTACTGGTGCAGAAGGTAGCTTTTGAACCGCTGATTTGAAGAGATTCAATTTATAATTTTTTTTATATTTTTGGACAGGGAATTATATAGAACGATTCCCGAATGATATTGTCCTTTTTCGCAAAGCGCGGTTGACACACTCGGACGATGAATATTATTCCTATTGCAAGTATTGTGTTCGTTAACGAGACTGTTTCGTATGAAGCAAGCAAGGGTGGTGCTTCAGTAATTCGGTCTTAACAAACACAACAGTTTCATAAATATAAATGCAGGGAAGTGTTAAAATATTTAATTCCCTGAATTAAGGTGTACAAGAGATTCGGGGGTGAGATTTACAAATTATCCGAACTATCCTCTTTTGAAGTCTGAAAGTTTGGACGCTCTGCCCGGAATCGCCCCAGATGACGACACCGTATCGTAAATGGGAGTAAACATTTGCAAAATAAACGCAACGGGAAATACTTGGACTAACTGCGTTAACTAAGATTCGGAATGCGTAACACAATTTGCTTAATTGGGAATTAAGATTGTCAACGTGACAATTCCATTTGAGATTGTCTTGAATATGAGGACCTTAGAACTTTGTATTAGTAACAGTTTTTAATTATTACTATTTTAATTGTTACTATTCAAAATTTTTATACTAATATAAGCCCTGCGCCAACTCAATCATTGATCCGAGTGTAAGATTAATTATCCTTCACATAAATTAATTCACGGTAATGTTTATTTCCCAGCATAATTTTTGAAGAGAAGGTGGGTGGGGGGGTCTGTACTCCCTCACCCCTCCCCCTCCTGATGGCTACGTTCTTTTACTGACGCCTTCGAAGTAAAAAAAACTCAGAGTTTAAAAAAAGTTTCCATCTCATCCTACGTAGAAATGTTCGGTCGTAACGACGTCGTTCCAATGTCGTCAAAGTCGTCCCGGCGTCGAAAATTGACTTTGCCGACTCGTCGATTTGTTTTCGGTGTGGGCGTGGAAGCGAAAGATTTTTCCTCCGTGTTTCTCGTGACCATAGGTTTCAAGGGACAAAGAGCTCTTGCATTAAACGCAGTTAAGAATGTACGACGTGAGGAATGGATTCATGACTTACCTCGCCCTGGAAGGGAAATCTTTAAGGCCCATAGTGTACACAAGTAAACAATATTTTGGTTACGTTGCCAACAGTATTTGTTTCTGGAGACGATGTTTCGGAGCTTTTGTTGTCTACATCAAAAATGTCGGTTAAGGATGGTTTTTGTTAGATTACATTAATTTACACACGCAATGACTAGAGAACGAAAATGTAATGATGGTGAATTCGGAACTATTTTTATGGATAACAGAACCTAACATTCGACGGATCTTCAACGTTTTTTGTACCAATGTTAAATATCCTTTTTTGTGGGGGCATGTTTCCAATCCTTTTAAAATACCTTTCCACAAATATCTTTTCTTGGTTTTGTCTTCAAGAAAAAACAGTCCACATTCGAAAAGAAAATAATAAGGTTGGCCAGCGCTGCATGACCGAACGCGAAATGAGATGAAACGCGCAATGTTCGCCCCAACTTGTATCAGATGTTTCAGAAACACGTCGGTTTGCCTATGAATTAGTGGTTGTAGCATCCCAAACTACTCGATATTTTGTGAAAAAAATGTGAGAAATTATTGCACAAACTTACGTAATGTTCAATGAAAAGAATGTATATTGAGAGATTTGCCGATGGATTCTAAAATTTGGTCGCTGAAATGTTTTATAAAGAGAGTTGGTTAGATGAACTCAGTTTCAGAAGTTTTCATTTAGGAGAAGTGCGTGTGTGTGGGTCGTGTACTATCATCCAACCGCTTGAGATGACTTATTCCATTCCTTAGTATTGAATCAGTGTAAGTAAAAGCATGTTGTGACAGACACTAATGATTCGTTGCGGACTAGTTCTGTTATTCGAAGAATGGTTACGTCGCTGCATTTCGAAACGCGACCGGCAAGGCAACATGTCGTGCTCTGCGACGTCTCTGAGAGCGGCGCCGGTTGCTAGCGCGCGTGGGTGAGTGGTTCCTCCGGTTGGGAAGTTATCGAGAATCCTTAAGTAGTTTTTGTCATGCGCCAACTTTCCCGCTCGTGCGTATGGGTTTTCTTGGAAATATGAAGTCACTTGTCTTAAAGTAGTTAAGACATTAGGTTGGGGAATTTCCTTTTTACCTGCTAATTAATAAAAACGTGGCATAATGAACTGTGAGGGTGCAGTTTCTCTTGCTTGTGGGTCTCATGCAGCCAAAGGTCTTTATTTTCTTCCCTTGAGCAGAATTGTCGCCAGTTTTTTCTTTATGTGAGAAGTGGCAAATTATTCAAGTTATTACATTTATTTAATCTTTAGATGCGCGTTTATTAGGGGAGAATTGTTATACTAACGATATTTAAAATAGATAAAGTGCGACCAATAATATTTTTACGCATACCTCGAACTTTCTCCCCACTGTCTTCGTTCTCGAAACATTTCGATCTCCTTCAACATTATGACATTTAGATTTGAAAAAGAAATGGAAGAGGTGCCTACTTTTATTTATAAATTAATATTTGATTTTGATAGAATATTTATGGATCATTCTGAGTACATCAACTCCTAATGAATTTAATATGTCGTTCCTTCAGTGCGATCTTGCCTGTAATCCTGATGACACATATTACTTCTTGAATTATCTATTACTTCGTGAGATCCTTCGGTTGATCTCATAAATTTGACCATAAAGTACGCGACTGCTCATTGGATCTAATGTACTTTTCATTCGATCCGTCATTCAATAAAAGCAGAACTGTTATTCTGATAATATTTCAGCATGCGTAATTGTTTTAATGTTGTACTTGGATGTCCTTTTACGAAATCTTTATTTCAAACTTTCACTTCAGAATGTAGTCATCATTTCACCTTCTCAATTACAATATCGACTGTCAGATAGTTTCCAAATATGTCCGTGTTGTTCAGATTTACGGCGCTATATTCTTAGCACGTTAATTAAATTGAGTGTAAGTTGTGATTTTGAGTAATAAATTACGCAGATTATCAGAATAATTGTGTTTTGTGTAAAATTTACTCTGACGGCGTTTTTATTGGGTGCAAGAACCTTAAAGACGTAACGATTCAAATTTAAATTTGATAGCAATATTTACGGGCAATAAGTATATTGGACTAATTTCTTTGTATTTTTTGTTGTTGTGTGTTTGTACCTACGTTCTTTCCTATCTTCGCTTTTATTGTCAACATTCGTATTTCTTTTGCCTAATTCCCTAATCATTTCCACTGACTACACAGATTGAAACTTTGAACGTTCCCACGTTTAATAAATTAATGTAGAACACTTTGAGATGCCACATTCGCGTGTTATGATAAGTTACCGTTTTCAGCACAGACTAAATTGCATAATTGATGGATATTTTCTTCTTTAATGCTCACCATTATGTGACTCGATCTAGATAAATTTATGTATGCGTTGATATACTTTACAGTTTGTACATTCAGTTATAATAGTTCTTTGGTATTTCACTCTATGGATCTTATTTTTAACGTGAAAGATATTTATTTGTCTGTGGATTTGACTTAAATGATTTTTATTATTAAATGATACTATTTGATAATGGAAATAGTTTCAATATTTAAACACAAGTAAGTTAATAGAAATTTAATCTAAGTTGTCCCATTAAAATATTAGGATCTTGAACGGATCGGGCTCCAATTTTTGTAAATAAAATTAAGACTTTTATATGATCTAAATATGATTTCGTTAATTGAATAAAAAACATGTTCTTAAAATTTGTAGAATAAATAAAATGGCAATTGATGAGATTAATGCAATAACATGACCTGATTCGTTCGGAATGTACGAAGAAATTGGCTAAGCAGAATAACGACTCACCACCTAAGTGTGCGTGCGTGTTACAATACCTCAAGGTTTTTTTTGTAACTAAAGACTCATATATAGTCTTTAGTTACAAAAAATAACCTTGAGGTGTGTGTGTATANTATATATATATATATATACACATACACCCCCCTATCCAATAACTCCAATAACTGTATGCTAAGCGTTGTTGCAAAAGATGAAATGGATTGTCAAATGCTGCTCTGAACAACCAGAAGTCCTAAGATAACTTTCAAACTGGTCATCTGTAGTTGGCTCCGGCATGTGATTCTACCTCTGCTAGCCCTGAGCACATTTTAAGCATCCGCCTAGTGATTGACTTAATGCCGCCGTGTAGCACGAGATATTGCCGGTGCCAATAATGAGAAAAAGTTAGCGAATTTAAAAAATTGCCTTTTCTATCAAAGGCTAGTTAAATTTAGCAAACAGTTACGGCGAAATCTCTAAATTTGAAAAAAAAAAAAATAGTGATTTGTTTTTAGATTAGTAGCATTGCAAACAATCGCAATAACTCTTGGTTTCAAGACCAATTTGAAAATTGGAGTGCCTTCGTATTCTAGTGACTTTAAATTGAAATCACAGTAATTTCTAAATTAAACCTCCAATCGGGAGATTACTCTAGAGTCCTCTGTTCCCTCAGTATCGCCCAGAAAAAAAATTCCTTCAAATACGTTGTGTTGGAGACTTCTAGTATTTGATGTAACGATCCATTCCGGGGCCGCGCCCGAGTCGTGGTCTCATAAAAGGGTTTTGACAAGCTTTTTCAAATAAACCGTTTACAATTGAGGATGTTCTAATCCAATTAATGGATTTATACTTTATATGTACCGCCCCATTACATTCAATCTTTTATTAATAATTGTGTCGTTTAAATAGAACATTTTACAATGGGGGATGAAACAAAAGATTTCACACAAAAAGTTAACAATTAAAAATATGAAAAATGTATGTCAACAATGTTGCTTTTATTTTAAATGACATCAACCGTATTCTACAGAAACAAATACAACATCTAAATATTAATATAAGAATTGGTTTAATTGTAACGCCTTGGGGTTCCTTTGAAAATGGGCACTGTTTGAGGAAGTTTTTGTCTGTCAGTTGAAACTCATTTTTCGTCGTAATATTAGTTATACCAAATTTATAAATGACGCAACATAGTTTTAAATGACACCAAAGGGTTCTTATAAAATGTTTTGAAGGGGAAGTGATTAAAAATCGTGAAAAAAAAGACATTTTTGGCCTTAAAAAACTAGACTAAACCCCTTGCCACTGAGGGTCCCAGACAATTGCACCGACCGGACCGGCGGTAGTTACGCCACTGTTGCTGAAACAGTTTGTTTGTTTTTTTTTCTGGAATAAATATTATAATTTTGTTGTCTTTGCAGGCCGAGCTGGTGCACCTGCGCGCGGAGCTGGTGGAGGCGAAGGCGCACCGAGCCACGTTGGAGCAAGAGCTGCACACGCTGCTGTTGCAGCTACACGCGTCGCAGCTGCAGCATCTGCCTGGAGCGCACACGGCGGGGCCGGCGCTGGAGCCGGACGCCGAACGCATTCGCAGGCGCCTCGAACAGGAGCTGCTGCGCTCGCCCACGCACAAGGCGAGATGCGAGTGTGAGTTGTCTCATCGGCCCTTTGGGTTGATATTTGTTACAGGCTACGGGTTTCTCCATTTTAAGCAGAATCATTCATATGAAAATGTAGACTGGATTACAGTTTGGTACATCGATAAAAATATTATTTATTTACAAATAATTATTAAAGATCTCTCCTATTAAGCTAGTCTGTTTTATAGATATGCAACCCGTTAAACGTAGCTGTATAACAAATAGAATCCTTATTCAGAAATTTTGTGAAGTGTTATAAATGTATTACTGATTGAACATCTTATCTTAATCTAGAATGGTCTGCAAGCTTTTTTTATATTTTACCTAGTACTTACCTATAAATCTTAGTTTTTAATGTGCAATAACATATGTAACAAAGAATTACAACCTCCATATAAGAATTTTTTTTCTTCTATTCTCTGTCCCATTTGTTATCTCATTCAAAGATATTATTCAGATTTATCAGTTTGTCTCCTCATAAATAAGACAGTAGTAGACATGGGCAGCAAATGGAAGAGACATAATATTTATCTTCCATTACGCATAAGGGAACATTGAATTGTTCATTGATGCTTTGTTAACCATGAAGATATTGATTCTTTGAAATCCATAACAAAAAAAACTTTCTTTCTAACATAAAAAAAAGTAAAGTACCCTTCCTGAAAATGATGCCCTGTTAGATTTTTTTCCCATTCCAAATACTTCTATTTGTGAGTTTCATCAAAATTGTTAGAGCTCTTCTTAAGAAAAAACTATCCCAAAATATACAAACAATTATTACTAGCCTAATAGGGGTTAAACATTGCAAAAAGAAAAGAAAAATCTTTAGAATGTATGCAATAGATTAAGAATAAAATGGAGAACAAAAGTAATTGAAATGGATACCATATTGAAATGGACCTTCCTATGTTGAACACACAATCTCTTACCCATAACATGACAAACAAGCAGAAATATGAACAAAGACATCACCAAACAATTTTTGAACAACCTGGTAAAGATAACTGGAAGAGAAAAACCAAAAGTTTTGGTTAAACCAAAAGTTTACATGTATTGTTTGTATTTCCTTCCAACCTGTTTCTTCATTTTCAAGGAGGTCATCTAATCTATTTCATAATCTCATGCAGTGAATGACTTGGCAGCACAAATACCATAAAAATGCTTCACAAGAAAATATAGTGATTACTAAAATGTTAAAGAATATTTTCACAATTCATATTGAATTATCAAATTTATTTGAATTAAAATTTTTTGTGCAGATAAGGAAGAAAATCTTCAGTTGGGAATGATAGAAGTGGCATCTCTACGCAGTGAAGTTCTACAGTTACAAAGGGAGAACTCTGCTTTAAGAAATTCACTTCTAGCCTTGCATAGCGAACTATATGGAGCAAAGCTTGCTGCCAAATATTTGGACAAAGAACTGGCTGGCAGGTAAATGTTAATTACATGTATTTGTTGGACATTTTATATTATGCAGCTTGATGTTGTTTTACTACAGTTATCATCTTTGGTGTCAAAACTTAAGTTTTCTAAAATCTTGAAGTTGTGATTGAATTAAATGTATTATATTGTGTTTTATTATTTATTTAATTTAACAATTCTTACTCTAGAAACTCAAAGGTAGTGAAAATTATACACGCCAGAAAACAATTCCAAATAATAACATAACATACATACAAATTAGTTTAAGCTAAATAAGTGCAGTAGGTTTTCTTATTAAAACAGTTATTTTTTAATGTTATTGAAATATTTTTTTAAAAATATTTTATGTTTTTTCCCTCAATATTATTTCTTGAGATGTATAATATTTAAATTATGTTAGCCATAGCGTTTTGATGGATACTTTGATTCTGCTACTTTTTTCAAGTATGTCACCCCATTCTCTATTCCTGTCACTCATTTCTCTCTCTCTCATAATGAGAGGGATTTGGCTCTCACTAGTTATTATCTATTGATGCGTTGTTTTGTCTGAGATTGTAATTGCTGAAAATGGTAATTTTGCACAAAACAAGCCAACAGCCACAGGAAGCGAGCTGTCAATTCTCCACAAACAAGACACAAATTGTAGTTTAATTGGGTATAGAAAAGACCTCTTTCACTGGTAGTTTCATTGTTAGGGTTTATTTCGATGGGTGGAAATCCTTCGAGTTAATTAGCACACGTTTGACTTCTAGTGTACACCATTGGAAAAAGAGAAAATTTCTCCAGTTGCTAAACTAAATATGTTCTAGTGATATGTACTCCTCTTCTTTGGCATGCTTTAATTTCTTGGAATTTTGTGTTCCTCCTATCCCTCTCTTGGCTTTTACTAATTTTGTTTTGCTAATAATATGTCCTTTTTCTCCCAAGAGTGGCAGCTATCCGTCGGCGTGTTATAGCATGTGGTGTATAGATTTTATTGTATATTTTTTATTTCATACTGTATATGATTTGTATACCTTTGGATTTTTGTATCATTTATTTTAGAAATTTATGATCAAATTATTGTTTTGTTCTTTATATTCAGTTTTGTAATCAATTCTGTAATAAAATTTATTTTATTTTCCTAATTCTTCTTTAATTGTTTTTGTCTCTTGGTATGAAGTTAATCAGTGTAGCTTTATTTTATGAAAGAGATCCTTGGTCTAGTGATCACTTTTGTAAAAAAACAGTGTAGACTTCTCTTTCCATTACCTTATCAGTATATTTGTGTTCTACAGTATTCAAATTATTCTATAAGTGGATGTTTATGTTTGTTTTTTAATGAATCCCTGTTTTGCACTAGAAGCATGCAGATGAAATGCAGTTGAGTACTTAAGTCAACAAAACCACTAGTTTCTTAATAGTTTTTTAGTTTACTGAAAATGAATTTGTTAAAAATATGTTTGATTCAGACACACTAACCATTAAAAAATATATATTTATTAATGAAATCAAGGAAGGATTGTGTATTTAAGAATGTTTGGTAATATCCAATAAGTTTACATCTCAATAATATACCATTTCTGTGGTAATACAAATTTTTAATGCATGAATACTTTTTCATAGTTCTTTTTTACTTCAGAAGTTCTCCTGCTTCAATTGCATGTCTCATGAAAAGGTGTAATGGAATCAAGGAAGTATCCAGATCTCTTTGGATATTGTGCAATTAACATTTAGTAAGTTTCATGATTCATAATGATGTGGAGATTTATTTTCCGTATGATGTCTCATTGAATTTTTGTTTAATGTATTTTGTACAGTTTGTCTTTGTTCTATGAATGAATTTTTCATGTTTTGTCACAACTATCCTGGCCCAGGTTTTTCTCCGGGTAGTGGCATATTTTCCTTGGGCGGGAGTGTCATTAAGACCTTTGTTTTATCAATCTCGCATTTTTACTGTAGAAATATGTTCCATTTTACTTTGAATAATAAATGGATAACAGTACATATTTTTTAAATAATTTCTTTTATAAATATTGAATCTGCCACTTCCTTTGGGCCCTTGATCGGAATTGATGGGATGGTCCCTTGCTTGTCTCCAGAGAGTAACTTTGTTTATTATCCTCCACGTGATCATACGCAGTTTGCAACTGCTTTTTTGACAATAAATTTTATTTATTTATTAACTAGTTGAAAAATATGTTTGTTCAATTTCTGGTAAGATGTCACAAAGAACATACAAAAATTATATAATAATTGAATGAAACAATTATTTCTCCTCGAGATAAATGTTTTAAAGAATCCCCTTTCCCTAAACCCTAAATCAATACAATTGAATGAAACGATTTTGATCTGGTAAATTTCAAAACTTTAGAAAATATTAGGTCTATGAATGTATTAAGAGACATAGGTTTGGTTTATAAATAAAGAGGAGTTTTAATTATAAGTCGTAGGGGGTAATACATAGAAGTAATCCTTAAGTTTTTAGTTCCTGTATGTTTTTTTTTTCTTTTCCAAGGTCCAAGCTTTCTTCAATTAACACACATCAGTGTATGTACTTACCAACTTACGAAGATACAGATCGTTTTGAGCTTATTTCGGTGCTTAACATTCTGTAATGTGAATTAGTTGTGTTGTATAGTTGATAAGGAGACAATTGTTTGTTCTCTCTGACAGGAAAGGATTCATGCTGGACACTGTGTCATCATTTGTAAATGAAACAGTTACCTGGAGGCTATGAGTTCTCCAAATCAGGATTGTCTTGTATAAAAATATGTTTGCACAATTTTGATGGTGTATAATTTCTTTGAATATTTATGTTTAGTGTTTAATTGTATTCAATTTACTTCATTATACATGTTAGTGACAGATTATTTGTTTCTTACTTCAAAAGAAGCTTCAGAACTTTTTAATGAGCTTGCATGAAATCTATTGTAAATTCTTGTTTAAAACCAATATTTTAAAAAATTCCTTTTTTTAGTTGTTTCTAGAACCTGTTTCATAAGATTTGTTTATAGAAACATCTTTATTTAATTTTAAATTTGCTATTAATTGTTTTCAGAATACAGCAGTTGCAACTTTTGGGACGAGAAATGCGTGGTGAAGTGCGGGACAAGCTATGGAGACAGCTGGAAGCGGAAATTCTTCTTCATCGCCATAAGACTGTCATTCGAGCGTGTCGTAGTCGCTCTAATACCAGTGCAGCTCCTCCTGAATCTGGGAACAGAACAGAAAACAGAGGACCTCAGGGTGTCGGCACTCCTCGAAGTATCACTGTGCAACGGGAAGCAGGAGAAGGGCTTGGCATATCTATCACGGTAACTGCTTCCTTTTCACTTAAGGCATATTTAACAAGCAAGGAGTTGAGAAATGATATTGTAGAATAAGGAATCTGTTGTATCTTAATGGTTCAACATGTTTTTGTCCTCTGGATAGTGTCAATACTATGAGTACTTATCGATTACTACCAGCAATACTTGGCAGTGCCCAGAATTTGCAAAGAAACGTAAAACATTCTTTATTGAATATTCTAGTTTTAAAACACGTCAATAGATCTGGATATTATTTAGCTCATTTTGCCAGATGTTACCTGAGATTCTTATACATAACATTCTAAATTCATGTTACCTTCCATATTTCTCTACTTTCATGATATTGAATTTTGTGTTTTGTTTATTTCGAAAATTAAATACCACGAAGAAAGCCTATAAAAATACACAGACAGGAAGCTTTATAAACGAAGTACATAGTTCAGACCTCTGAATTCTTAGGCTTTCATTTTTAGGCTATGTACTTCAATACAATGTTCTTCAAAACCTTTATATAATTTTCCATCTACAATTGGGTCACATAGATTATACATTCAGTGGATTGTCCACCCCATGTAATGTAATTGAACTCTGGTGGACTCTTTAGTAAGCTTCATAGTCGACAGTTGTGGGAGTAAAAATCCTCATCTACTGATAAGCAACAAATTTTCATTGTTTTTCTGCTCTTGTAATTCATCAATATTAACTATACTTCGCACTTTAATTGTAATAACCCTTAAGAAGTGTCCTTTGAAATTCCTAATAAATTCATCGATTACTTTTTCTGATTTCTTCTCCACAGACATTCTGTAGAACTCACTTTTTAGATGGTAACTTGCTCTGTCATATACTCAATTCAATACAATTTCATACTATTCACTTCATTCCAATTGCTTCTGTTGATGAGAAAAGATAACAATTTTTCATCAATTGTCATCAATGTGAATGAATTACATTATTCCTTTTTTTATGTAGTTTTTTGCTGATTCCAAGTATCATTACTGCGAAGTGACTTTGAGGTATATTGCGTTTCATAGTGGGGTCCCGATCACAGACTATAATTATTTTGGTTAAGTCTACATGTATTCAAAGAATCCCATATCCTGAATATGTAATTATGTCTCACATGGTGATCATCATATATGAGATGTCTCATATATTAACAATATAGTGTTAATATTTTCATTGCCATCATTAAGAAGAAATCCTACTTTGAATTTTCAGAGGCACAAATTTCTCAATGATGTATTTTCATTAGAATGTTTTCTTGTTTTTTAAGTTTTAGTTTTATTTTGAAATCTATTTGTATTCAACCTACGTACTCTCATTCTCTTCATAAATAATAAAATCACGACCAGAAGAAGTTTTCATTTTTGTTGTCTATTCTTTCTTCCAAATTAAGCTCATCAAGTCCAGAACCCTGTATTTGACTGCATTTATTATCTAACATCTTGCTTGAACCCTTTTCATTGGGCAACATGACTACACTCCTCAGTGTCAGCTCCCTCCATATAGCCTACTAGCCTACCTCTTTGAGACTGTCGCATGAAGTGTATTTTTTTTCCTTGCTATTTCAGGGTGGTAGAGAACATGGTGTCCCAATTCTTATTTCGGAGCTTGAACCTGATGGTCCTGCTGCTAGAAGTGGAGCTCTTTATGTTGGAGATGCTATTCTTACTGTGAATGGAATTGATTTGAAGCAGGTAGGATTGTAATTTTTTGTTTTTTTTTGTTTTATTCTTTCATGCCTATATTTTTCTAAACAAGATCAATTGGAAGAAGTTGCCTAATTATCACATGATTTGAAATTTTTAAAAATGAAATTTAGTGTCAAAATTTTAAATGTATTTTAATAAAAATGTTCCAATTCGCTTCTTCCCCTTCCTTACAGCCATTCAATCTCAAAATCCCCACCCCCTCTTCCTGTGTTTTGACTTCAGTGTTGGAAAATCGTGGTTGCACTTGTCAAAACCCTTCGCATTTCCTTGACACTTATGTATGATGCAACAATGTTGTGTGCTCCAATTTAGGCCTGCCACCAAGAAGCTGTAGAGATCTTGTCTGCTCAGTCTGGAGACATTACATTAGAGGTGCAATACGTGGCGGCTGAAGATAGTGACGAGGAAAATTCACTAGGGGAAGACTTATACGGCTTCAGGTGAATTATATTATTTTTTTCTTTTTTATTGTGATCTTGTTGTGTATCGAATAATCGTTAATTTTGTCGCAATCCTGTTCTCAAAATTGTGTCCTAAATGTAGGTATCGCTTTTTCGATGACGAGGTACTGGATGGTGGTGATGCTGTTAGTTTACACCCTCTGCACAATGGCTACCACAATAACCAGAATAATTGTGCCTTAATTGCGACTCCCACTGCACCACGGACACCAGAATCACCGAATCTTCAGAGCAGGTGAGATAGGGGTGAATATTTATTTAATTTAGTGGAGACTGTTTGTGAAGTGGAAAACAGATCCATCAAGACAGTTTTTGTGTACTACAATCCCAAAATTTTTCTTTGCAGATTTGTTTAATAAGTGTGTGCCATATTTTTTAAGTACCTAGTGTAATGAAAATAGGTGATTTTTCTAATTAATTCTTGGTTTCTAAACAAACTAACTCCTTTTCGTGACTGGTTATGAAGTCAAGAAGATTTTATTACTTTTCCTGATGAGTTGTTTTTAATGAGAGTTATTGTCGTTGACTATAATTATTTTTTAGGGGAGTTGGCTTACATTGTTTATAACCAAAATAAAGAATAGGTATATAAAATTAATGTATAATATACTTCTGATACACAATATTCACCCAAACATTCCTTGTGTTTTATTTCATTACCTTAATGCAATATTATAGTAATCTTATGAAATAATTATCTTAAGTTTGCTCTAAATGTCTATATTTTTCTTCTTGCTTTTGTGAAATAAGGTGTTTGTCAGCAAGGTGCTTTTCAATATTCTTATGAGGAATAATTATTATGCTGTAAGAATCCATGAATTTTTATTGGAGTTTCTGTGAATATTATCAATCTTATACTTCTTAAATATTTGAACAGAAGTCTTTGCTTAACAAAGTTTGTGGCATTCTTTTTCAACATAAATCTTAGGATTTGATCAGTATTGGTACTAAAATGAGAGTGTTCCTGTTCGCAAGGTAAAACTGCTACCTAGACCCTACGATTTTAGAGGTGTACTGCCGGATTTTGTGTTGTACTGCCGCTGTAGGGGCTATTTATGACATCCAAGTGGGATATATGTCAAGGAGTATTTGAGTTATTAGCAAGTGGGATATATAAGGCCTCCTTGGTTTTCTGAAAACTAAACATGTAAGCTACTGTTGGTTGGCTTCAAAACTATAAAATTATGGATAATGTCTACATAAACTCCAATAAAAAATGAAAACAAAATACATAAAAAATGAAAAAGTACAGTAGTAAAGACAGAAGGGTTTGATGCTATATTGAATACTCAATCATAATTTTCATCTAACATTAACTGCCATTCATTTTCTGGGAAATTTCACTTAGTATCCATCTATTTTAACTTTTCAAGAAAAAGGTGTAAACTTGGAATGAAATTACGTGTGACAGATCTCTACAAAGGGAGAGGGAACCCTCTTGTAATGGGATTTTAAGTATCTCCGTCTAAAGTGTTATGTTCAACCCAATGAAATCCTCTTCCCTCTGCAGGAACACATCTGACTGCAGCTTGCCCGACAGCCCTACTCCTGCATCAGTGAGCAATGCTCCTACAGAACAACCCAGTCAGCAGGATTCCTCTAACAACCCGTCCTCGACATCCGCCCAAAGGTCAACAGTAAGCTGTTCCACTAATTCTTTGAGCTACCAGTCTGATCTAAATGGTTCCACAGCTCCTACAGATCGCTCACCATACTCCCCCATGCACATCTCAACCGATGGAGGCCAGACGTCGAATTCAGAAGAATCGTTGCTAAAGAGCCCGACTCCCAAAAGTCCCATGAAGGAGCAGTCCAACCAAATTTATTACGACAGCACAGAAACCAGCATATCAGTTCCTTCCACTCCCAATAACAATAAAGGAATTATCTGTGATAATGATGAGAAATCAAATCACAAAAAGGCACCTCGAAGTATTGGTATTTCGACATTGCAACAAATATTTGGAAAATCCGGTTCCACGTCATCAGTATCGTTGGATTTGAGAAGTCAGAGTTCGGATGCTGGGGACGAATTGGTCAACAACAACTTGCAAGTCATAAGCAATATAACAGATGAAGAAGAGAAGGACATGACTGAAAACATTTTGCAGCACAAGAACGAGAGGAATGCTGCTAAAACCGAGAAAAGGAAAGTGAAGAAGTCATCTAGTACTGAATCTCAGGAGAAGCTGCTGAAAGATAATGAAATTAGGGTAGGCAAAGTGAAGGAGTCGTGTACTGTGGAAACAAATGAGATTACAACTGAAAGTGAGATAGTTGTATCTAAAGAAACAGTGAAAAGCAGCAAATCAACTGCTAATGTGAACCAGGAAAGTGATGTTTTAAGGAAGAATAGCAATGAGGCCAGACCTATTTCTGAGAACAAGAGAGTTAACAAAGGTGGTCATTACGGACTGAGGCTGGGCGACAAGGGCCATCGCAGCGGGAGGGCACAGAGGCTGGTGCATAGCAGTAGTACAGGAAGTAGTTTCGATGAAGAGCAGACGGGATCTGTGCGGAAATCTACTAGTTCCCGTCGTAGAGACCCTCCTGCGGTTTTGGCTGTGGGTAACAGTCCCACTCATTCTGCTCAGCATTTGAAAATTATGAATATGAATCAAGATCGGTTGTTGGACGGTTTTGGTGACCCTGATTTTGGCACCCCTGTTTGAATTGGTGAAAGTACCTTTGTGTTGTTGTTATTATTATTAGAATTACGCCTTTGGTGCACATTTCTTCTGGCATTTCTCCTTTCATCCATATCACCAGTCATCCAATGGTGTGATGAGAAAAGGCTGTGGACGTTTTAAGTATTCTCTCATGTACTATGAATGAACTGCAGCAAAACCTAGTTAGAAAATATGAGGTGTATAGTGCGTAACTGATTTGCTATTGTCAGATATTTTCTGTGATGTATATTTCATTGCTGCACTTGATAAGCTTGTTATATTTTTGAATCGTGTTTCAATGGAAAAATAATTTTATAGGATGAAAAATTGTTACTAGGTCAAGATGTGTTCCCAATTTTTTATGAAAGTGCGTATTTGAATCATGAGCACCAATGTAGGCAAGAAATTTTGTTTGTGGCTCACCGAAGTATTGATGCCATTTGATGCTGTATTTTGGCTTATTGAGAAGTGTTTTATCCAAAGATGTGCGATGTAGTCTGAAATCTTATCATTTATGGTAGAAGAGTAGTGTACAACATATACAGAAATTTTTTATATTATTTTATTATGACTTTTCTGCTTGAGTTACATTTCTGGATCGGTAGTATTCACTTATTTTGTCATGTACTAGCTTTTCTGGGAGTAGTCCACTCATTCGTGTGATGAACTTTGTCATATCATGAAATGTTATTGAAGAGAACCTTCTATAAGCTGTCTTAACCTACTTCCTGTAATATATGTTACATTAGTGGTCTTTATAGCTTGTTAAAATGTTTTTCTTTTATTTACGTAGTCAGTTTTAATTATATTCTTTCTAGTTTGTATAGTGTTTTATATTTATACTGGTAATTATACCATACATGAAATGTTTTGGTATATCTCCAACCTTTTTGTAAAGTTCCTGTTCAATAGTGAAGGCTGTAGCAAAAATTGTTATAAATGGGAATAGAGTCCAATCTTTAATGATATTCTATTTTTTGTGAGTAGGTTTTACTTGCTATGTATCAACTAATAGATTTCATTTTTGAGGTATTGAAAAACTTGTTCTAAACCATTTAGAAGCAAGTTTGGAATAAGCTAATTTTTCATATTTGTTATAATGTATTTACATTGTGCTCTATTTTGAAACTAGTGTCAGTGGTTGTAAATAGTATATTTTATAAATATCTTTAAGGAAGAGTGCTTTATAATTTTTTCTCTCTCTTTTATCTTGGCATTTATGACTACCAAGTAAGTTGTACACTATTTTTAAATGTGCGGGAAGAGTTGGATGTGATCTGATCAGTGTTAATGTACATAAAAGGTATTTATTGTTCTTAGATATAGAATGTGAGTAATAACATGCCATCATTAGGACTACTTTGTTCACTGAACTATTTTGTGTGTGTGTATGTATGAAATGTAATCTCTCACATGTTGAAATGGAATTACTTAGCTGATACAAGTAGATTAAATCATTTGTTGAACTTGATTTTCTTCATTCACTTCTTGACTAAAAAGAAAGGATTTAACTTTGTTTTGTTGGTGGGAGGAAAAGAAGAATTCCTTCTAGAATTTGAAAAGAACTTTAGAATTTCAACTATTTCCTGAATTGTATGTACCATATTCAAAATTTTAAATAGTTTGTGAAAATTGAGTTAATTTTCTATCTTTGTTTTGCTCTCAAATTTGGAATGTGCGATTTCAATATCACCAAGGCTTTGTTCCCATGACCCCTGTCAAGTCTCAACCTGTCACCGGTGACCAGAAATTTGGACGTTACTCGTGCTATTGGAAATGTTGCCAGTCTGTGTGGCACAACCTTACCTGTGTATTGTTGGTAGACTATGCTTCGTCGAGACCTCCAGCTATATGTATTGTTTGTTTCTGCATTCTGCATTCTGCAGGTTTTATGTTTACCCCAGTCCAAAATTCAAATTTCTCTTTTATACAGTAGTGTGAATATAATGGAAACATATAGAAAATGATTTACCCTCTGACTGTTTTGAAATATCAAGCAATCCATTTATTTCTCATAAAACGGTTACAATATATGGTACAAATATACTACTTATAACAAGGAAAAAGATAAATTAACTTTCTTATGAGAAATATAGGTCCCCCTAAAGGCAGAGCCTGAGTCGGGGTAACCGTTCTAAGTACTAAAATATTAAACTACTTAATCCTAGAACATCAAAAAAAACCAAAAAAAAAACCATTATTGAATGTGTCTTATATTACTGACTGATGATAAACATTTTTAAGAGTAATGATGCATGGGTCAAGTTACAGATTTATTGGAGAACTCTAAGTGCTCAATATCAGCCTGTTTCAATACCCAACTTCTTAATTCTTTAGAAAAACTACTTAACTACTGGAATTTTTAATATTAGTTGGCAGAAGGTTAAACGTTTTAGGGGCCAGAAATGAAAAAGATTTCATGAAATGAGTTTTTGTTGGCCTAGGTATCAGTGCAGTTCTAGGATACTTTTGTTAGTTCCAAAATATATTGAGAGGGTATTACGACAAAATGCAAACGTTTGTTATGAAAAAATATATTATTGCTGGAATAAATCAGTTTAGCGAGGCAGTGTTCTCTGAACTCTTAGAATTGGTTGAAACTGGTGATGAGACCCGTGAACCATATTTTTTAAGAAATACCGTGATTTTGCTATCAAAAGGACAAAGTCAGTGAAGACTGGGGCAGAGGGACTGCAGCAAAAGTTAAATAAATTGATACTACTTCATCACAGTAAGGATGTTATATTGAGTTTCTTTTATATGAACATACTATGAATAAAAGCTATGGAAGTTGCTCTATCTCATGTTTAGAATAATTATTTTTGCATTTAGATTTTGAATAAAACGATTAGATACTTGTGAAGTAAAATACTTCTGGAGCTTTCAATGAATTCACTTCGGTAAAATATTAATTGAGTGATGCCAGCCATCTGAAATGCTCTTGCTCTCGTCAAAAACTCCTGCCGACTTATCAACCACAATTGCCAAATGAACACTAAGGAAATGCTGAGTGATAAGTCAACAGTAGCCGATGAATGGAGCATCTGAAACTAGTCAAGTAATGTAAGTGGTGAGTGTCCGGCATAACTTGATGAATATTTTATTTTATTTAGACATTTTCCAGTTCAGTATCACTTGAATGAGGTAGGATATGTAAAGCATTTCATAAATTTCTTTTGAGGTAAAAAGAAGTGTGATGGTTTGAGAAATAGTTTTTTGTGTTATTAAATTGTATTTTTACAGCAAATAGTCACTTTTGTGACTACTATATATATAATATTTTTAATAACACAAAAAACTAAGACACAAGGTAATATTCGTTGGATGCAGGGGTTTATATATTTATTTTCTTCTTCTTTTTGGTACTTTACATATAAATCATCCAAATTAATTGGATTTTGAACTTATTCAGATCAATGTAAATTCTCAAGATTGGATGTGTAGCTCAGGAATGAATAGAAAGAGAAATAGAGACAAAAGGACTATTTTATTCTGAAGTGGAATCTACTAAAACATGTATATAGGGCTACAGTTTGTGAAATATCCTACCAGAAATGTCAAAGTTTCTCGCACTCAGTTAGTGTCTTGTAATTTTCTTTGTTTGTTCATACATACATATTTCTTCTCCAGAACCAGTTTGGAATATTGGGATTTAGACAATTGGATTTCTATTGCATTTCCTTTTCAATCTTCTTATTACTATTTTTTGTGAAAGATGGAAGTATCCTATTAAAACAGAAATTTTAAGTATGGTTGTAATACCAAGCAACTCGGATGAGATTTGTTTTAATGAGAAAGTAACATGCCCAATTTCATTTGTTTTATAATCAGTTTATTATCAGCTAGTATTTATATAATTGTGAATCTAATGTAAATAAAATATCAGTGGCAAATAATCCTAGTGATGCGCGTGACGTAAAAGGTGTCATTATAATTTACTTCAAGCTTATTATCATTTATTGGTGCAATATAAACTATACATGAACAACATTAAGTGTATTCATTTCTTAACAGTTGTAAGAAGACAATAATTGAACTAGTAAATTATTTTGTGAAACTGAATTCTACTGAGATTGTCCATTATATTGAAAGGTTTTATTGCAAATAATTTTTGTTTACTTGAATTGGTATAAACCTTCTCTTTTCAATTTTTTATCTTGTAGTTTGGTACAATGGAGAAGAGGTCAGTTTTTGATATGTTAAAATATGATATTAAAAATGTGTTGCATGTTGGAACATATTCCCTTTATTTGTTGTCTGTTTTTCAAATCCATTAAAATGTAATATAAATAGGGCAAGGAAGATTATGCTTCTGAATAAAGACATCAATTTTTGAGAAAGATAAAATTCTTAAGAAGAAGAAGAAGAAAACTTAGTGAGTCTCCTCTTGTTCATTTCTGGACGGCATAAAGACGAGTAATTAGGCATATGTTACAGCACCGCATTTAAATTTGCATAATGCAAGCATAATTCACCCCAAATATCACAATTATCACATTTTTACAGTTGTTTGTATTAGCAGGGGTGGAAAATGCTTCAATTTTGAATTTGCAGGCTAGTTCCAATCAATGCCTAGTCCAACGAGAAGTGGTAGAAGTGAGGCTAGTTGACCTTGGTTGGTAGATATCTTGCAGGGGAGGGGGGTCCCAGTTAAATGGGTTTTGACATGTGAATTTTCATATACTGATTTACTTAATCCAACCAACATGAATTTGCGCAGTTTAGTTGAATTAAAATTTAATTATTGGTGTGGTGTTTATATTCATCTACTTCCTTACAAAAATTTGAGGTGTTTCAACAATAATGAAAATTCAGTAATGAAAACATAATATCATTTAAGATATTATTTTATTAGTGGCAGGTTAAGATGGATTAAATAGGTTTTTGCATTTTTGGGAAATAAAATTGAGTTTTACAAGCATAACATTCTAATTTAGGCAGCATATTTTGAACATAAATGTTCAAATTTTGGCAATATAATTGGCCTCACTCAAAAGCATAATTTTCCTATCTCTTAATATGAATGTCTTATTTTTATAAGGCAGGAATATAATTTTAAACTTGGGAAAATCTTTTCTTTTTTCTTCTACTAATATATTGATGTATTTAATGATGAAACCACATTGTGAATGCAAGTAAAATACAATATAGTTAAAAAATGAATCATGAAAAATTGTTTTTATGCTGAATGTTTTCTATAACATTTGTGGAAGTACATTATCCTATACGTAACTATAATACGTAACAGTAGAGGAAGTAAGTTTGACTTACTGTTTGTTTAGGTTTTATCAAAGTATTCCTAGTTTGGTGAATATCATAATGTATCCTTTTGTGAATGCTTAATTATAACCTTTGTTTCTCCACTTGCTAGCTATGCATTATTGTTCATGGTTCCATCCTCTTTTAAAAGTGAATTAATTCTTATAACCACACCTATAAATGATGCAAAAGATACTATTTATACAGCTAATCTTATTCATATTGTAATTACATCTGTAGAATTATAATTATTGAATAAAACAGCCTCATTTCACAGGCTGATTTATTAACTGTTAAAGAAACTACACAACATTTCGAACCCCACTGTGCGCCATCATCAGGCAAGTGAAGTAATGTAGTTTCTTTTATGGTCAATTAATCGCTCTGTGAAATGAGGTCATTTTATTATATAGTTAATTTTATTATTTACAATGTGCTGACAGTCACAGCTTTCATGGTGGGTTAATTGAATAGTAGAATCAACATGACATGTTTTCTTTAAGTTTGAATATGTTAAGAACTACCTAGTAATGTTCAGACAAATGATTTTCTTGTAGTCCAAAATATGTTTGTTTCCTGTCTAAATTATAATTGGGTTCACAGTTATTCATCTATAAAATTCATAAATTGCCAACCAATGTGAAACAAGTTGTATAATTGTGTAGTACATTTGTGTTTGTGTGTTTTTATAATTGAAATTAGAGAATGGGAAAAAGTGTGTCATTGCTCGTTATCCGTTCTTTCACCACTTAGAAGTTTTGGACTCATTTCTTTGTGAAAGGAAAAAAAAAAACTGGAGTGTTTGAAGATTAAATTTTCAAAGTATTCTTCGCACAGTACATTTATTTTCCCATAAGAAAAAAAGTGCCAGAAGAAGTATGTATTTGTTAAGCTACATACAAGTCTGTTGCTTGCACAACCGTAAATAATATTAAAATGTGTAGCTCAAATCATAGGCTCAATTTCTTTGTACTGTAGAATTTGAACATGTATTATATATGTTGGTGTTCTGCTTCTGTGTAGCCTCATGTCAAGCACATCTGCTTTAGAAATATATTTTGATAAAATGGTACGACTGTGAATTTCTGTTGCCTAGTGGTGTGTGTAGAGTAACTGCTTAACTCTGCAGTTCCTTATACTTCTAGAGAAAAATATAAATGGGACGATGAAGTTGGTAATTGATATCATTGTAAATAGTATCGCACATGCATTTATTAGGACAATATGATGCGTCTAATGTATAGGACGTACTGTAAGATCTGCAGAAACCTCTTTGAAATGGATTATTTGGTCACTGTCTTCATAAATTAACTAATTATTAATAATTTAAACTGTTTTGTATATGTTTAAATTTATCACAAAGTCTTTATTTCATTATTTTGAAAGTTAAAAAAAATATTTTTATTGATAAAAAAAATTTCATTGAAGATTGAGTAGTTGCATCAGTATGCCAAATGTGAAAGTCACATCTAAAGTACTTAAAATACTTTTCCCTTTTATTTCTATGAAACATGGAACTTGTAGAGAGAAAGTGTCACGAGTTTATTCCCCAACACCACCATAATTGGATTCATCAAATAAGCGATTACTTCCTCAACAGTTCGTTGCTCTTCCACGAGTGACCAAAGTATCTTTCCTTGAAGATGTTTCTGTAGAGCGAGTCTTCTTAAGACACCTTGTCATTTGTTCTATGAAATGCTGAGTATGCTTTGGCGACTTGTAACAAATTATATATGAGACAACAATATTATTGTTAGCTTCATGCTATAAAGTGTTTTATGCGTTAAGTCCTTATATAGCTTATTGAATTGTGAGAGGTCATTGGACTTTATTGTAAAGTTCCATGTATTGCTGTACTCCATTACTGAGGAATATTCAACATTCAGATACATTTTCTTCATTTATGTGAAAAGTCTTCATGATAGGGGTTGGTCTTAAGTAAAGAAAAGGATTATATCTACACTTCCAGCATTTTGACGGGATTTATTCCATCATTTTCAGAACTTTACTGAATGGAACAGAAATAAATATGCAGGTTTCCTATTTAACAAATTTAGTGGAAAATGTATTGATGATACAGCAAGTAACCAAAGAAAGAAATTTACCTGTATAATAATAGAAATATGATTACTTTGTAGAATATGTTCCTTTCTCTTTCATTTCATTTCATTAAACAAACAACTAGAGTAGAGTTCTGATGAAAATGGAAAATTTTCTTCACTCAAGACCAATCATCCATATCAATAACTTTTGGTGATCAAATGTTGAGTGAAGTTCAAATAGTTTTGTAACATTTCTCATGTTCTTTCAGATAGTATATTACTTTCTCTATATTACTTCTGGGAATGCTTGTGAGAGTTGTATCTCAATTTTCTGATGATTGTGATAATTTTGTGTAGACTTGTTTATAAGTGTAGTCTGAGGTAGGTATGACGTTTTTGCATGTATTGTGCAACATTACTTATAACAACAGTTCAGTTATCTGAATGTTGGATGATTACTTATTTTCATATCAATCCTAACAAAATGTATGCTAAGACATAGTAATACAAATGTTCTGCTATGCATTTAGTGTCCATTACACATTGGGAGGAAATAAAGACCATAAGGTATTGTATCAGACAGTTTCATTCTCCTCTGGATTCTGAATAAATTCACACAGATTATTTTGGAATTTTACATCCATAAAATTTCCTTTGCATTACATTGTTTTCTTTTCGTTCATTAAAATATTGAGAGTATCCCTTATTATTCCTGAAGTTGACTTCAATTAGCAAATAGTTAGAATAAATTATTGTAATAATTCGTCAGCCTTACCTTTATAAACACGGACCAGTTTCGGAAACTGTTGCTTCCATCCTCAGCTGTTGTAGTGACTCCATTGTGAATTCCGAAGTAACTTACGTCAAATTGTTAGAACTTGTTTTTAGTTCTTCATTGGCACATTTAAGGAAAAACGAATATTTTTGATCTTCAAAAATAAATTAGTTCAATATTAAATTAGTTTATTGTCCTCCATGTGGTCATAGACAGTTTTTAACTTTCTTTTTTTACAATACATTTATTGATAACGTATTAGATAGTTTCTATATTAATAATTCTGTTTCATCAATTTTTATATATTTAGCTTTCTATTCCCCCTCATTGTTTTCCTCTCCTTTGGGGTTCAATGAATTTGTTTCGGGAGAATCATTACAATTTGTGCCGTCCTGTACTCTGTAAGTAAAAAAATATTCCAGTAATTATGAAATAGTTTTCATAAACTCTGGAATAATGTAAAAATATTGTCATCTTGTAATATAAATACTTTTTGCACTTAGGATTTATTGACTTATGCTGTCCAGGGCCACTGAGAAGGTTTTGGGAAGCTCAGATCTCCTTGTGTGCCCTTATTAAGAATCGCAACTGTTAACATTTTAATTTGCAATGAACCACCAAAAACATTAACACAATATTTGTTGTTGTTTTTTTTTGGAAATTTAGACAACTTGAATATGTTAAAAATATCATAAGAAATAAATTCACAAGCTCAGTCAAAGAATCAGGAGAACCAAGTAAAATTACTGTCTTATTAAAAAAATAAAAATAATAATGTGCTTAACTGATAAAACCACTTAAACACAAATACTTAAAACACATATGTCTCTAAAATTACTGCTCCCGTTTCCGTGTCTGGTAGCCAAGTCATCATTGACATGTTAACTTACAAAATTTACTATTTTAAGTTCTGCACTTGAAGGCATCAGATTTTAGAACCTATTCACTTGAGGTTTACTTCCCTGATGTCGAGAAAAGAGACGGGACAGTTGAGAACCTGAGGCAAACATAGATCAGCAGGATAGTATTTTCAAGTCTCTCATTGAAGGTATCATGTAACATAGTAAAATAAATCATTCCACTTCTTCAGTACTTAAAGCAGGACTTCTCATTTATTTGCAATAAATCTCAATTCATCCAATTGATCATGTATACTGTTTTATCATAACTTCAGCATTTTGGTTTGTTTGTTTCTTACTCCAAACAGATGGTTTATCAATATGACTCTTGAATTAGATCCTATTCTCAATTCTAATGAAGACAGTCATTGAAGTTTAAATTAGTTCTGCATGATGTAAGTATAAACAAAGTTTTTGTAAAAGTCCTCTGGTAAAGATGTCATGTAACAGTTGTAGCGGTTTAGTAGTATATAATTATTCTTTTTTTCTTGATTATTTAGTTCACATGTTTTAGAATAAGTTTTAAAACAATTAACTCTGGTTTTTTCTTCTTTTCTTAATTTTGTATTCTTACCTTCTTAATGCACCGATCTCCAATTGCTGTTGTGGATTCACGAAAGAAATCAAAGAAAGCTAAATTGAATCATGGACAGAATGAGACCTGGAGTAAGTAAACCAGCTTGTATTTATGCTCCTAAAAGTTTACCTATTGCTTACATGTACCGAAATTCACCATCATGTAGAAAACTACAGTTCACAAATCGATATAAAGGATGAAAATAAGTAAGTTGACTTAGAAATAACATTTGAAAATGTCACATCGCTTCTGTTAACAGTTTGGTAGAACTTATGAAGAACATAAGGACATAAGTTCTTATGAAGGAAAGTTATAAGTCTAGATTCAGACTTGTTTTATTCAACTTATTGATTTCTTTCTGATATTTGTGGAATGTTTCTTTGGGTTGTAGCAGAGTGGTTTAAGGTTGCTAGTATTTTACACGAAGTTTGGACTTGCAGAATCTCTGGTGGTCCATCTTAAGGAACTCTTCACATAAAAATTGAAACTTTATGAAATATTTTTCCTTTCTTCTTGGTTGTCAGCTGTTGTTCTGCCAGAGACTTAGTCACATCTGTGTAGCTTTTTTTCCCTTGTTGTTAGGAGTACCACTGTGCGTGGGTATTATTCCTCTTATTTTACAATAGGTCCAAATCTTTTAATATTTTTGAATCTTCTTTTGCGGAAGAATAATAGTTGTGGGCTAGAACTGTCTGTTTAAAAAAAATATTCAAATGCAATAATTTTTGTCGAATGTATTTTTTAAAATTCTTGTACCAAAGTTAATATTTATATCATGAGAAGTATTAAAGGTTCAAAAACAAATGAAATAATTGTTGTAATGGAACAGAGAGTTAAAGTCCATTTAATGATTAAATTTGTTTGCAATAGCACAGGATCTTTTCGTTGACTGAACAGATCATACTTCTTCAGAGCATTTGTGAACCAAGTTAAAAGAGTAAATGTGCTCTTTTCCTTTCAAATACACTAAAAAAGAATCTAAACAAGTTACCAATGAAATGTTATATATTTAAAAATAATTATTTAAAAATATAGTTTATTATACTATTGTACTTATTTAAATCTTTATTTAAGAAATTAAATATCTTAACATTTCCCTGCATTTATATTTATGAAACGGTCGTGTTTGTTAAGACCGAATTACTGAAGTGCCGCCCTTGCTTTTACGAAACACAATATTCGCAGTAGTAATAATATTCATCGCCCTAGAGAGTCAACCACTCTTTGCCAAAAAGGACCGTATCATTCGGGAATCGTTCTATATAATTCCCTTCCCAAGAATATAAAAGTTATTATGAAATTGAATCTCTTCAAATCCGCGGTTAAAAACTACCTCCTGCACCAGTGCTTCTACAATGTAAAAGAATTTATTGATTTTAATAAAAGTTAAATCCGTCTTATACTTTCTTCATCACGCTATTGCTGTAGCACTTTTTTAAATAACTTATAACAATTTCTTGCATGATTGTGCTGTGTCTTATGATTCATATTAATTTAGTTTTATGTGTACTCAACTTTGGCACGGTTGTTTACATAAATTCTGTAGCCCCATCCTCGCCCGGGCTTTGCTCCGTTTTTCCTTCGTGTAGAGGCGGATTTCTTATACAGGTTCTCTAGGCTTTGTCTAGGGGCGTGTTTATTGTAACAATAAATCGTGAATTTAGTGTTTTTTCGACTCTTATGATTTTTCAACACTATACTCAGAATAATCGATAATAATTCGTACATGTAAATTTTTTGCGTTAAATTACAAACATATTGACATTCTATTAGTATTATAACTCGTAGCTAACTTTTTATCTTATCTAGGAATTTTTGCTGAAATTTTTGAATCCGCCTCTGCCTTAGGGCCCTTGATTAGAATTGATGGGATGGTCCCTCGCTTGCTTCCGGAGAGTAAATTAGTTTATTGACCTCCACGTGGTCATACGCATTTGTACTGTTTTTTTGACAATGAATTTATTATTATTACTTAAAATATATTAAAAAATAAAAATTTATGATTGGACAAATGAATTTTTGTCATGATCAATGTTCATGCTACTCTATTCTGAAGAACTGTAAAAAAGTTAATCGCCCTTCTCCATGCCTCCGAGTCGAACATTCTCTCTCTCATGAAATCGATGTAAATCCTTATTATTGTCAACATCTCCTGATTCGACTTAACGTGACGTGAATGCAAATGTTTGGAATTGCTATTCCTTGCAGGCAAAACACTTCGTTATAACCACGGAGGGTAGAACGATGTTAGGAGCTCGGAGCATCTACGGTTCTGCCGTTTCTTATAAGGCTCTATGAGTGTTTTTGACACCACGTTTGATCTAATACGGCGCATGCGAATATACTTATAGTGCGTTAGTTTATTAGTGATTGAAGCGCGAACCAAGTCCTGTCGAGATGTCGGATTACTCATTGTGTTCCCTTGAATATGAGACACTCAAACTAGTGTTGTTTACGCGACATAGGTAACAAGGTTTGCAGAAGCTTTGAATCATACACTTTTTAACTGATTTTTAAATGACTTACCGATCGCCGCGCTACTCTTGACGGAACCGTGAACTATAAGCTCCCGCCGCCGTTGTGAATTGAGAGCGATGGATGGTCCGTCGCTCCACTAACGTACCCTCCGTGGTTTCTACAATGACACTCGAAAATAATGTGCATTCCGTCGTAGAATTGGTCGTCGTCGTCGGTCGGTGTCTTGCGACGTCCAGGCGACGGCTTCAGCGACATCCAGACAGCGACATCCGTCTCCACGAAGATCCGGAGAGAGATGGGATCCTCGTGATGTGTGACTCTCCAGAGTATTTTCTTGTTCCTATCAATGATCATGCTTCTTTATAAGATACGTATCATTTTGATTTATTTTATAGTACATCTAGTATACTCAGTACGTGATGGAAAAGTAGGTTAGCACAAAACTGAGACTGGCGGATGATTAAAACAGAAATATTGGGGGGAACCAATAAAAAATGTTAAATTTTATAGATCAGTTAAATAAGATTCTGAGCCAGAAATGTCGGTATTGTATTGTAACATTGTTTTGAATTTTTCTTTTATGTTTAACTATAATCGTCTTATTTATTAAATTATACTTATCAACCTTTTTTAGAAAAAATCGTTTTATTGAAGCTCTGTACGAGCTAAATCAACAATACAATCAAGAAAAACAATTACGAGAGGTCAGAGGCGAAAGCAAGGCGAGAGTCCATATGGGTTTACTCTGAGGATCGGGTTTTGTTCCGGTTTTTGTCTAATGGTGTGCGGTTAAGTTATCATCCGTGCATATTGTTTGAAAATAAGCCGACTTGTGACGATGAAGTGGGAAAAAATATCCAATGAAGACGTATCTTAACGTGAGCTGTGTAAAATAGTTAGAAATATGTGGAAACGTGGAATAGCAATATGGTTGTACAAAAAAGTCATACATCTCCAAAAGTGAAGCCAAATTATCGTACTAAATGTATAAATGAGATCTCTGAAAATAACTAAACAGAGTTACTTACGTAAGAAAATAATTTTTTATCAAATTACATCCATCCTTTGTATGGTGCATTTAACGAATATAAAAACTGTCTAAATCATTAATCTCTGAAATAAAAATTGGTTGACCCATACAAAAATCTGGTTGATCTGAACAGATTTCATTGTTTGTTTTCGTCCAACTATAATTCTGGTTGGATCAATACCCTCACTATTGCTGACATCACAATGTTTGATTGAATAAGAAAATCTGGTTGCTATGAACAGACAAAATTATTTGTTGGACCAAACGTTTTTTAACTATACTTATGGTTAAAATAAATTGTTGTATGTATAGCACAAACATATTTGCTGGTTCAGGTTAGTTTTAATTTTTTTGGGAACCAATATAATATATTGCTATAATTATATTACATCGCCGCACCAAAACTATTATAGTTTCGAACAGTGAATAATTACATCTCTGTATAAACAAGTTTTTAATAATACAAGGTTATACAATTAGTAAATAAATAAGATATATAAACTTTCACCAAATGTTTTATTGTGTTTTATAACACAAAATAAATATAGTACTGCAGGTTTATAATTTATGGTTTATTGTAGTATATATTGCACCAGATCCAGCTTTATGTGTAATTACAGGGACACACTTCATAAAATTTGCAAAAAGATGGGTGCCACTCATGGGAGCGGGTGCGACCATGGGCACATTCCGATGGTCACATAACTGAGACCATGTGTGCAGTTCTGCTCCCATGGGCACATTCCATTAGCATCCTAATTTAGACCATGGGTGCTAACCATATTTTTACATCCATGGAAACATTTGTACTAATAGGGGGCAATTTGTACTGACCCAAAGAGGCAAGATTGCTCACATAGATGGCCAAGTAACAAAACAGAAGGTTCCAGAAGTACACAAATTTAAAATAGAATTTCTTTTTATTAATTACAATAGAACTTATTAAAAGGGTAAATTAAATACTTAAAAGTGTGTTTTTAAACTTGCACCGCCACTAATATGTACACAGAAAAAAATCATAATTATTTTAGATATGCTTGTTTAGTTTATAACAAAGAATTACACGGGTCCATAGCAATAAAATCTCTCATAAAGCCTTGGTGGTCGCCAGTATTACATATTTTAAGGTACCGAGAGGATCCCCCTTTCCTTCTACAAATTTTGAATCCGTCTCTGAAAGAGATTAGAGCATCGAGCGCGACCAATATATGATAAAGCGTCCTCCTTTCTTAAACAGCTAATAATAATGATACTGGAAGCCAGTTCGTCACAAATCTCTGTCCATTGAAATGTCTCAAGTTGTGCATTGTGTCATGTGATGTGAATAGACTTTTATTTCCCTCATTTAAACATTTTTAAACTCATATTCTCACTGACAGCTGTAGGATGTCTGTCATCTGCTTAATTTAGCATTAAAGATTTTTGCATTGCAGTCTTAATTGATTATAATTGGCGTGGTCACTTAAAGAAATTGAGAATTTCTAACAATAATTTGTCTGGTAAATTTAAGCGCTAACCGCGAAATTATTGATTTTATTCAAACGTATTCGTAATTTTGTTATACCAACCACACCTCGTTCTGTGCGTTGAATAGAAATAAAATATTTGAATTTTAGCTTCTGAGAGTGGCTGTTAATTTCGTTCTAGTAAATTAATGAACATTGTAAACAATGAATGTCCCTGGATATTTATTTAAAAACTGGTAATGGTTACATTACTTATCAATTGGTATAAGTTTTAAAAAAAGTTGCGTTTTTAATTTATATCTGTATTTTCGAAACGTTTTTCGTCTACTGTGTGACCTTACGTACATCCAGTTCGTATTTTTTCTAAGTAAAACCAGTGATCTTTATAAAATGCTATTTTTTGCGGTAACCTTGTCAGTTCTTTTCCTATAAGAGTCGACGAAGTCTTCGCATCGCTGTGATGAGCCCCATCCCAAGCGGACTACAAAGGACGGACACTAGATATAGTCCACGCGGTGAGGGCAGATTTCTCCCGCATTGAGTCATCTGCTCTAAACATAGAGGAGGCAAGAAGAAGAAGAAGGAGAAGTGTCTGCTGGCGTAAACGGGGATAAGAAGAGAGAAGGTGCAGAGAAGACGCGAGTGGCTGAGATGGTGGGATAGGGGAGGAGATACGCCAGACAGGTGTCGAGGACCTCAAAGGAATGACGATGATGAAGAGGAATCAAAGAAGAGGGGAGTGATGTGTGTGTGACACGAGTAGAGGTACAGAGGAGGTTGGGGTTAAGTGACTAGGACGCGACTTGGAGGGCGGGACGCGGTCTGAGGACACAAACGTATACTACTATTCCTCTTCGCTGTATTTTAACAAATATGGAAAGAACTAGAATGAAAAACGTGGATCAATTTTAACATATTTTAAACTTTGCACATCAATATGTATTTTATTAATCCTTGAGCGTGTAAGGCCTTGCCGTAGCAGTAGTTGATCAAGTCTCACACATGAGACGAAAATTGGCGCTTTTATGTACAAGTTTTAATAATGTGTATCATGTTAAAGTTTTTAGTTTTAAATCTTCGTTGATTTGCACAAGTAAGAAGAATAAATTGTCTGCAATATAAGGTCGTTTTTACTTACAGCGTGTTTTCAACTTTGGAACGCAGAAAGCGTATTATCAGGTGCTGACTCTGTTTGGTGCAAAATACGCTATGCATCGCGTTTCAAATTACGTTAACACGTTTCTCTCGTCCATTGAAAAATTGCTCAACTGGACACAACGATCACAGTAGAGTAGTGTTTCGTAAGAATACGAATTTGCTTCTTAACATTACAGCAGTATGTCGTGTATTTTAAATCGAGTTATCAAATTCTTTTTTGGATTAGCTTTGAATCATCATAAATCGAAAATAATGCGCTCCTTTCGTCTTCCGATTTTTGTGCGACAAGAAACATTCTGATTGAAACCTTAGAGTTTTTTGTACGGGTTCCTAATAGATCAGGACCCCCGAGACGCCAAAAAGGCTTGTTTTTTATTTGTTCTTTAGCAAAATATTTATGATAACTATGCCATAATTCTAGTGATTATTTTTAGCGTATGCCTTGTAATTTTATAGCGTATCTGAAGATGAAGGGAAAAAATGTCACGACCGGAGAAATAAAAAATACGTTCAGGGTATAAAAGAAGGTGTATAGATGGAGTGCTCTAGTGGCGACATCTGTGGTTAGATGAAACAGGTATGAGCAGAGAGATGGAGGAAATAGTGGATGAGACATGTGGAGGGAAAGAGAGCAACCGATGGCGCTTACGCGTGCTACGGCGTCCATTCAATCGCTGATGGAATGCGGCCGCCTCTTCCCCTCCCTTCTGCTCCCCTTACCCCCTCCTCAAAACCCCCCTCTGCGCATGCGCAGCGCCGCTTTATTTTCGCTCGCGTTCGTCGAATTGAAGGGAAGCGAAGGAGCTGGAGACCATAAGAGCGCGATATCCGTTTCTTGCGACGTAAAGATTTCCATTTGTTCATATTATTTAAAAAATGCTCCGACAAATCATGTAATAAAATAAAACTTTCGATTCTGAAGTGTGTTTAAAAAAAGTACTTTGGCGGTGAAATAGTTAAATTGAATCACGACAAGACTTATTTTTATTTCTCGTCAACCCCTTTCTTGGTTGGAATTATTGATATTCTATAACCAAACATTAAACTTGGAATAATTGTTACATTAAATTTTACACATTGATTAGGACTGTTTAATAAGTATAAATTTTTGTGGCACTTAAATTCGAGAGGTGGCAGAAGAATAACAAAAATTACATTTGAAAGAAGAAAGAAATTCGTAGACCCATACCTAGAACTCAAAAGATAAGAGTGTTATAAGTTAATATGGGTTTATATGAGAAATGTCAATCTTATGTCAGGATACACTCCTGCTAAGCAAGACATTTTCTTCATACAAATATTTACAAACCTGTTTACTCATCCGATGTTTGTATCGCGTCACTTCACCGGTAAGTCGTCAATAACTGGGTAAACGACCTACTGATAGTTGAAGTTTTTTTTTTTAACATTGCTACAATTCAGTGGACTTTTTTAACATTGCTACAATCTACGTTACCGAGGTCAAACAGATTTTATCAGTTTGATTCGTAAACTGAAGTAGTAAGTGGAAGAAAGGTAACATGTATCTCTCATTTTGTTTTAAGAATCCTTGACTTTTTTATTCGCTAATTGGCAATGTAATCCATCATGTTATCTGTTTTTCTATATCCATATTGTTCCTATTTCGTAATATTGTTAAAGTTCTAAAATTATTTTATGCAAACGAGACCATGTTAAATAACTTTTTTATTCTAAAATCGATTCCATGAATTTCTTTCTCGAGAAAAAAATCAAGAAATATACGTACATAACATTTTTGCTCCCGTATTAATAAAGAATTAAAATTCTATTTTAATTTTGGGTCAAAATAGTCGTATTGGTAGAAAAAGAAAAGTCTGGCTTAACAGAAGGAATACGATATGGTAGCGATGTTAAATATAACTGATCCAAACAATGATAGTTAAAAATAACTGGACCAATATTTTAGAGTCTTAAATATATATTAATGAACCAACTAATTACGGATTGTGTTCACATCCCTCAACAGTCTATCTGACGAGCTTCGGGAGAATTGACCTGGTTCTGTTTCACAACATAGTGCCTCCTTTATCTGGGAGGGAAAGAAATTCTCGATCGCTTCGGATGAATCAAGAATAGTTGAACTCAATGAAAATCGTTTCGTGTTAATATTAATAGTTCTTTCTTCTCCTCTATTCCGGTCAAAAGGTGGGAACACGGTTTTACCTGACTAAAGAGAGCTCAAAGCGAAGGTACAGTGTATGTATGTTACCACCTATAACTTAAAAATCAATTCGATTCAAACAAATAATAAATTTATTGTCAAAAAATTCAAACAAATGTATGAGAAGACTCCATAAAACTCGGTTAATCAACTTTGTTACTATTTTCCTGCTCGCGATCGCTCTATTTAGCTTTTTACTCAAAGATCAAGTATATTGGAAAAAAAACTTGCCCCGAAGTCATTGCCTACATTGTTCAGGAGTTCAATGAATATGCGTTATGAGGAATTTTTAAAGTTATGAGGAATATTTTGGATAAATTGAGTAAAAATATTAATTTATTGTAACTATTTTAAATCCCGTTTAGAACTTTTCCGTGAAAGAATTTTTTTAATAGTGGTGGGTTTCTCAAGATATTATCTATTATGATTTGATTGCGATTACGGGAGAGAAAAAAAAAACACGATGAAAATCGGAGGTTTTCAATTCTTTAGAAAAAAACGGCTAAACGGTTAAAAATAGGATGTGTAGCAGGGGTCCGAATATGAGTCCAGAATCCCGTCAAAATAGGGAGACCACCCGTCAAAAATATTTCCGGTCCAAAGAATCCCGAGAAATGTAAAGAATCTTGGAAAAGTCATAATATTTCACATTTATATAAGTGATGTATGGTTTCTGTAGTTTTCATTTCATAAAATAAATTTCTTAAAATAAACTTCATGATAGTGAAATATGGGAATAGGTGTCTGGTTGGTAGTTAAATGTTACGATGAAATTCAGAGGAAAGTAGACTTTGATGTCATATTGAAGGTTTTTGTGGTCGGTGATATGCGCTTTTCGACTGTCCGATTGGAGCGTCGATCGATTGGATTATAGATCGATTCAAATCTTCACGTTTCGGTTGCCTTCTTCTAAAACCTTCTTCCGAAGTGTCTACGTTCGCGGTATACTTCTGAAGGAGGTTAAAGCATCTGAATTAGAACGTTACGATGAAAAATTGTTCGTGATGTATCTTGATAAAGGCATGTTATAGATCCAATTCTATTACCCAGCACATTTCGAAATGACGATAAAATTAAAACTAATTTGTACACACTTTAAGTGAATGGTTTTAGACAGAGAGATATGAAATTGATCGATACAGGGTTTCAACAACCTAAACACCGCAAGAACGACTAAACAGTTGTGCTGCCTTGAAATATTTAAAGGGTTGTAGTTGCAGGAAACACAGCTAGAAATGCTTCCCAATATGCGTCAATTGCAGAGGCATGTCATATGCCAATGCACAACGAGTGGTAGTGTGTGGGTTCAAACCGTGCTCGGCCGAACTAGATGAGGTTTTCAGCTGGGGTTTCCCTCACCTACTCCATACAAATGTTGGTTCAGTACCTGTCTCTTATACACATCTAGATGTGTATAAGAGACAGATTGTAGTANGGTCTCACCGCCTGAATCTCTTCCCTTACTTTAGGCATAAAGTAAATAAATAAAAATAGTGATGGAACAATCTTATTGGATTGTGTTCATACGTGACGAACAAGACATTGAAGTAACGTGATGCACTTGCCGATGATGACGTCATTGACGATGTCACTCTTGATGAACAACTCAACACCCTCCTCTCGCTAAAGGGGATGGATTCATCGTTGTAATATTCTGTAATTGAATTTAAACGTAGGCTTCCGCGGCCGGAGTCAGTATGAACCTGTTTGTCCGGGAGAAACCGCGTCTTAGTAGATAAAACCACATAAATGTTCCGTTCCTTGGATAATTTCTCAAATTTGTTGATTTGCTGAGATCTAATCTCCTCAGCGGATCACATGGCATAGCTGGCGGAGACAGAATCCATCTTAGCCCAATCATCATGACTGAGCGATGCCGCTAGATATACATGTAAAGGTGTAAATCCGTTTCAAGGAAGGCAAGACATCTAGTAAAACGGATTCGTTCCCTCAACAGGGCTTGTGCCGAACGCTTAAGTATTCGGCGAGCCGCAGGAGATGCTAAATGATGTTTAATTTTCACACAATTCGGAATAATTCCCTCGTCACGACATCGCATAAATGTCAGATGACATAAATGTCTCACTTTCTTATCCCTCATATTAGAGAATACTCTGGATTGCTTGGCTATCTCTTCGCCGTAGAGTTGCGTCAAATATAAACGTAGGCTTCCGCGACCGGAATATGTAATTGAATAGTTTCTAGATTCTTATTTCGAAGTTCACCAATATAGAAAAAAATGGTTATTTAATGCATTTCACATAACAAATATGGTGTCCAAAGTCGAATATATGCTTCATTTGACGAAAATGGAGAGAAAGTTGAGTTTTTTTGAACTTGTATCTATTTGGATGTATACGCCAAATAGGCTCATTCGATGTGTAATCATTAGATGTATTTGAACTTGTAAAGAGTGGAATCTTTCAATAAATGGGTTGTTTGCGAGTTATTCGCTTAAATATTTCTTCTAAGACAATGTTATTGATCATATAGATCATCACTTACTACTACAAAAATGACGCACACGTTGGCGAGCCCCCAAGTCACAATTTAAAAAACCCCAACAAAAATGAGATGTAAAAAGGAAAATATGCTATTTTTGTTAATAAAGAAAAAAATCAAATGTGATACCCGTTGTCGGAATTTTTAATGGATTATACACATTCGACGCATAATTTAATTTACTTTTATTTATCGAAGATCATAATTTTCTGACAAATGCGCCATGAGTGATTCACGGAAAAAAAATGTCCTAAAATTTCGAAGTTTTTGAGCATCCTCCCCATCGGAAATTAGCAGAAATTTGTTGCGCACTTCAAATTAGTTTATTAGAAGAGATCAAATCGCTGTCTATTTTTTCGCGAATCTAATTTTTTTTGTCCTGAAAAAAGTCCTAGTTCTCGTGATGCCCGATAAGAGAGAGTGTGAGAAGGGGGGGGGGCGTAGTGAATGTTATCTGCTTCGTTGTGTGATCCTTCCACTTCTCGTTTCTCTTCGTCTCCTCCTGTTCTTTCTTCCCCACGCGCGTATAAATACCGCGTTTTTTGCCTTCCTTTGGCGACATTCCAAAACGCGAGAGCGAGCCAGCATCTTGTCTCTCAGCGCTGCTTTCAAACGCCGCTTACCTGTGTGCGAAAAGCACCCGACCTACCTGATTCTCGACGGCCAGTTGCGGATTCGTGCGAGTTTGGAGAAGGCGCGGCTCCGATGACGCAGAGGGAGACGGCTCTCCCGATATATCGCTCGCGTATGATTCGACCAGGGGAATGCGGATAGCGACCGCTTTGCCAAATTAGATTGCGATTTTTTTGCGCGTTCCAGCCAAGATGATAATTATAAAGTGGAAAGGGATCCGCGACAGTTGTAGTAGATGCACAAACGCTCAGTGTTTCCTTTTCGTTTGGAGTCGATGCGCTGGGACTCGCGATCGCAGGGAAAAGTATGGGGCTCAATTCCACCCCACCCCAAATCGCAACGATATTTGCAAGAGTTATATAAACTTAATTAACGAGCCCCTCTTGTGGGTAAGTGGTTAGCGTGTTTCCTCACCACCAAGTCATTCCGGGTTCAATTCCCGGTGGGGTTTTCATATAGCTGTGACCACTGAAAAGTGAACTCTCCTCCACCTATCTATCTCCTACAGCTCCTAGTATCACTAACTCTTACTATTACTAATTCCTATTAACACCTCCACGTGGACCAAGTTGTTGGTAAACCTAACCTAACCGACCCACCTATTAACAATAGCCCTACCATCCACTTCCTACCTCCTATTGCTTCATATAGATAAACCTCAATAGCACTAAGCTACGTTTCCCATTTACAAATACTACAATTAAGGATAACATGCCTGATAATTTATTTTAATGATTTGGTGCAGTGCATGAACTGTCTTTTACATTGAGTTTCAGAAGAGTATTTGATGTAGTGATAATTTGTACGAGTTGACTACAACAGAGTAAAAGACAATTTAAGAATACATTGACACAAACCTATTTAATTTTTCTTATCGCCTAAACCAATATTGTTGCTCTTTTACAGACTTAAAATGACCAACAACTCCATAACTTCCACATTTTTTATGGCTTATCTACCATGCGTAACATGTAGAAACAGCTGCCACCAGAGTAAAACGCAAATATTTGCATTATTGAAATTTGTTATACGAACATTGTAGGCGTTAAAATACTGGAGTAGGTGTTAATGTACTTACTAGAAACAATAAATAACAATGTATATAATAATAAACAATTAAACAGGCTCCAACATAGATATGATAGCAGAAAAAAATATATCCAAAAATTTCCGATTGCATTCAACAAATATGGGGAAATAAATATTGAAATTCTAATACCGAAATGCTTAAACAAAATATCGGATGATATAATTAAGATTAAGGATAAACACAAAAGAAAAAAAGAACTGAAAAAATGGTTACTACAACACCACCAAAACTACTTAAATGGAAGTAAAGAAGTAAAGGAAAAATGATGGTATAGATTGAATTTGTCTAATGTGGCTTACATAGGAAAAAGCTATACTATAACAATATTAGGTGAACTAAACATAGTAGGAAAAAGGATCCAGATAGGTTTAATTTCAAACCATAAATTTGTTTCTTTTGTTTTTTCAAAGTATGTTAATTATGAATGTGTTATGTAATCATGATGAATTTTCTACATACAAATAAAAAAGAGATAGTCAATTTTAACTCCCGACAAGTTAAAATAAACTAAGAGGGAGTGTTAGTTATGGTTACAAAAATATTTGCAAATAATCAAGTTGAATTATAAGTAAAGATAAAATAGGTTTAAACATTAGTGTGTTAAACCATGAATGGTGTTGTACCATACGTGGTAATGTCATTTGAAATTTCTCGTATGATGTTAAAACATATTTTGTCTGTAACGTACGTGTTATTTCTCAATGTGTATTTCTTGTGAGATGTTAAAACATATTTTTTTTATTCAATTAATATTTCTTGTAAATCGCTAAAGCATATTTGATTCTGTAACGTACGTAATGTTTCTTAATGAATATTTCTTGCGAAATGTAATATTTCTTGTGAAACGCTCTAATTAATGTAACATCTTAAATGTAATTTTTCTATAACGTACGTGATATTTCTATATTGGTGTTTCTTGTAAAATGGTAAACTACATTGCCCCCCAGGGGACTTACATCTAGTAAGTACGTGTTTGGCGAACACGGGGCCCCGAGCTGTCTGACATTGCTTCCTCTTACTTGTGCCGTGCTCCTTCCTTTCTCTTTCCTGACCTTCCTCCGTCACCTCTTGTTCTTTTCGATCCCGACGCTACGGTATCTTTCATTTTCCTCTTTCTCCTTTTTTAATTTTATTTTTATTTTTTTAATGATGTGTTTAATGTTTTGAGATGTGTTGATATTTGAGTTTTGAGTTGTAATTCAAGAGGGTTTTTAGTGGGTATGGTTGAGTCATTTGACGAGTCCCACACGCGGGGAGAGTCATGTTGGCTCTCCCTGTGCGTAACTGTATTTTCCCTACCTGTACTGAATTTTAGGGCTCTAATGATCTCGATGTCGGCGAGTCGTAAAACCCCACAAAAAAAGGTAAACTACATTGTATTTCTGTACTATTTCTATTGTGATATTATGTACCATAATTCCTTTCTTTGTAATTCATTTATATATGGAAAATAAAGAACTTTGAAGAAATAAATAAAATATATAAACCTGGATCGAAAGAGAAGGAGGGGTAAAAGGTCTTATTTATTGAAGGACCCCGTGAATTAGTGGTGCATACGATTTATTAAATTAAGTAAACAATTTAATTTCAAAGCAGGAGTTACAAACTGCGTAAATCGGGGACAAATTAATTTACTATAAAAACTATTTTACTCTCTGAAAGCACGATGGGGACCGTAGGCAGTGGCGCATTTCTGAACCGCAAGGCAAAATCATGATATGCACCTTCTCTTAAAAAAAGGACAAAAACAGTTATCTACTTGTTAAGTATGTAAAGAACATTTAACAAATTTCGAATGTATTATAAAATAAGTTATTTAACAACGGCATACTTTCCTCAATTTATTATTCCCAAAATTAATCGTAACTATAAAAATAACTCAAATTTCGAGATAACAGTAGTAATAATGGCACTGCCGTTCCCTAATGCTTCCACCTCTGGGTTCTTTCCTATTGGAGCAATATACAAATCAGCCTCTGCCCGGACCGGGAAGGGGTTACAGAGATAATGAAAACAACCGCGTCAAAACCGAATGAGTATAAAAATAGAATTATAATAATAGTCTATAATCCGAATAATCTTTAGTTTGATAATAATGCGTACACCTCAATATTCTTATCTTAGGAGTGTGATGAAATCGCCTCTTAGGACTCTTGATGAGAATTGATGCAACGATTCCTTGTTTGCTTCCGGAGAGTAAATTAGTTTAGTGTTATTCACGTAGCCATTCGAAGTTTTTTATTATTTTAATTTATATAACGCAAATTATGTGTTATGTATAATCTACAAGTTACAGAAATTAAAAGTTATTTAAATGATGGATTCCGGAAGACACTCCCCTGTCAAACGAAAGAGGATCCATTCTAAGAATCTCTATTGCTGCTGCTGCACTCCAAAGAGCGATGTTGTCTGGATGCAAAGGACATGACTGTGGAATGAGGTGGCAGGTTGCGAAGCGCGCCTGGGGCGTAATTGTTGTTTATTCTCCGAACCTTTGAGCGACCAGTTCCAAGAAGTGTCTATTTCGAGGTGTTCGCATTTGACAAGCGGCTGAGTGCCGGTGAGGAAATCTCCACGAGTGGTTATGTAGCCATTTCCTTCAATCGAGGGTTGTGGAAATGTGTTTCTTTTCTTCTCATTAGTACGCTTTATGCGTGATTACCGAGGAAGAGCGGGGGGTGGGGGTGGAGAAAATCTCCCCTAAACCCCACCCGTAATCAGCCTTGGACCCTACTTACGTGTTGACATGCACTGAATGAAAACGAGCGTCAAGGTGTATTCGGACGTCTCTCGTATTCCACTCCACAAACATAATAATTATATCGTGGTATTAAAGATTTTTCCTTTAATTTCGCAATCACACGAGAAGAAACCAAACGCCCTAGAGGATAACTATATTTTTAACTTACAACGATCTTTATAAAATTCTCGGGGAAAAAAATTGGGTGGGAAGAAATTACCGCTTTGAAATGCCCGAGGGAGTTGACATTTTGTTTGTACGTTCACTTTGTAATGCAATGACTACATTTCGNGTTTGTACGTTCACTTTGTAATGCAATGACTACATTTCGAAAAGCCCTGAAATTATCTTTTTTCTTCGATGTATGACGTGCACATTCTTCTTATTCTTCTTCTTCCAAAGCATTTCAGCCCGATGTGGGCCTGTGCTGCCTTCAAGATGTGTCCCCATTCATCTCTTCTCTCTGCTTTCTCTCACCATCCAGTCGCCTTCATCTTCTTCAGGTCATCCACAACATCTTGGAGCCACTTCTTTCGAGGTCTGCCACGTTTTGCCACTCCATGGATTTTACTTTTTAGGATGCTTTTAGGCGTTCTTTCCATTCCCATTCTCTGCAGGTGCCCCAGCCAAGAGATTCTACGCGATTTTATAAATCTAACTATATCTTCTCCTTTTAGGATCTGATTTATTTCATCATTATATCTTATTCTCCATCTTTCTCATCTGAAATACAATTTTTATTATTAATTTTGACTCCAAAGTATGTGAAATCGCTGACTCCCTCGAAATTATATCCATTTATTCTCATTCTCTGCTCCCTTCTTCTAGTTTCTGTGGCTGGCATTTTCAAATATTTTGTCTTCTCTTCGTTAATTTTAAGTCTTATGATTTTACTTTCAATTTCAAGTTTTCTAAACATTTATTCCAATGTGTCCTGGTTTCTTGGTATCAACGCTATGTCATCGACGTATACAAGAATTTGTTTAGATTTGAAAATTATATTACCCCTAATATTCAGTTCTTTAACTACACTACGGAGAGCAATGTGAAAAAGAGTAGCAGATAGACAGTCACCTTGTATAGCACCTGATGTTATACTTTGCTTCACTTATTTTCCCTTCAACACATACCTCACAATGCGAGCCAAACATAGTGGTTTGTATTAGTTTGATCAGTTTATTTGGCATTCCTTTTTTCATTAATACACTAAAAAGTTGATCCCATTTGATTTTATCAAAGATTTGTTTGTAGACCACAAACAGTACGTGCAAATCAATGTTGAATTCATAACATTTCTCCATTATTTGCCTGAGTGTAAATATATGATCGGTTGATCCTCTGCCATTTCGATATCCGCATTGATATTCATCAATCATGTTTCCTGCGAAAACGTTTATTCGTTTCTGCAGTATACTAGAAAAGATCTTATAGGCAGTGTTTAATAATGTTATTCCTCTATAATTCTTACATTCTAATTTATCTCTTTTTTTAAATTGGGTAAATATGTCCATTTTTTCAATCCTTTATTTCATTTGTAACCCATATATTACATATTAGTGTATGTAGTGCCTCTATCAATTTCTCTCCTCCTACATTTATCAGTTCGCCAACTATTCCATTTTCTTCGGATGCTTTTCCATTCTCTATCTTCTTCACCACTTCTCTCACTTCGTCCATTGATGGTGCTTCTATCTCTTCATTGTTATCAGTATATTCTAATCCTTCCAATGACTCGGCTTCATTTCTATCCATTTCTGTTTCCCTATTAATGTTTAGTAATTCATCGTAGATTCAGTCCATCTTTCCAATACTTTCTGTTGATCCCCAATCAGTTTTCCAGCTTTATCTCGACACAGATTAATGATGTATGATGCGCACATTACTTGGGTGCGAAACACTCCACCGCGGCGAAACAATACCCGACGTCCCAGTGATTTTCTTTCTTCGTATTTGTTTCGTCATAACCTCACTTTCCTGTTGCAGTTTCATCGAATCGGGAAAGGTTCCATTCAATTCGTCTAGTTGACATTGAAATGCAGAAAAATTATAGGAATTTGTTACATCCTTTACTTCCAAGTTTACATTAGAAAAGTTATTTTACTTGAAAATTATTAGAAGTAAAAATTATGAAATACAGAAGTCACGCGAAAATGACGAGGTGAGATCTTCAGCTAGCAAATCTAGTCTAAATATATAACTGAAACTGAAGAAATAGAATTACTTCATTTGAAAAGAATAAGTTGCTTCGTATAAATATAAACGAGGCAAAGAGAAACGAATTAAAAGTGACGTCACCTCAGAGGGAGAGAACTCTTTTCTTGTGCCCCAATTGAAAATCTAATTTAAATGAAACGAATGAAAAGGTGTTGCTCAGGTGTGTTCTGCCTTTGCGAGGCACCACGTGCTCTCGGCCTGGGGTCGCGAGTAGCGCCTCGGGTGTCGAACGAAGCCGAAGGTTATTTTAGGGCTCGGAAGGGATTGTAATTAGATGGGACACTGCTAACGTAAACTGCTTTGCTTTGGACGACACTCGCGTAGCGCACGTCTTTATTCAGAAACCTACGTCATTCATGATGATGGGGACCGAGGAAAAGTCTGAGAGTTATAACGTTAGCTTCAATAAATTGAGAATATAATGTAAGAGAATGTTCATACTCTGGAATTTGTGATGAAACACTCTATTGTACCTACAATTACTACAAATATTTTGAATGGGCGCAGGGCGAGATTAGCAGTTCTGTTATTTTACAACCAATGAAGATATCACTTCTCTACATTTCCTATTTAATATAATATTTTTATGGATCATATCGTGTCTTTGTATCCATTTGTGTCATGCTTTTTGTTTAAACTCAGGCGCAGTTTCTAGTTTGTATTTTCTTTTGATACATAGAGCTTGATTCCGAGAGTGAAACACTAAAAAAATAATCAATCCACCTAATTATCCTGACAATAACTTTAAACGCAAATGAAATGTAATGTATGTGAATTTTTTACACATTTCTGGGATTACTTGATACAATTGTTGAAGATACACAAGTGTAAATAACTTAAAATTTCTATTTTATCGTGAGAGTATATTTGGATTTCAGTCAAGAATACAAGTTAAGAATTATCCATAATGTGCTCAACTCAAATTTTTAATTGAAGTAATGTCACAGTACTTCTGTACAATTCATTAAAAGTTTAGGATGAGCACGTGCATTCTTCTAAACGATATGTCCCCTAAAAATATTTGTTTTATTTATCAATAAAAGAACAATATTATAAAACTAAAAAAATATATTTCAAGAATTTAATTAAACCTTTTTTAAGGGAAAGAGAGTTAATGTATTTAAAGTCACAATGATTAAGTTTATTTAATATATTATATGAATCATAATAAGGTATTGAATAAAACATTCTATTACAAACTAGAAACAAGAAATCTTGGACGATTTTCAACATATCTCAATTCAACAACAGAACACACAGTCAATGACAATAATAAACTTAATGGGAACATCGTTACAATCAAAAGCAAATAATCTGATGTAAAACAATTCTAATATGGAAAATGTTGCACATAAATGGAATGATCACAAATTTATTCATCTAATGACTCAAATAATTTGCACTTCTACTACATAGGATTGGTCACAACGTCTTATTTAGTTTGTTACATTGGTATCACTCGCTTCTGATTACTTTCTTCTGCGATTATATTAGTGTTCTTGTTTACAGTGAAATACAGTGAACAGTGTCCACAGTTTGGTGTATCAAGTGAAATTGTGATGTACTTAATGATAATGAATGTTATTATTACAAGTGCGTGATGATGATGTTTTAAAAGAATGTTTTACAGCAAATTGTTCTCATCTATTGTGTGTTGTTCAGCGTTTTTTAGAAAGTGACCTGGTGATTATAACCTAGTTTTCACCTAGTGATTTTAACAAAAGTGCAAAGTGTTTTTCAACAGTTTTAAAGGAATATATAGTGCATCTTCGAAGATATATAGTTAATCACACCTTGAAATGAAATTTGGTGAGTTTTTACGTTTTATATAATTTATATTTTTCGCGAATTAAGCTTATTATTCAAATAAATTATAGCCCTGATGAAGTTTGGTCGCAACGTTTCTTGTTCGATTTAAATGTCATCCAAATTGAAAAGTAGCTTGCATTGAATTCACCATATTCTATTACATTCAGACGAGTTTTAATACATATTTACATAATGTCAAACTGTCGGCATTTAAGATGAAAAGAATTGTCCCATTCGGATGAATTCTAAATACAAAATAGTTTCGAACAGGATTATATTTTGTTTATACTCTTGTGTGTTTTGAATGAACCAAAAAATGTTTTCATGTTCGTGACAAGTTTAACGCAAGTACTAATTAACTGAAAGTATTTTGAAATAATTGCGTAAGTTTATTTTGCTAATTATAACTGAAGGTGGGCCAATGATTGTAATCTCTCTTCCAACTGGAGAGATACTTGCTTCACTTGCACTATGAGGCCTCCATATTGTGCATGTTGGCGGCCGTAGAACTGCAGCACTTAAACGCAACTCTCTAGTTCTACTTCATGTGATCCCAAACGAAGCGGAACATTGCTGGAATACAAGGCTCTGGCATTCATGCACTCTTTGGGAACGATTTTTATGTGACACGAGGCAATTAACTTTTCTCTAATTACAGAAACCCGTGTGACACAAACTCTAATTGAAGGTTTTATTGATGTCGTTTACGAGATATAATGATGTAAGTCACTGTTCTCTTAATGTGGTTCTTCTTCGAAGGAGGAGTTTTTAGGCTCCGCTTCAGTTTCCGTGATTTCCTCGAAAAAAAAATATTTTTTTCGTTTTTAGGCATTATTTGATGCGTTTCTAAAAAAGAACTTAGCGTGAGCAAATAATTATTTACGAAGTTACGGCCAAAATACGCAAACGCAAAAATAAAATAAAAAATCTATAAAAAATGATTCTCCATAAAGGACACAGATGCAATAACAATAAATAACGAAATTACCGCACAACTGAGCTACCTACAGTAATTTATAGACGTACTCAAAATCACTATGAAATCTGATTTAAATACTCCGTACATCACCCTAAAAATAGTATTTTTAAAAGAAAATGCTGGATAGTTGGTAGCATATTGATTGGAATATAATCGTAGTCAGCAAAAAAAGCTTTCACATTAATTAATAATAATAAAGACCGTTGATACTATACCACAATAGTTTCAATTTATCTAAACGTAACATAGTATTTTGAAAATTGAAAAGTTTTTTTTCTTTTTGCTGACATAGTCATCATCTTCAGACTTAATTCAGAAGATGCTGACTACGTTATCAAAAAAATTTACACTTTAATTAATAATAATAATAAAGATTGATGATATTTTAACACAATATTTTCAAGATACATAACATAGTATTTCATAGCCAAAGTTGTTTTTATTAATGGACACCTATTTACCCAACCACTGTACTCAATTTAACAGAATGAGTTGTCTATGTAGTTTATTATTTTATTGACACCTATCATAACATAGCGTAGTTAACATAAAGTAGTATAAGTAAAAATAATGATAATATGATTTATAATAATAATATTACAATATTATTATGACCCTAAGCATTTATAATCACCATAAATTCATTTTAATGTACATACCATATTATCAGTTTTCGTCATGATGACTTTCCGTCACGTTTCTTGTTGTGGTCACAGTTCAGAATCACTCTCTTTCTCTTCTGTAATTCTACTATGTACTAGAGATCTACTTTTCTAACTAGTGCACTAATACGTTTTTCGAATATTTCGTATTTCGCGCTAAGCTAGCGAAAGCATGTCACGTCGACGAATCTGCGTGATCATCATGGCGACTATTCACTTCACCTAATTTTTATTATAACTACATATTCCCGCATCTGCTCATCAAACGACGCCTCAATAATGAAATGTAACATTATTTGGAACCAAATAAGGTAATGTCATCTTTTTACGGCCGAGTCACGTTTTTCTAACAGCTGTATTTCGATAAGAACTCAAAGCTTAAATGTCAAACCGATTGAAAATGTTGGTTATGACGTTCGGACGTAGCAGCGTTAAATATTTACACTTTCCGAATGTACTTATTTACGAATACTGCATGCAGTAACAATTATTGTAAATGTTATTTGCTGTTCATGATTGATGTGTCGACTTGTTAATCTTTGACAAGTTTGTTAAATGACCGAAATTTGTTAATCTCTATTCTCGTTCTCAAATTTGATTTAGATTCCACAGATTTCGGATAACTATTTTATATATAAATGTGATTGCCTTATTTTCCGAACTTTGTAATATCATTAATAAGTTCATAAGAATCAAGCAAATAATTTATAGTGAGAATCTAAACTGAGGCCTGATCACTAGAAATATGTTTCCTCCCACATTGTATTCGACGAACGGGAAGAACCGTACGGTTCACATTCACATTACATGGCTCTTTTCATTTCTTCTTATTTTCGGATGTCAGTCATCTCAAGAGTGTTTCAATGAATAGGGAACTAGTTATTACGTCACCAGACCTGTAACCAAGTATTTTTTGTTGGGAAGGGCACTCTTCTCGCAGAACAATTATAACTTAAGTGTTATTTGTTCTGAAAATAGTTTAAGTAGTTAGTTGCCTGGAAAATGTTAAATTAACAATATTTTGCATTGATAAAATACTAAATTGCTACTTATAAAAAAATTTCGGTCGGGAGACTGACACCCCCCCCCCTCCCCACCCCCCACCCACCACCCCTCGCAACCTGTCGTGTGACGTATCGGTGTGTTTTTGGTCATTTCATTGACGTGAAAAGAGAAGAACCAACCCGCCCTCTTCGGTTATATCCTACGAATCAACTGTGAGAAGAATTAGGTATTAATACTTTACGAAGTAAATAATTGATATGTAGTATAAACGGTGAACATGGAATGTCAACTGCCTCCTTTGATGTACGCTGTGCGAGAGAGTAGTAGTGGCAATTCGTATCGCGAAACGATCTTCCTCTAACGGTGAAGCAGAAACGACGCGCCGCATCGTCTGAGGGCAGAAATGTGTGGGTTACTCGCACCGCGTTGGAACGGAAGCTGCTCCTTCAAGGTCATACCTCCTGTCAATGCTCAGACATCAAAGACTCGTGGATCTACGGGTCCCTCGTTCCGACGGCGCGCGCTGGAGGTCCACGCGACACGAGCTGTCGCGACAAAGGTCAATGACCGATGCGAGTTACTTGGACCAACTTAGTAATTTCGAAGATCATATCGCTCTCGTTGAATTGTCGTTTTTCAGTCGCTTCTCGTAACTTTACAAAACAACAACAACAACGGATTGTCAGGGGAATGATCAATACACCGCCAGGATGCCCGTTGTTGGCTTACTAGTGTAATTGAAATAAATATTGATCTTTTTCTTCTAAAGAAAAATATTTATGTATCGTAGAAAAATATTAGTTCTTCGCTACCTTAGGACATAGATCAGGGGTCGGCAACCTATGACCCGATTTGATAATTTCAAGTGACCCACTTTAGTTCCGAAAATAAAGTATAATATATAAAAATAAATTATAAAATATAAACATAAAACAAACATTTTGAGAAAAAAATTTGAAAATACATACTAAGAACAAAATTTTAGTTCGATTACCATGGATCTTATACACATAAGTGTTTATGTATATAAGATCCATGTCGAAAATATCTCTGACCCAAACGTCTCTTTAATACTCACATTTTGGTTGATTTTGACCCGCGGCCAAAAAAGGTTGCCGACCCCTGACATAGATCCTGTGCGAAGCAGGATCATGTTTTAGTCTCGGAGAGCAGTCCACCATTACCGATATAATGCTGGTAACAGGTCCGAGTCAAGTGAGTTCACAGTGCATATTACTGTATTAATAACTTTTTTGTTAAAAATTATATTACCCTTACTAGAGCAATGAATAAGTAGTAGTTTAAATTTTAATTAAAAGGAACATTTGACTTTTGAAACACCCGACAGAACTCTACCTTAAAAAGATAATAAAAGCTATTCGGAGATGTCTTCCCTTGTTCGTCTACTGAAGCAATCGTTGAGCAGAGCGTGACTTCGGTTGTGTTTGTGGAAGCAGCAGCGAAGACGCGAAGGAACAGAAACGTCTTCCCGGGCGCACGCTGCTCTCTTTTAGCTACAAAAGCTCTATAAACTCTCCCATTATACTCTTTCCATCTTACCATTGTTCTCAAAACTTTGTGTTTTCTTCTCTATTTTAAAAGCGAACGAGCTTGTTTTATTTTTATTTTTTGAGGTTTAATAATAATTTAGATAGTCATAAAAAGTTTACTTACATTGACAGGTAACTCTGAAAACGAAAAAAGAAAAAAAAAGGCAAGTGGGTAGAAGTTAACTCTCCTGTGGATTATTATTATTATTATTATTGAAGTTAAACAGAAAAATTGTACCCAGATTTTGAGATGAAACAAATATGTAATTTTTTTTAAAAATTGTCTTTTTCAGAAATGAATAATTGAGCAGAATGGGTAATATTGAAAATATGTTTCATAAACATTGTGATAGGGAGTACGATTATAAAAAGAATATTGGGGACAGTTATTTCCTCATTAAGTGTGAGATTTGTTCGATACATTCTCCACTAATGCTTATTTCGTATCATAAAAATTCATTACTATCGTCCTAAAAATAAGATTTTCAGTCAGAGTAAGCTGTGAGATACGTGATATAAATATGAGACCTGAATAAATTTTTTAAACTCAAATTAAATTTGAGGTCCTATATTAGCTTTTATTAGCTTGATTTGGATGAACCTAAGTTATTCCCCGGCATAATGTTAAGTTATACTAACAAACATTAACAAGAGTTGAGGTTACTATGGCCATGGAAAAGTCAAGTCGAGGCAGCCTACTTGCTGTCAAAGGATAAAGGCTAAACCCATTGTCTGTCGTACCTGGCAAATCAAGTACATCACGTTTAGCAATGTACCTCCTTCATTTATGTAGAACAACCTATTCAATATTTTAAGTTAAAAAATAACTCTTGAAGTGATTTACTCATTTCAATCAAGTTACTTTTATATGAATTATAGATAATAACTATTTGACTTTACGCTCGTTGCAACTACGAAATATACGTTTAATATTGGGTCCATTTTCACAAACGTTGATGCACCTCTTTTATCGATTACATGAAAACATTTTGAATAACATGTTTTGTTCAAAACAATGAAAACTACAATTTATTAATCACTCATTTTTTTTCTCCGTGTTGCGGAATATGACATACTAATGTTATTACAGTCTCTGTTTCTAGCCTTCTGCTGACTAGTCACTTTTGATTTGTCACTTCTTCTCTTTTCTTCTTTTTCTTCTTCAGTTGATGGGAGTTGTTTTGATTTGTTGTCGAACCATGGGGGGAGTAGAAGACAAACACCTTCCACTCTTTCAAGCATTTAGTTTGTTCGCTCTATTTACTTTATTTACATTTTTCATTTTCTATTCCTTTTACTTTTTAAGTATTTTTTTTCTCTTTTATTGTAACTCTTTTTACCTTCTCATATACAGAAAGTTTTGTAATCGTGAAAAAAATTCGAAAGCGAGATTTCGACGGAAATATCTGTTTTGGTTATCCCCGATTTAGAAAAAGTGGTTTTTGGCGTGACATCCGTCCGTCGGTGCGTACCGATTCTGAGTAAAAGGGTGAATATAATTAATTCATATTTCGTGTTTACGGTAGAATTTACTTGTTGCCGATGCACGTGCTCTATTTTTTTTTTACTTTTAAACAACGGGTACTGCACACGAAGGTGAAAGTACTCTTTCGAATATTCCTCAAAAACTGCTCCAACGATTTTGCTTAAATTTACTGTTCGTAAAGTACAATTAGTATGCATTACATCTGCGTTAGCAGTATTTCGCTGAAAGTGTGGTATAGACGCAGTAAAATAATTTCTATCTGCTACATTTACACATTAGTTTACTGTTTCAAGAAGCTTGAATAATGTAAATGGACCAAGCAGACGTAGAATACACTTTTCGTAAACTGAAATGAAAGATATGTTAATGATAAAATACACAAGAGGTCAGCAAACACTGTGCAGATACGAAAAAAACATCAATTTCTGTCTACAACGAAATTAAATTTACATAACAGATACGATATTTTTGTCACTTTATGCTGCAGATGGAAAAACTTATATGGGAAAGAATGTACAATGGTTTTGTATCACTATTTTATTTTTGTTTTTTAAATGCGCAATGAAAAAATGGCTGTTAGTTGTGGACATTCGACTCGACTCGACTTGTTGAGTTGAGTTGCTCTGCAGGTGGGTGGCTTCAAGGAGTGGCCGACGGATCATGCGATCTACGTAGCGGTCGGAGCGGTTTAATAGCCTCTCTCCAAATCGGGAGAAGGCAGCGGCAGATCTGGTTTTGTTTGGCGGACGCGTTGAGCTCAGGAGGAATATTGTAAGCATCTCCGAGGCTTTCATTGGGAGAATACGGACAAAAACATGAAAAATAAAACTAACTATAGATCTTCACAACACAAAAAATCTTCCGACATGACCAGGAATTGTTTATACATGTAAGTATAAATTACATATTAGTTTTGTAATGTTTTTGTGTCAGTATTTTCAAAGAATTCAATGTCAATAAAAACTTTTTCAAGTTTATGCAGATTTGTTTGGTCATGTTGGACCAATGAATAGCTTATGGGATGCGATGTATTACTGTGATTGTATTTGGAGTTAATTATACTTTTACCAAGCCTGATGATGGTAACCTACGTGTCCGAAAAGTGGCGATGACGTTGAACAAAAATAAATCCTAAGATTTTTATATTGTATTTTAATAATGACTGAAGACATTCCTTCTTTATATACATCTGTATATTAACTGTGTAAGTCCGAAATTTTACGGTATTAAGATTATCCTATCACTAGCTGAATCTCCGTGACCTCGCTCATGAAAACGTCGAGATTATTGATTACATTTGTACATCTTCTTAAATCATTAATGATATCTTGTGAAGCCACTCCCCATCAATTTTATGATATTGCATTGTCCTTTTTACTTGTTAATTTCGGTTACTTAAGTTAAAGACGTACTAGATGAGTTTTCTTTCCTTTTGTTTTAAGGTTCTCGCCTTAATTAACATGCTCTTACAAATATTTTGTAAGTGAAAATCCATTACTAAAATCCATTCAATGGTTTTTTTAAGGGGATCATATGTTTATAATATTTTAATCTCATCGTAAAGAGTCTCTCTCTTGTTTAATTTTCCGTTCTGTTTTTGTTTCCTCTTGAGACAGCGACAATGCGTTCTTTATCTTCCGATCTTCAATTGAAGTCTTCCTCTATCTTCACAAGAGCATTACCAATTCAGGTCTTAGTGTACAGTATATATTTTTAGAAAATTGATTATTTAAAATGATGAAATATTATACAATTGTTGCATTTCGTAACAATTTGAAGAAAAAACGAAATAACTCTTAAATGATGCACTGGGGTGTCGTACATCCCAAGGAAAATTATAATAGATTGGAACTTACATTCAAAGTATAACGACATTAAAAATAGGTTCACTACATAAGAGTTAAAAGCGTGCAATTGTAGTGAAATGTAGGAAAGAAAAATAATTGTGTTAATGAAATTGCTATATGTTCATTATGTCTTTCCTTGAAAAAAAAAATCCAATAATATAAAATTGTTAACCGTATTCTAAATATATTGCAGTATGTGTAATAAATCTTGTTGAGTTGCCGAAAATTCTTTGTTCGATTATCTGACTGTCGGGAGTCAGCTTCTTTATTAAGAGGCTGAAAATCTTCAGCCTTTTAATAGAACGAATGTTTTATTCATTATCGGCTGATTTTACTCTCGGGCTGCAACATACAGATTAATCTTTAGCTCATCATACAGGCCATGATGAATTTCCTTTCCGTATCGACAAAACCCAATCCCATCGACGGGGTGGGGTTTTTTTTCAGTTTCTACTGAGAAAGAATCAATAATAATAATAATAATCTAATAATATAATAATAATATTATAATAATATAATAATAATAATATAATAATAATATAATAATAATAATATAATAATAATAATAATAATAATAATAATAATGTCCATTGTCTCCTATTTGGAGTGAAAGTTCACAAAATGTCCCCCTGTCTGTTGTTATCGCCAAATAACTAATTCGGACAACTTTAACTATATTTTTATCTCATTCCTTTACTGTGACACATGTAGAAGCGTTGCTTGTGGTCTTTGCTTTCTCGTGTTTGTTCGTCGTATTTTGCGTTACTGGTACCAGTCTCTCACAAAATATGACTTGCATTTGTTTCGTGAGAATTGTCAAACATGGGCCTCACGAAATAAATTAAATTGTAGAAACACGAAGAAAGGACTCACAATTAATACTTTCCGCAAAATCATAATTCGAATATGGCTGTAATAGAATTGCTCTGTCTTCTGAGAATTGATGAGAAATGCGTGACACCGTGCCACTGCGTAATAATAATTTGCCATGAAAATCGGAAGGAAATGTATTCCATTCGGCCAACAACAGTTGTATTTTAGCTGGAGGAATGAATTAGCTCGCATTTCCGTCTCACTGATTCCGTGCTGTTGTAAACTCAGAACGAGAACACGAAACGCTGAAGGGAAATTTGTCACGCACATTTTAGCCTGCGCCTGAAGACTCGAGCGCATGAATTCTTCGTTATTGGTTGGCAACAATGACATAAACTCAAATTGTAGATTAAAGATTGTTTTATCATTCCTTCCGAGTGAAGTTTTCCGAAATACACACTTGCAGGTCAGAATTAGATAATAATAGGGAAATCTTTTAGTGGGACTACATTCACGACTTCTGACTGTTTCAAAAAGCAATGGACTTGAGCTTGAACCTCCGGCTTAATTTTTCTGTCAATCAATATAGAACAAATTATATATAAAATCTTAGTTTATTTAATTCTGTTTTACAAAGTAATACTTTTAAAATTTGTCACTTCTCTCTCAGTATTATTATTGTGTTTGGAAGGTCGAAAAACGCAAGAGTTCAAGTGAAGGGTCAACTTTGAAATTTTATATTAGCAAAAAAGTTAAGTTTAGAACATTAATTTTATCTTTGCTGAAAAAATCGTTCTTGTAATTTTTATGGAAACTTGCAATCTCTAGATTGGGTAATTGTACAATCTTCCTTCGGGTCTTAAAATAACCGTATTTAATAAAAAGGATAAGTATAAACAATTAGCTTGTTATTAATGGTACATTGTAATTGTTCGGGCGCTCACCGGCGTTACTCACTCTGCACCGCACATTGATCCTCCGTGTTCACAGTGAACGTCATGTGAATGTCACAGTAAACCAATGAGCAGTTTGTAAAGAGAAGCCGTTGTCCTTTTGCGCAAAGAGAGAAGAGAGTTTATTACGTTATGAGAGGTTATGACTTTCATGGTCATGAAAATGAAGAAGAATGTTTTAAAACGAGAAAGATATTCAGTGTAATTAACACAAAAAAAAAACAATTTAAAGAAATGGAGAAATTAGACGTGTAACGAAGAGGAACGAGGTGAAAGAGAAGGAATGAGAGGAGATTAAGAGAATGAGAGGACACACGATAGAAACGACACAACTAAAGCTCAGTTATGACTTTATTGGACTATCGTGTGTCCCAAAGGGATAAATGAAATATGATATTATATCGTTACCATTTTCACCAATAATGATGGTGAAGGGCATATATTTGTCATTTCCGTACTAAGCTGAACTTTCCCATCCTCTATATATTCCTCCTCCTCCTCCTCCAAAAGTAAACCCTATTTAAATCGCATTATTTAGTGATAGCGATTTGTCCTATCAAGAAGATTGTACCTAGTGCAATATGACGTGACGAAGTCTTTGTTATTGAAGACGAAATCTAGATTCCTCTTAGATGCCACTCAATTCCACCGTCATGTCGTCTCCCTTCAAAATATATAAATAAATTGGTTTTTATCCTTTATCCCGGTCCCTGGACTCAAAGGTCATTATCCGGGTTTAATTCTCTCTCATTCGTCTCTCTTCCATATGATCTCTTTCTTACGTAATATTACCTGACGAGTGCAACAAGTATCCAATATCTTTTTTCAACGCTTGCCTTACACACATCATTGTTGTTATAATCTCCTGGAATTTTCCAAAAGCTTCTTCATTCCTTATATGATTAGACCAATTTTCGGATGTATAAACTCCTTCCTTTTTCATAAATAGTGATAATTCTTGTGTTTCCTTGTCATTAAATTTACAGTCGTATATTATATAGTCAACGTCTTCTGTTCCTTCTCCACATAAACAAATATCACTGTCAGGTAACTTCATTTTGTATAAATATTTATTCATGTCATCGTGTCCTGTCATAATTTCTAGTACATGTCTATTCGGCCGAATCCATTTCTTGTTTGTCTGTGCAAATTTAACATTCTTTATAAATGTATATAAGTCACGTTCCTCGTGCGCATTATTCCAACGTAACAAGAGCTTCCGCGTCAATCAGTTTATTCCTCCACATCTTGCTTGTTGCTTTTAATTCCTCTCCATCTATACACATTACTTCTCCACCTCGTATACGTGTTCAGTATGGCATCTTGCGAAATCTACTGGCAATATCCCTAGAAGTACCTCCACAGCCTTCGCAGAGACGCTTCGGTAACATTTGCTTAAATGTATTAGATAAATACTCTAAACTTCGTAGCTTTCTTTCTACAATGACGACACCTAATCTCTTCTCCCATACACTGGAACAATATGAAATTATTGGAAATAAAACCCCTACATATAATTGCCGCAACTCTTTGTTCCTGATATTATACTTGCTTATTCCGACTCTCCTCAGACCGTAAAATATTATTTTCAACTTCGTTGTAATATAATCAAAATACGCATGAAAATTTAGTTTCGTATCCATCATAACTCCTAAATACTTTTAAAAAAATTCCTATATATTGTCGGTTAATATCGAAGCAGATCATAACATAATTGACTAAGTACATAAAAACCCGGTGAGCAAACTAGAATCATAATCAAAAACAGCTACCATACTTCAGCTTTTGTTTCCATAATACAGAAAAACCTCCTTAGTCCGACATTTTACAATCTGGAATGTTCTATAACCCGCCATCTTCAGCAATTACTATTAAAATAAAAAATACGTTTTTTAAATTAATTTTCATGCCACGTTCGTTACATTTGCTGTAATTTGTGATCGAATTTACGATATTTATAGACATGTAAATTAATGTTAGTTTTTGATTTCCTGTAGGGTACCTTTGAAAAAATCGTCTATTTTATTACGGGTTTGTGTTGAATGTATACGAAGTACACACTAGAAACGTAATGATACATAACTATCGATAAATATGAAAAAATCTCTATAAACCGACTCGTGACTCGGGTCGGATTAAAGAGGTTCCTCTGTATTATGCCAGAAAAAGACTATTGTTTCATAAGCGCTCATTACATTCATTGTTAAATTCAGTATGTAGGGAAAACACCGTGAAACCTCTGTAATCCGACACGCTTCACGTCGCTATCAGGAGGTTCCACTATTATGTCAGAGAGATAGCATCGTTTCATAAGAGCCTGTACGTGGAAGCGGAGAAAGAAGAGGTCGTGAGCCAACGCAGTGACGCGTTACACCTCCGCCCCACTCTCCTTCTTGCTGTGCGGTCACGCTCGTGCCTCAACACCGTCTGTGTTACGCGTGGCAGCGACGCAGTGCTAATTGGAAATGCCTCCTTCGCCGACCGTTCGCCGACACGTTCGGATTCCACAGCGTCGATTTTGTCCAGCGCTTTTGCTTTATGGGCGGAAAGGGAAGAGAGTAGAAATGAAAAGCAACAGAAAATATATTTCTAACGCGGAGAAGATATGTGATAAATTTCTTTCGGGTGAAAACGGTGACGAGCCGCGAATCGAACCCGAGACTCATCTCATTTTTTGATCTCGTCATAAAAAGGTTCGTCGCCATTTTCATCAAATACAAATAATATTTTTATTCCTTATATTTTAAACTAGATGAAGTAGAATGTGTCGTAGATGTTTTCTGAAGAAAATAATTATGATTATCACATGCTTATGTTAGAAATGTATTGAAATAAGGAATATATTGAAAGCTATATATATATATATATATATATATATATATATATATATATATATATATATATATAGAGAGAGAGAGAGAGAGAGAGAGAGAGAGAGNTATTCAAACTCTTCGTAACTTTCAACTTGTAAAGAGAACCTTTTCTAGTCTGACCTCGGATTGTCCGACAATCCGGTTGGTCCAACCACGTCTCAGGTACCAACACTTAGATAAGTGTCTTCGATAATTACACTGTTGAAAATTGTAGTAATTTGTGGCAGTATTTGTTCTTATAATTTTTCAATATTTTAATATTAAGAGTACGAACTGTTTATAAATGAACTTAGACTTTTTTGCTGACAGTACGTCGATATCCACGAAAGACATTTGAGTGATACAGTGACTGCTATAGTGACGTTCGTATGAAATCTGTACGAAGAGCATTCAGGTCAAAAGCTTGCTCGTTTTTCTTATCCCGTTTCGATTAAATAATTTTCGGTCTCCTTCCTCACCCATTGTCGATGCTTAAAGCTCAGAACACGTGCTGTAGAATGGTCCTACCAAAAGCCATGACATTCACTGATATTGGAATAGGATAAGAAAAATTTGCAATTATGCACTGTCAATTATTTAATTTAAGATCATCGAAGCAATATATTTAAAATCTTGTGTAATCAAAATAATAATGATTATAATGAGAAATTAGTTGATTTTTTTTTTCAGGGTTTGAGATCATTATGACAATTTATCCTTGATCATCGTGCAGTTGAATGTCATTATTTTTTCTTTTTTAGTCATATTGCCGTTTCTATTATCTACGTATCATCATCTTGCTCAAACAAGGAATATGTCATTTCGTATGAATTGCAAAATATTCGGAGGGATCCAGACTCTGCTAACCCCTGCTACATAGCTAATGCTTTCCACATTTCTCCAAACAAACTATAATTCTTTTGTCGCTTCTCCTGGTTGCTAGTTCTTTATCTGGAAGANTATAATTCTTTTGTCGCTTCTCCTGGTTGCTAGTTCTTTATCTGGAAGAATTATATTGACACACCATCCAGGACAGGGAGTTGAATCTTCGCGCCACTGAATTAGCAAAGTCGCTTCGCTGGTGAGAGTACCAGTTATGTCGGTCTGCAATGCTAGTTCATTCATTTGATCTGTGACAAGTTAATATATGATATTTTATGAAGCAGAAAAAGGCACAATAGTGGAGTAAAGTAAACAGGAATTAAAATAAAGATTAGGCATTGGATAAAATATAACTATCCTCTTTATAAGTATAATCCCTTCTTTGATTTTTCTCTGCGACAAAAAATACAACATTACTTCCTCCGCAAAACGAGAGACAAACGTTCTAAAATCAATTATAGTAAATTACAAATAGGAGAAACTACACAAAATTATTAACTCAAACTTACGCTACCGATTGACGTTGCAAACACTCCTGGACGAGCCGGTACTCGGAAGTTGTGAGTTAAAATATGGATCCGACGCGCAGGTACGCGAAAACCGGGCTTAAGAGCTACCACCATTGGTCACTTATCCCTTGAAGGGGGATGTGACCCGGGTTCACCGGATCAGGCCAGGTGGAGGTTGCGTACGGACTTGGGAGTCGAGGTGGGTGGTGCAGTGGTTAGCGCACTTGCGACCAAAGCATTAGATCCCGTGTTCGAGTCCCGGTCTGTCGCTGTTTTCACCTGAGGGCTGTTGACAATACGCTAAGGATGTCTCACCAATTAGGAATGTTTGTATTTTTTCGTATATGTGGATAAATACATTCATGGGTGAATGTTAAGTACTGTCAATAGTCTACTAGTTTTTCCTCGTCTATATTGGTATAATTGTTGCCGTGTTACAGAAGCTAAGTTGTGTAGGAGCCAAAGCATCTGGCATTCCACCGCGGCCATTGTGCTTCTGTCTATCCTGTTTGGTCACGATCCGATCAGCCAAGTTCGTCACGCTTGGCGCCTCATCGGGACTCCGAGAGACGTCCAAGTGATTTTCGGCACATTGTTTGCGCTCGAGCTGTGTATTTCGGAAAAGAATTTAAATTGAAATGGAAGAAAATAGATTATTACTCCAAGGAATGTGGTACGACTCGCCAGAAAAAGGTCATTCTTTAGTTATTTTCGTTTTCGAGAAATAGAAATGGTACAGATGCACAATTTACATACGTGTTGTACAAAGAATGCTTACTTATCGTCAATGAAGAAAAAACATGCATTCTTTTGAGATCTTACCGATTATGCTTCACGAGAATTTATTTTCAGATACGCGATTATGGTCTATGTCGCATGCGTAGGTGATCAATTGTTTCATTTGCAACACAGCTCTGTTTGTAGGCAACTGACAAAATATTCTTCCGACAGACCACTTACAGTATCTAGTATTAAAAAGTTTGCAAATATTTATTAAAATCTGCGGTAACATTGCTCAAATATATCGAGACAAATGTTTATAGGTTTGAGACAAAGATTGACATTATTTTTAAATTTTTATTTATTGTGAAGACTTTTCTTTAATTATTTACTATGTTCCTGTTTACAAGTTGAGACCAGCACACTGCATATTCCATTGCTCCCAGATTTTCGGCAGGGTGCTCAACTTTATCGGATTCTTCAACTAAAATACTACTTATTGACTACTAAATGACAAATTCCATCGAAATAAGCATTTTTCCCCCCAACTTGAGTGACTACGGGGACCGTGATGTTAGCTAAAACGTCACGCCGGTTAGAACCATGTTATTTTCTTATGAAATTTACAAGCTTTTAAGAAGTGTTTTAACAGAGTTGTTTCCAACATGAGCCATTTTTTCAGGAAACAGAAAAGTATTGTAATCATTAAAATTCTTTGGAAATATACTTTTGACAAATGGAATGTTCTGTTACCAAGCATCTGTCAAGAAAAATATAATTTTGCTTATTGTCTAGAAAAATATAATTTCCCCACTCAAGTACGGTAAAATCAAAATTAAAATTGCCGAGTATGTTTTCATAAAAAGTAAGTATTGTTGAACAGGACTGAAGATAATTTTTGATGTTACCTAAGTACTACTATCGAATGAGAAGAAAAAAATATATTGTTCTTAAAAAGTTGAAATTGCTCCATTTGAACAGACAGTCCTTAATCACTAGAAGCTTTTCTTCTAGAAATTACCTGTCGTTCCTACATGAGACAACACACTGCATTCTGTTAAATGTCAGTTTACTCTCGACTTGTTTCAAGGAAAAGGTCGAGGATTCTGAAGTTTATCATCAATCTTCGCTCGCATTTGTTCACGTCGACGGCAGAGGGGGGGGGATTCGTTCGTTCACGGCCGCTTGGATTCGTTCGTTCGATCTCAGATCCGGAGCGCGATAGTGAAACAGATGCTGAACGCAGGAGGCTTTGAAAGATGAGAGTGGAACAAATGAGTCGAGACAAAGATCAAGGTCGTGATCTACACATACGGAAGCGCTGTGTCTACTAGTAATAACCAGGTAACTGCACTTTTTGGGACAAAACAAATACCTTCCGTCATAAACGTTTGTTTTTTGCTGTTTCGTTATTGCTGTGCATTAGCCTATGCGATACAAAGATTTATTTTCTTCTCGAATCGAGTAGTGAAAATTTACGTACAACTTCTTAAATAAAAGTAATAACCAGTTAAGTATACTTTTAATAGGAATAAACATGTAACTGCAATAAAAACCTTCTTTAAAAACAAGTTATTTACATATAAGTACAACTCACGAATTTTGAAAAATACGGCGATATATAAATATTTTGATAAATCTTTTTTTTTTATTTCATGGTAAAAAGCGTCATTAATTTTTTATGTTTATTACGTAAGCTATGCGATGCTATTGTAGCACATTAAATCGAAGTTAATCGCCAAAGTTATAACAGAAACACGTTCTCGAAAGTTGAAACGGCCGTAACTCGAAAAAATACACAAACCCGATTATTACCATAATCCACAGAATTGTTATATTGTTTCTCTGGGCTGAAATGACATTAAAACGAATGAATGTGTATATTGTTTAATTGATTGTGTTCCCATTAACGCGTTCAAAAACATTTTGATTTGAAAAATACATATTTTAAACAATAACTACTGCATTTCGAAAACATAAAACAAAAGAATTGTTTCAGTATTATTTTTTACCACAATATTTCGAATTAGCTGAATATTTATAAAAATAAAATAAAATGTTTGAAAAGGAATGTTGTTGATTTTCGATTTTGAGCTATGTCAGAGTCGCCCTAAGTGGTCGCCGTACTCTACCTCGGTAGTTTTTCTTAATTTTGTCGACTGTATGTCCTCTAATTATGTCACATAACAATATTCTCATTTTTTTGCGTTTTATAGAGAACAACTGTTCGCGTTCAAAATTCGTGAAATAGTTTGCCTTGAAGTAGATTAGAATTACTTGGTTGACGAAGCAACATCTAACAGAAATGTTTTTTCGGGACAAACCAAAGAGCTTTGAGTTGGTTGTTTGGCAAACACGTCAAGCGATATAGAACAGTCTCTTGAGGATCAGGAACCTTCTTTGAAACAAGGAAGGTTATATCGAGGAAGTGAAGAAGATAAAATCGCTTCTTTGTAATCTACAATTACGACTTTTTCTCATTACATAAGAAAGGGGTTCTCAATTTTCGATACTTAGAAAATTCGAATTAAAACCTATTATTTAACTGTTTTATACATTTTTTATTGTTTCTGAAAGTGGTATCACGGAAATTAGAAAAGACAAAGAACATGAACTACTGTAAATGTGACACTGATAATTTTTTATATTGACATGATAATGAAACAATACATTTATTACTTTTTATGTAAGTAGTACAAATATAGGTGCGTTTATGGAATAAATTATAGATAGTTAGACGAGCCTCTTTCGAAAATCATCTTGAAGAAATAAATAAAAAATTCCACCGCAATAAATACCTTTAATCGAAGACACAAAAAAAGACGCACAAAACGCAAACAAATTTATGTTTATACAAATTCAAGAAATATTTAATAATAAGAATAATATTTTATAATAAGATGTGTAACATAAAATGAACTTCATAAAATATGTTAAAGAAAATTAAATTACTCAAGAATAAAAGAGTCCTAGATATAATTTAGAATCTATTTTTAAAGATACATTGGAACGATATCTTGTCATTAAACGATATTTGCATTGTATTGTTGTTTCAGCACAATTACCGATAACGTGGAAGCAATTTAAAAAATGACAGAAAAACCGTTCCTCAAACGATATAATGCCGGTAAAACGCAAACTATTTTTAGGTTTCTAACATTAAAGAAAAGATAATTATTGGTATGCCTTCCCGAATTTCAAAAATTTTCACATAATTGTATAATAACGAATTATTACTTATTACGGTTGTTCATAATTCTTCGAAGGAGTTGTTTTCTTTAGAGATGTAGCAATCGTGATACAACAAGGAGAAGTTAAAAGCTTCTACAAATTGCACATTAGACATTCACTCAAAGAATACGATTGAGGAACTCATAATAAAATATACATTTACATTGAAATGGTTTATTCTTCATTAAAAATCTCGTCTAATTTCGAGAGTCCTGTTGTTGGAAAACCTTTTGTCCTGAACATGTTGATCACTCGAAACTAGAATCAGAGTTCACATATTCTAAGACTTCTAGGAGATACAATTAAATATTTTAAATGAAACTAGTGTTGAAATATTGAATACAATAAAATAAACTTTATTGTCAAAAAACCAGTTGCACGTGGGGGACAAGAAACTAAGTTACTCTCCGGAAACAAGCAAGGGACCATCCCATCAATTCCGATCAAGGGGCCATGGCCAGTGTCGGATTTAATATTTTTAAAAGAAATTATTTAATAAATACGTACTGTTATCCGTTTATTATTCCAAAAATAAATTGAAGATATTTGTTCAGTAAAAATTCGAGAGTAATAAAACAAAAGTATTGATGACATTCCCACCCGAGGAAAATCCGTCGCTACCCGAAGCAAAAGTGGAGAAGAACCCGGTGCAGGACGGGGCTTCAAGGATGATGTACACAACCGAACCGAGGTTGCGTTCAGTTTATTTATAAACAAAAAGGATAACAACAACATGCATGAAAAAAAGGAATTTAATCAGTATCTAGAGTACTGTAACAATGGCGTGATAAAGTATAAGAGATATTAGCATCACATCATCCGAAGTCATGTGGAGAACAATATTTATTAGGACATTGAAACTCTCATTAAGTTCTTGTATTAAAATCTATAATTCTTGCACATTATGGAAATAATAGCACATACTTTTATTACTTTTATACTTTTGGGAAGGGAATTATACAAAATTATTCCTGAATGCCTCTTTGGTAAAGAGTTCTTGATACGCCAGGACGACGAATATTGGCCTTATCACGAATGTTGTGTTCGTGAACTATACAGGGCTAGGATTTTTATAGTTCTGTCTTAACAAACACGACCACTTCATAAATGCACACGCAAGGGAGAGGGAGAGAATGTTATGTTGAGAAGTTTTCACGATTTATTTAATGTTTAGTGCTTTAATTTGTAATAGAAATGTAATTACCATCTGTGCCATTCATTATCTGAAATGTACTTTCGCCAGCTCGCACTTCATCATATCTCGTAGATGCCTTAGATGTGACAAGCAGCTATACGAATTATGTTTCCAGTAATACCACAGAAATTGATATTAAATTTGAAACTGAGAACTGACCTATTTTCTTTGCAAAAAATAGGTAAACGTTGATTTAATTTTTACTTTTTATATTTTGTGTACTAAAACAGTTAAATAACAGACCCTTTTCTTAACAAAACAAAAAGAGTTGCAGACATAGTAAAAGACTGCCTTGTAATTCTTACGCCGCGCTCACTTTCTCTGTCCTGAAAGAAATATGACTTCACATTCCTCGTTAGGTGGCGCGAAAGATAAATTTGCCGTTAATGAGGATGTACGATGTAGTGTCACTGTCGCAACAAGTACACATCGTTCGCTCGAATTGAGCTCTCTTGCCGAAACTGAACCTTGTAAATACTGTTTCACTCTAATCCAGTTCCTTACATCTGTAAATCGAACTGTGAGAATTTCGTAGTGGCACAATAATGTGGGATTGAGGTGAAATTACGAATTTTAACTATAAAAAAAGATAGAGAGTTCACATTTGGAAGAATGTTTGAACAAAATGAAAAGTCTCCAAATTTTTCGGCCAAACTGAAGAAAAGTACTGAAATTATTACTCATTAGTATAATGTTATAGGTAATACTTTCTTTAAATTTGTCACTCATTAAGTTGAGAAATATTTCTGTAAACGTGGGCAACGTGGGCAACGTGGATAGTTATTCCGAACGAAGATTATCCCGATCCATTATGTCCCGCGTTTTTCTCTAGTTTTCCTTTGGATGAGGCGGATTTCATACTCACGCTCTCTGGTCTCTTGCCTCGGGATGATACTCTGATGCAAAATCTCGAATTTACAGGTGTTTTAATAGTTACGGTTTATAAACTATATTTATCGAATAATCTGTAGTTTAATAATCATGCGTATTTGTGAAGTAAGGTTTTTGTTTTATTAAATATCAATTTTTTGATATTATGTTAATTTTATAACACGTAACTGTTTTTTCTTTGTTATCTTATGTTTCAATGTTAAATCCGCCTCAGCCACAAGGTCCTTGATAGGAATTGATAGGGTGATCCCTTGTTTGCTTCCAGAAGTAAATTAGTTCATTGTACTTAGTTTGTAACTATTTTAGTCAATAAATTTATTATTAATTATTACCGTTGTTCGAACACTATTGCTATTAATCATTTTGCATGCGCATTGTCTCACCTCCTTATTCCGCGGATAAACAAAGTTCGCTGTGTCAAATAGTAATAGTGTTTTATTATCAATTCCCAACAGGCATTTTTGTGTAATAAATTGTGATTCATGGGTGAACTGTCAGTAGTAAATACACCCCTGTAGTCTTCTGAATTTCCCGTGCGCAAAATATTTAAAAAAACAGTGACATGAACTAATTAGGAAAGGGACCCAAACCGAACTCCTAGCATCAACACCTTCCTCTGCTCTCCGCGTGTTGTAGCTTCCAAACTTCTGAGTCATCCACTAATATCGGAGGCGCGACCTCGCGTGTTATTATATTTTCGCGCCTCGTATATACGTCAGGAAATGAGTAGCAGCGCGCAGGCAGCAATGAGAGTCAACTCTCCCTTCTCTAAAGCGGTGGTCACTCATGGTAATAATGGCTATCGCTTTCCTTGGGGGGGCGGAATTAATTTTGACAGAAAGACAAATTTATATCTGCTCTTATTAGTTCGCAAGGAAAGCTCTGTGATTAATTATCTGAGATATATCAATTTGACTGTGCAGGAAATAAACTTGTGGACTTAAACTTTAGAGTGAAACTGTATACATGAGGTTTTTTTGAGGTGAGGTCATCTATTATATAATTGAAACACAATTTTACATAGCCAACGTTTCGAAAAAGTATATATTTTGTTCATCAGGGTTAAAAAGAATAACAAGATTTATGGTCAACTACTACAATTGTATACAACTGTCTATAATAATGTTACATACCTTGTAATGGATTAGTAATCTAACTATTGTAGTATTGACCATAAATCTTGTTATTCTTGTTATTTGTGATTATTTCCTGATGAAGGAAATATATTTTTTCGAAACGTAGGCTATGTAAAATTGTGTTTCAGTTACATAATTGATGATCTCATCAAAAAAAATCTCCTGTATACAGTGTATTTCAAGGGTCAAGAACAAAAACGGTTTAGATTGAAAGTTAAGTGTGATAATATAAAGTGATAGGATTGGGTTGTCAGCAACACCGTGAAGGAAACTGCTATTATAATTCAGCGAAGATTCCGTTATTTTATTTTGGCCTTATTCAGGACTAATTAACATACATACATTCTTGGAAATTGTACATTTACTAACCCTGAAGGAGACAATAACCCAAACGTCAGTGAGGTACTACTCCAGATTTTCTTGCATTCCATGACGCAAAACCGGATCTTAAGTAAGAAAGAGGTCGAGAACAACAGTAAGAAAAAGTCCTTATTATAATAATACGTATGAAAATAATTAAAGTAGGAAAGTACAAAAAAATTTATGTTAGAACAAAATCTAGATTGGCATTGCTGTAATTGTTAATTCTAGATTGATCTTACTCCAAACCAGATCGAGTTAACGAAGATGATTTTTACTCATTAAATATACTCACTGTATCATTGGGTTGTCCCGAATTATATTTTTAATTGCGTGATTTTTTTTATATTTTCAGTGTTCCCTTCGCATTGAATTGACCTTCTTGACGTTCACAGCATCTATCAATGTTTTTGGATCAGGAACGAATAATTGGTTCTAAAATATATTTACGTACGCAGAAAATAAAGCGAAACAAATTAGAGCGAGTGGGAATATTTAGCTGCGTTTTAGTCTCTATCTTAGTTATTCAGAAAGCAATATGGTACCATTTACCTTTATTGTATAAAGAATATGTAGTCACACTATCCAGTTTTTGATTTATTAAATCATAAGGTCTTTTCGATCGCGTGGCGGCCATCATCGGTGCTGTTACGAAAAGAAATAAACAAATATATAGAAAAGCAATTTTGTGTTTGACATATTAGATTTGACGAAAAAATAAATATATATAGAAACATCAATTTCTAATTGTCACAAAACAAAATAAGAAATGAATATTGCGGATACAATTTCTTTATTTTTCTTTCAGGAAAATCAATATTTACAAAATGAAGAAATACGTATAAAAATCAATGTAATGACTTAGAAAAGAGACAATTTTTCAATGTCTTTTTAAATATTGATTTTTATGTTTAAAAAATATTGTATCGGCAGTATTCAATTCTTATTTCATGTTTTGTGACAATTAGAAATTGATGTTTCTATATATATTTATTTTTTCGTCAAATCTAATATGTCAAACACAAAATTGCTTTTCTATATATTTGTTTATTTCTTTTCGTAACAGCACCGATGATGGCCGCCACGCGATCGAAAAGACCTTATGATTTAATAAATCAAAAACTGGATAGTGTGACTACATATTCTTTATACAATAAAGGTAAATGGTACCATATTGCTTTCTGAATAACTAAGATAGAGACTAAAACGCAGCTAAATATTCCCACTCGCTCTAATTTGTTTCGCTTTATTTTCTGCGTACGTAAATATATTTTAGAACCAATTATTCGTTCCTGATCCAAAAACATTGATAGATGCTGTGAACGTCAAGAAGGTCAATTCAATGCGAAGGGAACACTGAAAATATAAAAAAATTCACGCAATTAAAAATATAATTCGGGACAACCCAATGATACAGTGAGNATACTTCATGAATTTTGTTTGTAAATCGGTTGATTGTGTATCTTATCAAAATGTCCAGACTCATTTTTGTACAAAATAATTTTGTCCCCAATATTTGAGATTTAAAAAATGAACGCGTGTTCCAGAGCGAGTGTCACTTGCAAGATTTGCGGTAAATTAGTAGATAGTTCTATTATTCTCTATTGTTCACATTTATCCAACTTAACTTGCACACGGCGCTAACAGAACTTGTAACTCGCATAAATAAATGTTTGAACTCGTAAATTCAATTTCACGAAAATAATTATGACCCAGTCGTAAGAATTTGCGCACCTCCGAATTTGTCCAATCTCCAATTATTTCGGATAACTAACTGCGTGTTTTATACTGGAGTGATATTCGTAAAATTAAGAGTTTTGCTCTCTTTTTGTAAGCTAGGGATGTCTCTTGTCGCATGCAGACGTTTTATTGGCAACCACTTCGGTTGTTCCATGTACAACGAGTCTAGCAAGACATCTTGTCACTATTTCGACAGCCTAACTGCTCCGTAGTGAGCGTGACAAGCGAGCGCACGATTTGATAGCACATTGGGTAGATTCCAGATCCTCCCTCGTGGGACAAGTTGACAATCTGTGGCGCTAACCGTCTAGAGTCTGGCACCGAATAACTGACATATCTGCAGAGGCCAACACACTCATCTGTTTAGATTATTTGGCCAGGGGTTGGATTTGGACTGTCGGACTGCGACATTCCTGGAAAATGGGTGATGGCTGTCCGGTTCGAGCTGATAGGTGTGAATTATTAACGGCGGCGAGAGCGGGTAGTTCGCGATTTCCCAGCGCTCTACTTGGCGACCGACTTGAGTGACGTATGATGATGATGATTATTTTTTATTTACTCTTGGCAAATCAGACTGCCTTGTCCACAACTTAGTCATTACAAGGTTCATTTTGTTATTTTTGACGTATGGTTAACAACTTCACATGCGTCATTTACGCTCATCGTCGTCTTTTCTTACTACCACTACTGACAACTTAAATCGGGCATCATTTCGAAGAGCAATCGAAGAATGAACCTTTTTTCATTTGCTGTAGGTTGGCAATACAAGCGACACCACCGCAGGTATTTGTTTTGCTCATTTAAAAGTCTAGTACATATAGGAAAAATACTATACGTTTTAGTTTGTCCGTTTAAATGTTTTAGAAAAAAATAGTTTGAAGAGACGTTATTCTAGAAATATTCTTGCTAGCTAATCTTTGCTGCAGATAGAATCTGATGGAGCGTTGCGTTCTCGGGAATCCTCGAGTGTCTGTTGTTGTCGAATGCAATGCGCCCCTAGAATCCCGCCACTCGTCCTTTCTACAGAAACATAACCTCACACTCTTGTAAAATATTCCAGTAATGTAAAGAAGATATTTGTAATATTATAAATAATATGTATCCAAGACTTTATTTACTTTTTACACAACAATCACACGAAATACAACCCATCTTTCTTTCGCAGCTTTCTTTAACTTCACCTTTATTTCCACGAAATAGTATAGCAATGTATAGGATCGATGGGAAAGAGAATTCGATCAACTGAAGTGCGTAAGGATATTTGACATAAGGAAATTCCCCTTCACTTTGTTTCTCGGACTGAAGAAAAAAATAATGGCGGAAATAATGAATGAGCCTTCACTTCATGTGATAGTATGGTACATAAGGGGTCATGGCATCTTTCCTCGATTAGTGCTGCGATCACTCAGAAACAGTTGAGCTGTGCGTCCGCAAAAGTATTTCTTTGCCGGAGCTTACACTTTACAGTTCTCCATAGTTGCGTAGGCTTTTGCCAAGAGCAGCTGCCTCCATCGCAAAGCGCGCGCAACTTCTCGTGGCGTGGCGACGACGGGACGCCCGCAGTTAGCGTCATCGCAACTTCCAGTTACTTTATTCGATCGCGTAAAGAACTGCTTAATGAAGCATTTAACTCGTGGGTCGTTGAGAAAGTCGACATTTATTTTGCAGAGACCAGTCACGTGCTTCGGGATTCCCCTAAAATGAGACGCTTCTACACATTGCGGATGGTCAAGGGGAATAAAAATTGTCCAAGTCATCATGCACATAACACTTTCGTAAACATATTTTATGGGGAAATATTGAATGGCAACTTCCTCTCTAATTGTAACGAACACAAAGCAGTTACGAGCTCACAACTTCCGCGTATCTTGCATCGGCCACGGCCAGGTGCAAATTGCGGTGGACCGGGAATCGAACCCGGGACCTCGCTGTCCCTCGCAACATCCCCCTGACCGTGGACGATACAAAAATGTTTATAACAATTACAAACAATGACGGATCTAGAGTGGGGGGAGGGGGCTAACCAGTTATAATTTTTGTTTAAAAATTATGGTTTTATAACACACATTTTATAAATATTGCCTTTAAATAACATGCTTCAAATAAATAATTAATAATCTGGTATTATTAATAACAATAATTATTAAAGTTATTAATGTGGTATTATTTTTATTAATCTGGTATTATTAATATCAATTATAATATTAATAACTATTATAACTAATAATTATTACTAATTTGGTAACACATTTACAAAGTATGCCATTATCAAGTTCAATTTTATCTTATAAGAGTTCAGGTCCAATGGGGGAGCTATAGACCCCCGCCCCTATAAATCCGCCACTAAATTCAAATTAAAACGTGAAAAATTTAATATTCAATAGAAAAGGTAGATGATGACATTGAATAAGGACATTTCGTTCCTTCACAGTAAATATTGCGATAAAAGTGAGAAATCCCAGTACAGATTATATATTAAGTAACATGTGTTCTATGTTTAAATATTAACAATAAAAATTATTGAATATGCTGATTTATCTTCCTCTCTACTTAATGATTCTTACCATTATTTGGCTCACGGAATTCCAGTTACTAATTTATCGTATTCTTAATGCAACAAATGTTCCTTGTTTTAATAAAATATTTAATTTCATCATGATCCACTTCAAACATTCTTTTTATTTTTGTCCGACAACATTTTTTATCCCATTCTCATAAAATTGGTTTTAGGGAAAAAATCGTCTGTAACGACAGATTTTCTACCGGCTTCGCTTTCTGCGAAACACTTTATTTCCAGTAATATCATACAATCAGTAATGTACATCATTTGCTCAAACAGTATTTAAAATAAAGATTTATTTTTTGAATCGCGTGCAATATTTTTTTAAAAAGTTTGTATTCAAACGGAGCATATTGATACACATTTGTTTGTTTCGCTTCATCATTGATCGATTCGTGGGACTCACGAAAAAGTTAAGCATATGCTCTATTGCTGTCTTCGTTTTAAAGAATGAATTGTAAGGAATAAAGGAACTATGACTTGAATTATTCTGACAAAAAAAAATATTCCACTGATTTATTGACATCTATGGCTCTCCATGCTATCAAATAGAATAAATTTCCGTTATGAAATAGAATAACGTTCCGGTTTTCTTCAACTAATATATCTTTCAGAAGCGAGGAGGATACAGATATTTTGCTTTCAGTTATTTGGAGCGAGAGCACAATTTACTGATCTTCCTCGCGAATTCTCCACCCACCTCCAAGGATCATTAATTCTGCGCTCAAACTGTACAACAGTGGTGTATCCTGGTGAATGGCTCTAAACACGGCCTGGGTCTCTAAAATTAAAAAAGGGAAGGCAGACGACCGACGGCCAGTGACCCCTCCCGTCCTGGGCTCACGGAAGCCCTACGAAGACTAAGGGACTCATAACTTATAAACGATTGCACATACTTTCTCATATTCGTTTCTCCGCCTGCAGCATAGAGTGAGAAAAAAATTTAAAGTGAAAGGGTCATTTCTGACTTCGTCCTCTATTTTTTGGTCATCTTCCTGTGCTCTATTCATGCTCAAAGTCGGAAGACGAACTTATTACTGCCATTTATTTAAAATTTGAAAGTAAAATAAATATTCAGAATATTATTTCAAAACATATAACGACATATTACTCTTATACATATCGTAAAAGTGTTATATTAATGTAATTTCGTTGTATTCAAAAATTGATTTTTTTTTTCGTATCTGCAGTGCGTTCGCTGTCTTATGTATTTTTTCATCATCATATCTTTGATTTCAGTTTACGAAAATTGTATTCTCCGTCTGCTTGGTCCATTTACACTGCTAAATATTATTCAAACTTCTTGAAACTGTAAACTAGTGTGTAAGTGTAGTAGATAGAAATTATTTTACTGCGTCTATACTAAACTTTCAAGCGAAATACCGCTAATGCTGATGTAATGCATACAACTTGTACTTTACGAACAGAAAATTTAAGCAAAATCGTTGGAGCTGTTTTTGAGTAACATTCAAAAGAGTACTTTGACCTTCATGTGAAGTGTCATTTGTGTTCAAGTAAAAAGAAAATTGAAAGCAAGTGCATATGTCAGAAGTAAATTCTACCCTAAATATNATTAAATTGGTCCATCTGTTTACTCGGTATCGCTGCGCATGGACGGACGGACGTTATGTCAAGAACCACTTTTTCTGGATCAGGAATAACCAAAACGGATATTTCCGTCGAAATCTCGCTTTCGAATTTTTTTCACGATTTCAACATTTTCTATATATTACGTATATGAGAAAGTAAAAACTTGTGAGGACGTCGTAATGGTCAACAAGGTTCAATGAAAGACGAGTACCACAGGATCGCGCTCAGGAAGTAAGCAGAGGAACATTCCATCAATTCCGATCCAAGGACCCCTCGGCTGTGGGGGATGTAACATTTCTATGCATCCGAAGGACTCAGCTTCTACACTTTATGCACTTTCTTCCCCTTAATTTCTAAGGCTTTGAGGATTCTCTTACTAGCATTACTAACCCCATAGGATCATTTGAATTTAATTTAATATAATAAATGCATATTTTTATTATATATTTTTGAATATTTTTTGTTTGTATATAAATGCAAGTTTTTGTTTGAACTCTACAATTTTTTGAGTTAAATTATTGTAATTAATCAGAATTTACATGTATATTATTCAAATAGTTTTGATACCGAAAGAACACGCCAGTTGTATTATTCAACTAACAAAAATTACACTCACATTTTTAGTGATACGTAGATATATTTGTAACTTGTTTTTTTAAGTGCGTGTTTGAACTATTTTGTGCATTAAAAAAAAAATTAATTTTTGTTTTGGAGTTCTTAGTGCATATTTATAACTTTTTATTGCATATTTTCTGAATACATATAGTGCAAATCGATCCATACCCCGAGCATGATATGTTCCACACTGAAAAGAAACAAATATAGGTTGCTACTTCTTGTAATATCTACGGAATATTTAATAAATTTAATTTTCAATTGATTATGGTACAGTTATTTAATGAATGAGCATTATTAACAATGTATTATTTATCAACGCAGTTAACCTTAACTATTAAGAAATCTCAAAATTCTAGATTACTTAATGACACAGTCGCCCCCATCTGCTGATCCCCCTAGTCTGGAGTCTTGTGGGACTATATATAAATCCAGGGAAACCCGAGAGAAGAACCGCAGAAATCCCTGACCAGGATAGAGGCAACCATACCGAGGATGAGTACAGATAAAAGTAAATTAACTGATGAGAAGCAATAACAGCATGCATTTCAGTACTTTGTATTTTAATCAATCTGTATTAAAAGTGTAATGTATCCATGGCGTGACAGAGTACGAAAGGAGATATCACTTAATCTTTACTAATTAAGGAAAGAGTTAACCGCCAGAAAGTAATAATGAACCTCATTCGCCAATTCTTACTTTAACACTACTTCTCCTGGAAAGTGAATTATCAACTACATTATAAATGACCAACACGTTTATCTCACGTCAGACTTGCTTCAACACAATTCCATGAACAGCTGACGAACTTTTTGACGTCAAACATGTAGACATACTTTTTCCACCGTGATTATGTACGGAGGACGGTGCCTGGTGAGGGAACGGGGAAATTTCTCGAACCAGCTGTTCGCTCGCCAGCGCTCTGTTCGTTGTTTTCCATTGTGGTCCTGCCTACGAAGCTTGTGACAGCGTGGCGTTGGTGGAGAAGGCAATGAGATACAGCGCAGAGTCGACATGTGTCGGGGCGCGTCGGAAGGAGGTAGATATGTCACACTGTCGCAGCGTCCAAACCTTGCTCAGCATCCGATAGTGGAATACAATAACATAATGGGCTGCAGTGACTACGTAGAACTCGGTATACGTTGACATTACCGACTCCGCTGGTAATATCAAGTGGCATCAGTTGTTTGTACTGTAAAAACAGGTTTTATACTGTAAATGTTTAAAGGTGAAAAATATGATTTTGTTGTTCTGTAATAAATAATCGGGTACTTGTGAACATTTATATCGTAATTCTTCAATGCACATTAAATATGATGAGACTTTGTATATGAAGCATTGATAATGTCTTCAAAGTTAATTCTTATTGAAATTCCTATTCCTATCTGTAGATTCACTCCTCTTCTGACGTGAAATATTAGACAAAGATTCAACATTCTATGTCAATCCAGCTACCCATCATATTCGGGTAACCAATTTCCACAAAGTGAACGGCGGTTCAATTATACAATCAATTTGTTACACCTAATGACAACTCGAAACGTTGTGATAGAAAGAACAAATTAATGGTATTCGTCGAGTCTTAAATTATTTATTTATTCTGAAATATTCTTAAACTCTTAACAAAGCAATTGGATTATGTACATTCTTACAATGTTATTAATTTATCTGATACAAAAGTTATGTCTGATATTTTCCTCTCTGTTCGAAGTAAAATACTTTCGGAAACTGGAAATGTGCACACTTTACTAAAAGTGAGTGTTGGTGAATGTGAATATTTTATTTTTCATGATTATCAATAAAAACGTTATCATAAAAATCACATTTGCTTAAAATCGAAGCAGCTCTTACCACAATCCCATAAATTGTACCAAAACCACGTTGAACCAACCATCAAGACAATGTGCCTTCTGAACGCAATCCAATTCATTTTCAATTCGTTGATATCGTTATGTCCATTGCTCGGATCTTGCATGTTTTGCATTTTTTTCTGACTTTCTATGGTCCGTATCGATAGATGGTTCTCAGATCTCGACTCAAGAGCGTGTCACAAGAGAATCGTCTCAAGACTCAATCGTGTCTTGAGTCACGAGCGATTCAATAAATCTTTCTTGAGAATGTATCAGCTGAGTAGAGATCGCTTGAGTTGTTTTCAAGTGAGCAAATCCTTACTCAACTGAAACGAGATCTGAGACACAATTCATGTTTCGGCACCAATATAACCAGACATGGAGGAACTATTCCACCTAAATAAACATTCTCTGACATCTTGAAATGTATTGTTTGACGTCAAGTCTGCACCTTCGGAACTCAACTATTATGAGAGAACGACATTAAACATGTCATCGTACTTTCGTACGTGAAAAAAAAAATTAGCTATGCATATATAAAATTATTTCTAAATTTAATTGATCCATTAAAATGATGGATCAACAAGGAAAATACTTGGTATTATAATATTCTAAACGTCCTAGCAGACTAATTTTTTTTATTTGTACATTTCGACTGCTTTTATCAATCATCATCAGGTGAATGTGTTTCACAAAGAAATTAAATAATTAATTAATTATCTGGGCAAGAAAATAAACAACTAGTAAGTAATCTACATAAATATAAAATAATAATATAGTAATCTAGTAATGTACATAAATATAAAATAATAATAATACAGAAAATTGAAGAATATGTTTTCACTAATTAATAATAAAAATTAGTGATATGATACGTTAATAAGTTATAATTCTTATTATTGCCTAGAATTGACTTTAAAAGGAAATATTTTTAAGTGCAATAGTCAGCTGAATTCTCCTATTATTCCAGTTGGTTTCATAATAATAAAAAATATAAGCATAATTCTTGTTACAAATATGTTTCAAAAATATTTCATTTCGATAACAACCAGTAACTCTAAAAAGGAAATGATGGGTGTTTTTTTATCAGAAATAAAATGAGAGAATTTGCTAACTCACTCAGTACTGTTAATACTGGTATCGCTGGCTCAGTACTATTAATTCTTAATACTCCTGAATAATTATAAAATAAATGTAGTAGCATCTATATTTTTCAGAAACTTGACCAATTATTATTATTTACTTCCACTTTCTCCAGCGAAAACAGTAATACATATACAATTGTTTTCTTTCAAAATTCTTTAATTGAAAACTGGAAAATGACACCTTTGTTTTGTGAACTTTACCTTGTCCCTCCGTCTACCAGAGGGGTCCGTACGGACCCCAGAGCATCTTTCGCGACATGCATCAAAGGACCATTATCAAGGAAAAAGATTGAAATGCTGTTACTTTGTTCCTTTCATTCCTCTTATTGCATCAGTACCCTCTTTTTTTAAATTTATTTTGAAATATTGCATTATTTATTCAAAAATATAGCACCGACTAACGATGGGGTCCATACGGGCACAAAATGTATTAAATATTTTTCTATCAAATCAAAATTTCTATGAATAGCATATGGTTTTACGTTTGAACTATTTTGCTGTTTTTTATATGTAATGTTTTTTGATATTAGCTCATTGTATACCATTCTTCGACTCTTTCATATCGTGTAAAGTAACATAAGAAAACCTTTGACATTATATGCGTGAAATGTTCTAGAAATACAGTTCTTCTAAACTATAATCTTCAGCTTTTGGAACAAGAATACAATCTTCCAGGTTGACTGAGAGCCCGGTTGTATTCCTGTCTTCGCAGAATTTACTTTTGAAGTGCGAGTTTATGATAACGGAATGTATGTGCTCACCGACACACTTTTCTCACCTATATCCTCAATTTTAGGCGCATAAGGGACTTTGTGCGTTAATGTTGGATGGAAGTTTGGCTTATATTATTTTTCCGCCTTATGATGAATGTGAAAGTGGCGTATTTGGTGAAATGTTCAAGTTTTGCGTCATTCTACATTCACAACTGGAACAAATACCAATTGATTTATCATGAGTGAGTTAACATTCCCACGAATCAAACAAAGAGTGGGAAAACAATGAAACAAATGAAAAGATGACTTTCGAAAATGAAATGATTTGACATTTCAAGCTAATGGTTCAGTCTCATGGACAACTTGTAGGATGTGATGTTTTGCGTCAGCAGTCTGCTCCATCTCCTAGGAGCTCAGACCTTTGCAGGTCGTAACATCAATTCGGTTGTTTCATCCTAAATATTTTTGATGTAGAGAAATGTGTAAAATACCATTGAAAACTAATGATATAGTAAGAATAATTGAGGGTGAATCATGGGAAAACTTGGACACCAATAAAATGGACATAGTTGATAGAGATCTTCTATCGCTGGTTAGTAAATTATCCTTCACTACAAAAGTAAAGGTGTTAATTCTACGTTCAAGGTCCAGTCGTACTCATCCTAAAGTTGTCAATATCAGAGCATACAAAAGCACACGAAGATAGATTTACAGCAATAGTACAGGTGGCGTAGACACCGACGATCAGACGATTCGACATTGACTCAGCAGGAAATGACCATTAGTTATTTTCTNCGGAAGTTGGAATTGGTCTCCGGCATACTTACACCTGTTCACAAAGTTTCATTTATAAATAAATAAATGATTATTATTTTAAATAATTCATACAGAAGAAAAAATTCAAGTGTATTTCCAAAAAAATCACAGATAATAATGAAATTTTTCTTTTTCTTTAAATTCAGCAACAGATTGAATATTTTTTTTATCTTGACAACAACATCCCTCAATTATCCCCCTTCTATTTACAATATTATTGTTCAACAAGCAGCGATTACCCGCACAGAGCTTTTCTATATTACATGAATTTACGTTCGCGCGAGTGATGGTAAAAACCTCAAATAGCGCACTGTCTCGTCAAGACCGCTTCACACAATATCACCAAGTTTGGTAAATATTCGAATTACAAGAAAACAGGAGAGAGAAAAATCATGGATAACTGAAGAGAGGAAGATGTGAGATTCGTCTACGGAATGAAGACAGGATGGTAACAAGCAGACATATGAGCGAAATGAAGTATTTTTTCACAAAAAATCGTACAAAAACATTAAATGTGTCAGCAAATATGTATTATAATTAATTTTCAAAAATATTGGTTTAGTTACTTGCAAAAGTAAGAGTTTTTCTTCCGAAAAAGTATTAACAAAGGTTTAGGGGCCTTGGGGTCCATACGGACCCCACTGGTAGTCAGTGCTATAAAAAATTTGCGAGAATGGGAAGATGTTTTCACAGAACAATCATTCAATATTAATATAATGCTGGAAGTTACCATTAAATATGTGCCCTACCGAGACATAGTTGCATGTGATAAATTGTTGTGTAAGGTATCATGTGATAAATTCTTCAAATCTTGAATATAAGTAAAGCTGATTCATTAATAGACAGATGTTGAGATCAAATGGAATTAATATCATTGGATACAACAAAACTATTAGGATCTCTTTTATATATAGCAAAATTTTAAGGAGTGAAAAAAATCTGGGAAAACCACTTACAAGAAATAAGAATGTGGGGACAAAATTTTAAATATATATTTGGCTAATATTATGTAATATGTATATCTTATAAACAAAACATATTATTTGGATTATTTTTTCTGTAGTTCCATCACTAAAATTATCTCAACAACCACTCATGGGGCAGTATTACATTGTAGGTTTGGGATGGCGCAAGAATAATTTATGAGTAAATAAATATAAAACGTTCTACAAAATATTTTCCAAGTAACTTGCATTGAAAGTCCAAAGCAGAAAATAATTATTGACCACACAGTAAAATACTATCGCAATTACAAACGTACGAGTATATTGAAACAAACTATGCTTTTCTTCTCCACAAAAATACCCCACATTAATGGTCTTGAACGAGTAGAAGAAAAATTTATCTCTGAACATTCATAATACACAAACATTTTTTAATAAATACTAATATGTAAATGTGTATTTGTTTGTTTTCCAAAAAGTGAAATTTTTTTTCAAAACCTATCACACACAATGAAGCACTTAAAATCCATTAAATCACATTCTATCTTAACATATTACAATTTGACATCCTGAAAGTAGGGTTAACGTTTCCTTCACAGTTCAGCACAAGGGGTTACTTCATAGTAACACACCAATGATCTTCCTGATATATCTGACATTGTTTTCTGTTCTTAAATGATATATTCACTCTTCAATTACCGATTCTAGAAAATTACCGGAATCACAGCCTCCTCAAACCCAACACACTGAACACGTAGTTAAATATACTGCAAAATAAGCTTCCAGATTCATTCCTCAGTCTTCACTCTCTTGATGAACACTTCTTTTAAAAAAATTCAACTGAAGCCAATCCATCTTGCAGATAACAATTACAAAGAATGACGTTTCTCAAGAATCACATCGGAATAGAGTTTCTTGCAGTCCAGAATATTGAAGTCGTAAAAGAGAATTTAAATATGTACACCTTTCGACGCATATATTTACCTGGTATTCCCATGAGAGTTAATTTGAATTTAAACAACACCTAGAACAAGAGAGGAAAATAGTAAAATTTGATGATCCCAATTTCAGTACAGGAATAATCATAGAGTAAATGAATACTTTCGAAGCATACATCCATAAACAACACAACACGATTAGAACAAAATTAGCAGAACCTTCGAACAAAGAAATCGTATATATTGAGACTCATCTTAACATTATTTTTTTATAATTTAACGTTCAAATACATCCAGTTTTACTTATTAACCATACAAGGAAAACGGTATTTACCTTATAATTTCCCAACCGCAAGAGCTTAAGTGCTCTCTCGTCGTGACTTGGTTGATGCTCTCTCAAATGGCGATTCCTTACTCAGGCGAGGTCTCCGCATTCGACTATTGAACAGCTCAAAATTGAATGCTTTCTTGGGATACGTTTATTAAACAATCAAACTGGCACCAAGCGAGTCGCAAGACACGGAAATCTCATCTCAAGGGGAGTCTTGAGATTCGTTTCGAAAGCTACGCTCAGCTGAGAAGAGAATCAAGTGTGTGACGTAATCACTCCCAAAACTAATTTCAAGAGTCGTTTGTTGAACGAGATCGAATGTCAAGAACTCAGCTGATACATGTTTGTTAATACGAGCCTAAGTATTTGAGCAATCAATTTGCAACATTTTTAATTTCGATGGATCATTTGAATTTATTTTGTTAGTGCATATAAATCTATAATTTTTATTTCTTTGTTTCAAGTCTGTAATTTTTCGGTTAAATTACTGTAACCAATCAAAATTCGCATGATAACTATTGAAATATGGTTTATACTGTATGAACGAGTTTTGTGGTATTATTCAGCGAACTCAATTTACACTTGCACTTCTTGAAGATAAGTGGGTACGTACGTAACTTGTTTCTTTAAGCGAATATTTTGAATGTTATAGAGCATTTAATTGTATTTTTAACTTTCTAGTGCATGTGGATTATTATGAGCCTTGGTTATTTCTCCATGTTGAACATCGTCTGCTAAGAAGAGACGTAGAACCAGTGCTTGTGAATCATCGCCCTCTCTACGCGTCGAGGGTTACGAAACTCGGAGGCGTGTCTCTCTCTCACTGGGGACACAACGTGGGGAAGGTTACGGCTGTCCCTTGCCAAAACTCGTACTGGTCGCTTCGTCCTAACGCTGCTACGTACTGTCCAATCAAGGAAAATATTTAATAGTTTTGTGTTCACTGCTTCTTTTCTTCAGTTTCAACATTTTCACTGAGTTCCTCGCATCGCCTGATTTTTGAAAAGCTAGAAGTGTTTCCAGGATAATATGACATACCCAGACTCGAATCCCAGAGCGGGTCAGAATAGAGAAAGTTAGCGTACAAGAGAGTATTCAGGAGAAATGTCAAAAAGAAAACCAACAACATTGACTAATAAGAGCAATTGAAATAAAATTATGTCATCACTAGAACCAAATTTAACGTTTTTATTGTTAGATACTAACGACTCCTTATATTTTTGTCTCATTGGTGTTCATAGACGTTCCATTATTATTTTTTTGACTTAACGAAACAAAGTTGATGGATTTTCACTGCAGGTACATTAGTAAAACAAGAAAAGATAAAACGTTGATGTATTTGCAGATAGAACACTTTTCAGTCCTATCTCTTTCCACTGAAACAGTTTAATTGTTTACTGTTTCACCGACAAGTTCACCAACTACGTAAACTGCTTCTTTAATTTACTCTTCACCACCAACCATTTATAATCGACATTAACCTTTTAACGCCTACCCTCCTACTCTTACTCCTACTCCGTACCGAAAGCACAGGAGCTGGTCAACTACGCGCGTCCTGACTAATGTCGCCGTTATTTTGGGGAACTCCGCGTATTGGCGAAGGCACGTGTCCGGTCGAGGCAGGTGACACTTGCAAAGGTGTGAAGGTCAACCTTCGTCTCTCTTTGAGGCAGGGGGGAGGGGGGGCTGGGGCGGGGGGCTGGGCTGTTGTCAGCGACGCCGCGACTATTTTTACCGAAATACGCAAACATCCACACCGAGCAAAAGGGGGATTAGAGGATTTCGCGAGGTACTCAGTTAGATGGCTAGGCCATGACGCAATTCCACACATTAATCATTTTATAAACTTTTACTCTTGAACGTTGTTGGTTCTTCTAAAAGTGAATAGAAAGATTTTTTAATATTATTTTAATATGGAATTGTAAAAATTATTTTAGGATTGAAATCCAGAAGAAGCTTTCATTTTCAACTGGAATCTAAAATCATTGCGACTAAAACATGTCTATGTATCTTTTTTAAATAAATAAATACATAAATAAATAAATAAACTTTATTTTCAAAAAAGCAGTAGCAAATTGCGTATGACCTATTGGGGGAAAATAATCTACGTTACTCTCTGGCAAGAAGCAAAGGACCATCCAATCAATTCCGATCAAAGGTCCAAGGGCAGAGGTGGTTTAACACTTTTGTAAAAATATTTAATAAAATACGTAGTAACTCATTCATTATTCAAAAAACACAGAAATTTGATAGGGAAAAATTACATTTTTTTACTGAGAATAATGCAATATTTTGTATGATCTGTCTAATGATTGTTTCAATTTTTTTCTGAATGCGTATGTCGTGTGAGAATTATTTATTTATTAGAGTTACTGTAAAAAGTTGAAGAAAGTAGTGTTTATTTATTATCAAATTTCTTTGGAGCTATGAAACGTAGTATTGAATTGAAATATATCATTCTCTTGTTCCGTCATTTAAATATTCATCCAAAAATAACTATACCATCTTAGTATACTTTGGTGCCAATGGAGATGAAGAACGGAAAAAATTTTATTTTTACTAAACATCCATCCATTTTTTAATACCATGACTTTGGTTTTATGTTTATATGTAGAAATTTTATCACAGAACAGCTCCAACATATCTAGACCTATCTGAAGTCCCGACGGTGTTGTGGAGAATAGAACAAGATCGTCCGCAAATAGCAACCCCGGTATCTGATTCTGTTCAGGAAGAGCACCTATTGTTGGGGCATCTGCGGATGCCTCACATAATTTTTCTGTTATATCGTTAATAAATAATATAAATAGCAACGGAGAGAGAACACATCCCTGCTTCACTCCCTGAGTTACTTGAAATGTTGGAGTTAGAGTAGTATTATTTGTTTTAACGCATGCATTGTCAGAGCAATATAAAGTTTGCAAAGTTCGTGGGAATTTTGTTGACACTCCCTTGTCCGCTAATACACACCAAAGGATGTCTCTGTTCACAGTGTCGAAAGCTTTCTCAAAATCTACGAACACGCTGTTCGGCTTTCCGCGTTTCTTTCGAGTTTCTCTCTCGGCTATCGTGTTTAAAATAAATGGATTATCTATTGTGCTATTGTTGCTTCTAAAACCAGCCTGTAATGTCGAGAGTTTATTTTCTTTCTCGGCCAAGAGTTGTAATCTCCAGTACAGAATTTTTCAATAAATTTTTCCAATAACATAAAGTAGTGAGATTCCCCTATAACTATTTGGATCGTTTATATTTCCTATGTTTTTATGAATAGGCTGTATTACAGCCGTAGTCCATGAGTCTGAAGAAACACCTTCATCGTAGATGTAATTAAAAAAGTCGGTTAAAAATGGCACAATATCATTGGTTAGTTTCTTAATAAATTCGGAGGGAACACCACTACTCTGTTATTTGATACAGTTTTATTTCGTCTTAATTTACGAATTGTACCCCATAGGTCGCGGCTACATTTTCTTTGATAGTGTTTCTCTGAGACGTTCAGCTTCCATTAGTTGCCAGGCTCGTTTATTTTCCCTAACTATGTGTTTATATTCTCCCCGGAGTTTAAGATAAGATTTACGCAATTCTATCCCACCTAGCCACTGATACATTTTCAGGGCAGATTTTGCGGATGCTTTTGCATACCTGCAGGCATCGTTATACCACACCGAATGTTTTCCTGAATTTTTGTTCCCCTGAATTATTTTCATACTCGATCCTGATTTTTGTAAACAATGTATTATGGAGTCCGCTGCAGCGTTGCAATTTCGAGCCACGAATTTGATTTGGAAATCGTTACGTAACATTCCTTGAGAAATTCGCCTTGTAGACCGACTTCTTGTCGTCATTCCGTTTGTTATTTACTAATTTTGATCCCATGTGTGAGGGTGTTACTGAAGTGTTTTGATGTGAAAAATAGATTTTCACACATACGGTCATATGGTGTGAGTCTATTCTGGGTTCAATCCGAAAGTCGCCTATATATTGTAATAAATTTTCCGTGACTAACTTAGCAACTGAATCGCGTGGAGTAGTCAGACTTCTCACCCGAGACACTCGTGGGCGAAGCCAAATTCAACCGATGCTTTCATTCACTCACTCGCCGCCAGCGAAGTGTGGAAGTTGTTGCTACTTTTTGATTCACCCTCCGAGGACAATGGCCTATCTTTTTTATCTCCATTGTTCATTCATTGACTTCGTTCGAATCGTGTATTGACCCTTATTAACCTCTAGGAAGTTCTTGACCCTTAGGAATTTTAATGTGCTTCGTTGCTTCGTTTATTCAATATTTTCGTTCGCAAACCTCTCCATATTACAGCAAGTGAAAAGAAAATATTTTGACGGAAACACCTTACTGGCAGTATTCAATTAATTATATACTTCAATCATCTTTCTAATCTTGCCGACAATTTCTCCGGATCCAAATACATTTCTGCATCCAATTACTCACTTCTGAAAACTAAAACTAAAAATCAAAATTTTATCTAATTATTACAGCATGTACAAAAATAAAATTCAATTGTTTTCTGTTGCATGTCAAAAGAAATTTAAATTAAGTTTCCTACATCATATAGAATAAACTATTTTTTGTTAATTAAGATTGTTGAGAAAATGATGTATAATTAAATTAATAAACCATCTCATGCCAACAAGGCTCATCTCTGCTCATCTTGAACAATTTTTAGTATGTATAGTGATATTCTTTCAGACAACTTATAAGCAATCCTTCTACTGCCCCATTGCACACAAAACACCGACATGGGAGGGTTTCTATTAAATATTATGACAAATCCTCAAATATGATAATCTTAAAGGTGAATCTTTGGTTTCCAGATAACCCAGGATGTATCCCAAAAGCTTTAATACGATGTTCTTTTGCAACATAAACCAAGGAAAATGAAGGGTAAAACATGAACGTTGAGTACAACTTCTTAAAGGACGAAAGCAAGGTCACACATTTCAAAAGTGTTGATAGCAAAGGATAAAGTGCACAAATCTGATTGCTGCCAAGCGCCGTGCCAGCTTGCTAAAAGTGATCTTTTGTTCCTTCACAATGTCTATTTGCAATGGGTGTTGTTAGGTAATGCAACGTATCCTAAGATAGCGATTGGCACAACTTGTGATGTTAACGCAATTTAGCTTATTTAACCATGCTACCACTTTATATGCTATTATTGCTCTATTATTATTATTATGGTTATTTTTATTTTCTCTCATGCGTGTTCCTGGTATATAAGTTAGCTGCGGGAATGATATTCCAAGCAACTTTACCTATCAATAGTTATTGAAAGAGATTTCAGACTATGCTGCATGTATTAAAATTAATGGACTTATGCTTGACATTTATGGTTGCTTTCTGAGAGTATATCTTAAGTTTCTGTGAATGTTTTTTTGTTTTTTCTGTACTCTAAATAAAGATGGGAAGAATTTATGTTTGCAATTGCAATTGCTTGGTTGTTGTGTTTCCTGATTTTCTTTTATTTTTT
>NNCF01129525.1:464516-497274 GCA_002313205.1 Laupala kohalensis
AGCCCATGCAAGTAGGGAAAAATGCAGTTTCGCACCATAGAGAAGAGCCGTAGTGACTCTTCCCCGTGTGTGGGACTCGCGAAATATTTCGACCATACCCATTAAAAAAACCCTCCTGAATTCAACAAATATCTAAATACAAAGATGACAGAAAAGAAAAGAAAACATTTGCACAATACATTATATCATAAAAAAGAAAAAAAAATCAAAAAATTGTAATTTTCAAGTTACAGAAAGGACGGATGAAAGGAAAGACGACAGGGAAGAGGAAAGAAGAATGCAAATTTAAATCCTCCCGAGAACTTGGGGGAGGAGCCCCGATCTACTTATAAAATTCAATAGTTTATTAACATGAATCGTTTCATTTCCGAGAATTGTTGGTAAATCTACAGCCAGACCTATTAGTATCCGTATACTCGAGTATCTTCTGCAATCAGTCAGTAGGTGACGCACTGTCAGAGAACAGCTACACTCCTCACAAACGGGTTCATCATCAAGTAGTAAGAGATACCGGTGAGTGAGAGGACAATGTCCTATGCGCAGGCGTGTCAGCAAGACCTCGTCGCGCTGGGCTGGCCTACAGGAACTGCTCCATGACAAGGTCGTGGGTTCGCCAAACCCATACTCAGTCGAAAATGAGCCCCCTGTGGGGATATTGATTTTCTCTGCTTTTTAATGTTGGCATCATTGGAGTTACTTTATTTCCTTTGTCTTTGAGATTTAAGTCAGGTCTATGTTCTGTTGCATTGGCAATATATTTCTCGTTGTGGAGTTTGTAGTTGATTTCCTCTAACTCCTGTTTCGGGGAAATGCGAAAGTAGAATGGATCAGTTTGACTCGTGAAGCGAGAGATTGCTGTAGTATTAAAGCTACTTGGTTATGTTGGTATAGATTGTCATGTTGAGCAACAATTGTGCAAACTAATATGATACGTTCTATTGTTTCGCTGATGGCTTTACATCTTGTGCGTCTATCTTTATTTGTGGTTAATATTATAAATTTTTTGTGCAATCGTAATTTCTCTGTTCAAACAGGGTGGGCTTATACGCCATACTGGAAGAAAAATTTAGTCTTAGAGCAGACTACGAAATTTCCTCATAAAGTGGCATGTTTGTAATATAACAGATTTATGCATTTCTGGCAGTACATTTCTAGTCAATGGCAATCTTACAAGATGCCCTTTCAGTGTTTTACAAATTGCAGTGTTTTGACTTCAGTTGCTGAAATTATGAGGGTAATAATTACTATTTTTTTGTATTATGATCAATACCCCTGTCCCTTAGATTCCGAAAAGGTATGCCAGTATTCGCGTTTTAGTTACAATTTAGCGAATCCCAAAGATTTATAAATGTATTCTACTTTAAGCTAGGTAAACGGAATATACCACCATAACCTAATTGAAAATTAATTACTTTCATCATAGGAAAAGATAGTTATGATAAAAAGTTGCGTTCGTGAGATTTTGACTAATACCCATTTTGGATATACTTCATTCCAAAAATTTTATTTTTTAGAACATAGTCCGTCTGTAAGCAGATTAATTCTGACTAATCAGATGGACCAATTGTGTGATTCGCATGATTCCTTTCCCCCTGATATCCACTAATTCGCTCCTGATATCCTAAAAAGTCAAAGTCTAACTGACCCATAACCGCCCATGAAGGTGCCAAAGGGGTTCGCTGAGGGTAGAGCTACGCAATTTCTTCGCCTCGGCACTACCCGGCACTTCGCTCGGACCGGTTTGACCCTAGGATAGACCCGGTACTCATTTTACGGCAGACTGGGTAGGCCTGGGAGTCAGTCTGGATGTTGAGGTGTGATAAAAAAACTCCCCACTCCACCGGGGATCGAACCTTTGGCCACGCGGACTCTGCTCCTTTATTACCATAGATAATACATTATAAATTCTCTCTCTCTCTAAAAATTTCTATACGTCGTCGGTGTCTGCCATCGCTGAGGTGGTAACGTCCGAGTACAGCAGAGTGACTGGATCTGTCAACGATGGAAATGTGCTTCATCCGGTCATTTGGCGCAAGACACGATGTTTCACTCACGTTCTGTCTGTTTCTATTTTTACCGAGACTATAATGGGCAGGAGTTAAGACTCGAGGGGAACGAAATCCATTGATACCTCAACTAGATGTCACTTTTAACAGACAATCCTTTCTCCCTTGATCCTGGATTCGATGGTGTCACAAGTCATGTTCATTAAAACAGGTTTATCTTTCTTCGGAGTACCACATTTACGAAGGCGCAATTGCGATTACAACGTGTTTTCAACGTTGCTTACATGAAGCCCCAATAAATGAGGTTGAATTCGGTCGACTTCAGCGCTAAATGAGGGGGATTTGTCTGCTCGGCCTTCAGTTCTATGAGTAGCTTTTGCGAGACTGTACCTGTGTACAAGGAAAACGTCTCTGAAAACATTGGATCCATATCAGTATAAAAATTATGGGTAATCGAGTTTCAGGCTGAATAGAAAGTGACCCAGAAGACCCACATGAAAGTAAGTTAAACCATAGTTAACCCAATTTTATATTTGTTGACTGATGATAAAACAAAAAAATTACTCACTACCCTCGTTTTTTATTGTAGTTTTTGTAAATGGGAAATGTGGAGTGTTATTGAAACTCGTGTACATTAGGTGATATGAGTGGTAGAAGTTATTGTTCGTAGATGGGTCGGTTAGCTGGGTTTACCAATGACTTGGCCCACGTGGAGGTGTTAGTAGAAGTAGTTAATAATAGTAAGAATTGTGATACTAGGAGTAGTAGGAGGTGGATAGAGGAAGGAAGGTTTGCTTTTTTGTAGTCGCTGTTATATGAACTGGGACTTTAAAAGAGAAATAAAGCTACAATTTTATTTATTCTGACCCCGCCGGGAATGGAACCCGCAGTGAATTGGTGTCGAGCAAACATGCTAGTCCCTGATCCACTGGTGGGGCAATAAGGCTCCGAGAATATGACCTACGCTCATTCACTTACTTTTACCTCCAACACATGTGTTTGTGGGTTTCTACTGTGCATTTCCTAGAGAAAAGTTCTCTCTCTATACGTTTTGTGACCCTACAACAACAATTATTTTACGTTTATTTTACATGACTGACCTTGATTGAAGTACTTTTCGTCGATAGCTATTTTAGGAAAATTAGTTAAACAGTAATCTGTGACGTATTCAGCCATTTATAAATTGCAGATATCCGGAATCGTCTATCCAGTTCTTTATTTTCTCTTCTACCTTTTAACTGGTTCCTATCATCTCGCGATTGACTCCCTCATGTTCATTAATAATGAGTATTATTACCGTAATCAAATGGGGGGTGCTAACCAGCGAGCATTTTCGTTTAAAAATTATGGTTTTATGACACAAATTTTATAAATATTACCTATAAATAAAATGCATCTAATAAATAATTAACAATCTGGTATTATTAATAACAATAACATTTATTAATTTAAGTTATTGACATATTATTAATTTTATGAATCTGGTGTTATTAATAACAATTATATTATGAATAACAATAACAATTATAACTAATAACAATTATTAATCTGGTAACGCTTTTACAGAGTATGCCATTTTTATCTGTTAAGAGTTCAGGTCCAATGGAAGAGAGGGACTATAGCCTCCTTAGGGACCCCCCCCCCCATAGATCCGCCACTACGTGTTATGGTGATGATGTTTCACCCGGGGTTCGACCGGGAGTCCGCTCTTCTCTTTTAAAACCTCCCACAGTGCTAAGCCACGAGCAGTTGGAAGCGACACTTGTCTGCCCCAGACGTGACACATCTCTAGTGAAGTTTTCAACAGACGCGTAGTTTGGCGTGGAGAGTTATTTTCGCAAGAGACGAAAGGATTTCGCCAATAGTGGATAGCATCGACCTCGGCCAGCAAAAGCGACCGCTGCTGCCTCAGAACAATATTGTTTTTCGCACCAATTAGGCACTTGACCAAGAGACAGACGCCTTGAACTTCGCAGTTGCGTCGACTTTTCCTTCTCATTACATTAGTTGACGAATTTTATTATGTACAAGTCAATGGAAAAATAGTTTAGCATTTATGTTGTTGCAAAATGATTTATAAAACTTGTAACTGACAAATACTCGAGTAGTTTTATTCATCTTTAGGGTGTCACATCTTTCATCCGACCCTCTTTTATAAGGATCTAGTTTATCATGTTCTCTATAACGTTAATGTGTGAGGTAATTTGAATTTGACCTATATTGCCAAAAAGTTGATTTAATTGTGTAGTTGATTCAATTTATAACATTATTATGGATTCCTCATTTTCTCATTGAATAGTTCAACAGTATTTTACTCGTGTTTAGCCACTGGAATCGACTCAAGATTACCGGCAGGATGTTCTTTACATACCGGAATTTTGGTTCTTTATAATCTGATTTCACATAAATAAGTTTATGTCGGAAATTATTGGTTCTAGTGAAACATTGCTCCTTTTCGAACGTCCCCTAATTTGCAATGTTGGTACTTGAAGGAAAACGTTTTTATGTGAAAATATTATTAGTTGCTGAAATGGGGGAAACCTAATGAATTGCAAATCTAAAATTAGAAAATTAGATGAATTGAGCGTAAAATTGAATTTTGTAACCATTTAATTTAGTTATAGATTACTCCAAACTTACTCTTATTTAGGTGTTCAGAAATAATTTGTTTTTCATAAATCTTTAAGAAGTCTGTATTTATCATTAATTTGATTTTTCTTCTACGTTATCTAAATAAAACATACTAGATAGAATGATCTAGAGTATTATATAAAATATTCTGCACAATCCTAAGACTGATTTTTCTGAAATTAATTTTTTACTTTTTGCGGAATTAATGGGAGAAAAACCCTACCTAAAATTGATTTACTGGTAGCGATATAATAATGAACTCCACAATTACACTATCTATGATATATGATGTAGAGCTTTATTCGTAATAAGTTGGGACATAAAAAGATACTTGATATTGAAAAATCATGTCACGATGTTTTTATGAGTCGAGCTATGGCTGCATGATATGGGTTATTCTTAAATTTTATTTAAGTGATGATTTTACTCATTACTTACAAACCTAAATTGTAAACTCTTGTTTCTAAACTACCCATTTAATATCTAGAATGTCAGTGTGTTCTTTGGTAATATTCAACTACATCTTTTAAATCTGCTTGCTACATTGAATTAATAGTTATGGTTTATTTTGTGTGATATCGCTACCCATTTTCGAAAAAATAACACCATTATACGCAATTTTAGTGCCATAGACATTGCTGTCAAAGTTTTTGCGTCCGATCAAATATTTATACATGCATTAAATGAAGAATCTGTAAGAATTTTCTCTCTAAAAATTTAATTTCACTACGTTAATTGAGAGAAAATATCCATGAAATTCCCTTACAACACCTTTCTTCTTTGAAGAAATCTTAAAAAAAGAAAACCAGTAATTTCCATCCAAAAATACTTCTGAAATTTTAAACCTCCCCCCTTACAAAAAATAGCACGAATCTTTCTATCAGGTTCTTATTGTACAACGTTTTATATTTAGTAATTGTATTAAAATGTATTTGTTATGCTTCCCATGTAATGCGATATAACGTTTCTCGAGCATTTCTTGAAATATTTATCTTTCACTTTATGTCAGTACATAATTTAATATCGGTTTTTAAGTATATTTTTGATCAGTACAGTGTTGTACATATCATGAAGCTTGGCGACCCCGATTAAGAGATTCTCTTTATAATAAGAGTTGCAAGGTTTTGGAATCTACCTGAGAGTGGCCGTGCCAAGACAATTCCTGCAACTAGCATCTTTCGCGCGACAACGCAGGGCTTTTCTTTCCAATATCCAAGCAATGAGTCCGATCTAAATCCACTGTGGCAGCTTTATTTTCGCGCACCACCGTTTCTAATTCAGTGAGTGGTGGGCAGCGTGCGAGCGAACCAACACAGTGGACCAGAACGACTAAGAGCGCGAGCATCGCACCACAAACATGAAGCTGATTTTATATTACGTTTCTCTGTTCATCTGATATCCTACACAGAAGAATAAGATCTTTTAAATGGCAAAAAAATGTTTAGAATAATGTGTGCCGTCCAAAATCCAAGCTCTTTTATTTAAATAAAAACTCTCATTTAAAAATGTCGTAACTTTTTGGGCCACACGGGGTTACTCACGAAGTTTTTGTGCTTTAGAAGCTGTATTCATTTAGTATTGAGATCTAAGAAATTTAGATGCAGCCACTTGGCACTAGAAGAAATACCGCGCGTTTGAGTAACAACCTTTATGAACCCTAAAACCTCTATGAATATGTGAAGAGTATGTGAAATGTTGAAATTTGTAAATGTAGCCGTATCTACGAATAGTTGAAATTTAATTTTGACATCATATCCGAATTCAACGATTCGAAGAGCCATAAAGAACACATTATTTCATAACTCACAACTTCCTAGTACGTACTCAGGGAGACAAGTTAGCATCGTTTGCGTCGGATCGGAACTGCTGATGGGTTGAGGCGGGTGGTGCAGTGGACAGCACACCTTTGGCTAGAGCAGGTACTCCCGGGTTCGAGTCCCGTTCCGTCGTAATTTTCATCTGGTCGTAGACGACGCGTGATGTTTCATGTTTGGCAACGAAAGGTGTGCTATGAGAATCCCATGCCTGGCCCACTGTGAGGCATCGCATTCAGCCACTGAACTTAGACACTCACGCGAAGGACAAGGACATGGAATCTGCGCTCGCACTCGCCACGCCCCGAAAATAGCAGCCCTCTGCCCCCACCCCACCACCCCCACCACCTCCCCTCAACCCCCTTCACCGACATCCTAAAGGAATGCGGTGTCTGCAGATTCCGTGTGCTTGTTCGGAGCGCACGCTCGCTGGTCCAGGGTTTGCGTTTTCCTTACTAATAGGATGGTTCTTGAAAATCAATTTTTGAAATTTGGACGAAGCGCCTTCCTTTTTTACGTCTTAAAAAAAGAATTTTATTAAAATTTCAGAATTTCAAATTTTAGAAATATGGTTTAGGCTTCAAAAATTTTAATTATATAAACACTACATTCAATGTAATTCATATTCGGCCATAATTCGATCGATAATAATTCGTACATATGAAATAAATTTTTTGTGTTAAATTACAAACATGTTGATGTTCTACTAGTGTTATAACACGTAGCTAACTTTTTATCTTATCTAGAAATTTTTGCTGAAATTTTTCAATCCTCCTCTGCCTCAGGGCCCTTGATCGGAATTGATGGGATGTTCCCTTGCTTGCTTCCGGAGAGTAAATTAGTTTATTGTCCTCCACGTGGTCATACGCAGTTTGTACTGTTTTTTGACATTTTATTTATTTTAAAAAATTTAATTAAAAATTATATCTTAGTTACGATACTTAATATACGTTTAAACATCTGAAATTTTAACAAAAGCTTTATTTTAAACTACCCTACATCATACTTTCAAAAGTATGCTGTGAATTATGACATCATCTGATTGCTTCATGATATAGATGTGCGTTATTAATTAAAGGAGTAAGAAAATATGGAATAATATATTTGCTAAATTTTATTTTATAATGGTTTTGAGTTGCCATATTTTCCATTTCTATTCATTTATTTATTATTTTGTTTATGCGGAGAAAATATATAATTATCAGATTTGTGATATTGAGCGTTTAACATGTTAATTTTACGAAGTTTACTTCTCATCGATTTCTTTCGTCTCCGTCATAGAGCTATTGATAATTTATGCATTTGGAGATGTTTTTATTTAACGGAAATATATTGGAACTTACTCTGAAAGCGAAAGTGGGAATTTGAGGCTATGAAGTCCTTAAATATTTTTTTTTTCTTCTCATTGTTTTAAATGTTGTCCGGAGTATTGATAAAAATTCATTGAACTTATTGAATAGGATTTTCTGATGTTTTTTAAAAAATAATCTAGCAGAAATATTTTAAAAAGCATTTTTATTTATTAATATCCTTTGTTTTGTTTTTCACATCTATGAAAAATCATGCGTCTGAAGAAACATCATTATATACATAATATATTAACATATAAGTAAAAAATAAATTATTAATGAAGATCGTCACACAAAAATAATATTGTGCACAATCAACATCAATGGAAATTTTAGTACACAAAGTATTTTTAACAGAAATGCCATCGCGAAATTAATACATATTCTTCTACTGTGCGGAGCTTTCTTGATTTACAGGGAAATAACAAAATACTAATTAAAATTACATTGGAGGAATCGGTCTGATGTTGACAGATTGATGTTCATTAGAAGAAGTAAAAGATTTTGTCATTTTGTCATTATTTCAGCCACCGCTTGCCAAAGCACCAGCACTGAAGATGGCTGTCATGCAGCCGTAAAGGCCTTCTGAATGAGTAAATAATGACAGGATGACAAAATCTTTTACTTCTTGTAATAAAATTACATTACTTATTTACTTTATATAATTTGATACTTTATATAATAAGATATAATTTGTATTTTAAGTTTTATGTGTTCGTTGAATGTGAGTATTTTGTGCAAGTGTTCCAAGTAGTAAAAGTTATTTAATGACACAAGGTTGTACATTAATAGCACCCCGTATAACGTGAAAAGTTTAATACTCGTACATAAGGAAGTGAAACATTTTCCTCCCTTTTTGGGACCAATAATTGTGACTTTTGCTTGATATGTGTTTGTTAAATTCTGACCGTGCATGTCATTGTTACAACAGCTATTGAAAGAAAATAAGGTGCTAAATGCATTTATGTGAGTGGTGGCATTGTCCTCTCCATCTTCAATAAGGAATATTTTGATGTCGTGTATGCGCATAGCATATTGTAAGCTAACTAGTTGACATTTATCCACTCAACATAAAATAATGTAAGGCAATACGATGAAATGCATCTCCAAGTTTCTCACTGCACTGTCCGCTTGAAAGACGCTTTGATGACGTTAAATACTTCACTTCATCGACAACTGCCACTTCCGTGAGATTGCATTTCTTATCCCATGAACACAAATTCTCCTTTGATTTATACAAATTCCTCTTCACATCTTTGTTCTGAATTTCCTCAAATCTCGCTGTCTATATTCAAGACGTCGGACACAAACTGAGACATTCTCTGCCCCAGGAAGAACGAAGATGCAACATCTTTGAATTGAAGCGGGAACCGTACCCGCTTGGAATGTAACCCCAGGCTGATGACGAGTTCAGTACAGAGATGATGCACGTAGAATGTTTTGATATGTGTCACATGATGAACTCTCATAATGAACACTTGGATCGATCTCACGCCGTGTACCCGCCTCCAACACGGATTGGATACCGAAAAAGTCTTATGACAGATAGATAATTAGTGGATATACGCATTGAGAAAACACTATGGGTATGAGTATCCTAGGATTGGATGTGTCATCCAAGTTCAGAGGAAGGAAAAGGATTTCTTATAACCCTTGGATATGATATGAACCTCATAGTTCGGATGAGGTTGGGATGTGCTATCGAATTGGCTGGGACGTCACGTCCAGTGGGTAGAGAATCCATTCCCTCCTGTGAATTTCGACCTGTGTTCTCAGAGCTGGAACATAATCCACTTGAGAAATCCCTCCTTTAGTGTCTGCCTAAACTGCAGGGATAATGCCTCTGCAGCCACAGCGTGGCTCTGTATTCTGGTTCGTACACGTCCGGGATACAGAAGGCCTTCGTGGCACCAGGCAAACGCGCACCGCACGGGTGCTGCACCATGGTGACTGACACGGCTCCCAGGTGACGGCGTTCGAACTCGATGAGTTGCCTGAAGAAACCCGCGTTGGGGCGCACGCAGGGTCTGCGCGCGCGCAGATGGGCGAAGGCCTTGCGCAGCGGCATGCGCAGATGCTTGACGAGGTAGGCGAGGCAGAGTGCGGCTGAGCGGGACACGCCGGCGACGCAGTGGATGAGAGTGGTGCCGCCTCGTTGCTGCTCCTGCGCAGAAAATAAACGCTAGCGTTAAAACACATATTGTCTTTTGAACAAAAAAAAATTCTAATTCTAAAAAAGAACAAAATTTGCACTTTGCGAAACCTTGGGTCCCATTATTTAAATCCCACATGTATAATGCTTGCAAAATTTATTTTGCCGCTTACTAAACTATTTGGTTTACTTGTATTGCATTTTTTTACTCAGTGTTCCAGGTAAAAGTTCTTTCTGAGATTTTGTTTTTAGTTCTATCATTCGAATAATGTTTTATTGTTGTTTTTCCATTTCCATACTTATAGTAACACGATTTTACAAAAAGAATGGGTTGAATTCGCTGTCAGTTGTAATGTAGACGTATGTTGATGATTCTGTGCTACGCATAGGTGAGACATAAACTTGCAAGAACGTCTTTCTTAACTATGTTCTTGTTCGTGAATCATTTAGAAAGGACTTAAATATTAAGTCATTTTATTACTTGGATATTCGTGATATATCTTCTAAAAGAAGGTCATTTGTAATTGTTATAAATTTGTTATACATTGTTTTTAGATATTGGGTACTCGTAAACAATTTCCCCCTATAATTTTAAAAGCTTCAGGATATTGTGGTGTAATTTCTACAGCCATACATTCCAAAACCTGAATACATTTGGAAGCAGTAAAAACGTTAATTTTACGAAGACCTCTAGCAACAGTTGCAGCGGTTCTAAATCTAGTGCTGACGTGCAACTGGACAGTATGTCTGTATGTTGACGGCTTGCTGAGAGGTAAGAATGTTATAGCGGTAGTATAAAGAAGGAATGGCTTGTAGCGAGGGCTTATGTGCTCGTAATGTCGAAAGACTGTTCTGACGTCATGGTCAGATATACAACAAACGTTCTTGGCTTATTGTCAACCGAAGGAGATGCAGGTTGAACTCTTCGGTGACGGCAAGACGTGAGCTTCAAGTACCGCGCAGTGTGAAACAATCTAAGGCGAGATGATTTCTTGCACGTCAAACCTTCCAACTTGATTAAGCTGAGCGATAAAAATGTTTTAAAAATTTATGTTTATTGTGAGTCGAAGGATGTTGTCTGACCCAAAAACGTTACCCCATTTCTTAATCCTAATATATGGACACGTCACGAAATAGAGTTTACTTTGTAGTCCAAGGACAGAAAGAAAGTATTGTCGCTTTCATTTGGTCGGAGCGTTCTATTTTTACACGAACTATGGAAGATTTAACTCCAGGAAGATAATAATGGCAATAACTTTTTCAAAATATATTTTTATTTTAAATATTATTCATGACAAGCCGAGTCCTGACGGTTATATTTTGAAATAAAAACATTTCAGTTTCTAAAAACTTAAATTTTTCATGCTGTTAACATCTTTTATTTAAAACGTATATTCAATGAGTGGAATTGAATAATATAGGATAACACATCACTACGGCAGCCAGTAGTTACTTTTCGACATTAAAATATATAAAAGTCACTCATTGTCCAAATTTTTATTCGCAATTGGTGTATTATATATCTCCATTTTTTATTGTAAATTATGTTATTGTTAATAGGGAAGTTTGTTATTTTTATTGTTTTATTTCTATACATGCGTAATCTTTTGAACTATTTTTATATCACCAACGGAAGAAGAATCACTTTTAAAGATTTCCTGTCATCATCAAATATTTTATCGAATTGAAGTTTATTTACAGTAAACAGATTAAATAGGATTCGAAATGGCCACAGAAAATATTTCTCAGAAGGGAATGGTGAGGGGCGACCTGCCCTGATATTACTTTAGTTCATAATAATAAGTACACAGGTAAAATATTAGTTACTAAAATGGACTTGAAGTGTTTTTTAAATGTTGAAAATTCATAGAGAAGGTAAACTACACCGATGTTAGATAAACGCGCGTTTCGTTTACGATGGTGTGTGGTCCTTGAGTCGTTGACTGCTCCCCAAGCCATAACCTCTTCTGTCTCTCTCCTTATGTGCTAGACATATTTCCCACTAAGTATTAAATTCGGTTTATTCAACCAGACTATATAATTAAACTTAATTAAACGGATAGTAACAAGCAAGTCCTTACTCTATTTTTCCTGAGCCATCGACGCTTTGAAATCGTGTATCGCGAAAGTATGAAAAAGGTGATACGTGGTGATAACGAATTATGTTGAGTTTTTCAGTTTATGTACGATCACGGAAACGCCCTTATTTTAATGCACGTATTGGATAAAAGCGGTAACCAAAACTGTTATGTCAAAACGAAATGACTTAAGTGTAATGCAATACGAAGAACGTATTTATTAATCTCGTACTTTAGATTTAATTCAATTAGAAATTATAAAAGAAAACGAAGATTCCGAAGGATAGTGTTAAAGACGCATAATTTGTTAATAATAATTTCCAATGAAAAAGAAAGGGGTATGGCGAAAAGAGGACAATCAAGAATTGATATTTTTTACAATGACGTTGCAGTCTGTAATTTTGAGAGAATGAGATTTTGAAAGAATGAGGCAAATATGGAGGGAGAAGGTAAAGAAGAAGGAGCAATATGGCCCGAAGTTGAAAATTAACAATTAAAGATATTATTTTCTTTAAAAAAACCTGTTTTTTTTAGTTAAAATATTTTTACGTAAATATACGAGTTCATTTGAAGAGTGGAGGATAAAGAGACTATGGTTGACTTTGCAAAATACATGAAGCAAATTGCGTCAACAAAACGACAAATTCCATCGGTGTAGTGGACGACCCTTCGCTAAGTATAAGACCGGCTGACATCGGAGAGATCTCTCTCATATTCAGCAGACGAATGTCGCTTCGGTACCTTGCTGTCTTCCACTATCACCTTTACCCAAAGTATAGTTCGGTGCAAGAGGAACGTGGTTAGGATTTTGCTAATGGGAGAAATACTCTCGTAAGCCTCTTAGCTCACAGCGATGGATCCAGCGATACGTTTGTGTGACGCAACAGGGCATCGTAGCTGTCACACAGAAGGCGTGCTGTCGCAGCGACACAGTCTAGACCGCCGCGACAGTGTTATACAAATTGCGGTTATACAAATTCACAAAATTATCGCGCGATCAAGGCGGTCTACATCTGTAGACGGATATGTTGATAGGAAAACTGAGAAAGTACGCGGATGTATAGGACACTTCTCGCCAGTTGTACAGAAAAGGTGGTGAAAAAAGGAAAAACATGGATCGCAAAAGAGCTGAATATTAGAAATAATAACAAATATGTTTTTGTTTCACAACATTATTTCACAAAATGATTTTATGAGGGAGTTATTATTTTTTAAAAGGTACTTCAAAAACAATTTATAAACAATGCACTATTGAATGTACGTCGTACTGGCAAAATAATGAGTAAAATTTTCGCGGATTTGGATTGCAGCATTGGTTGATCTTCGATGGGCGGTATCTGTTGGTAGCAGCGCTTGCATAGTCCNTTGATCATTAATTGGGTGCACCCAATATCGTCTGTTTTTTCTTCTGGTTCACTGCAGTGCTGAAAGAGGCGGAAGTTGTTCCTCGTCAGAACTACGACTTTTCCAAGAAAAATTTGCAAAACTCTACTGCGAAACAACACTGCGGAAAACAATCCCAACAGTGGATCGCTCTCACAGATGTCGTGACGTAACCATATCGCCGACCGCCGCGACAGACCGCGTCCAGTGAGCCAAAGGTTTTAGAAAGTCTGGTATTTAATTTCTAATCAAAACATGTTTGTAAAAATACAGACTCAGCTCCAACTCAATCATAGATACCGTCGTTTTCAATCTCCGAATCAACAATCTTTTGAATAAATTAACAATGGTATTTTTTTTTTCGAATACTTCAATGGAAATGTTGAGCGTTGGTTGGGAGAGGGGGGAGGAATTTCGGACCCCTCTTTGGCTCCGTCATGGCTTGAACCGAAGTTAATATTACTTTTTATTCCATACTACAGAGTTATGAGAGACCCTATGTTTATTTTTTTAATCCACGTCGTTCTGTAGCCGCTCTTCAGAGGGCGTTGCAAAACCCTGCGGTGGCCTCCTGTAAATCACGACCTGCCACACGTGTAGAGCACTGAGCCAAATTCCCTCGCAAAGACGTCCCTAATCCTGAGGGGGCGGGGCTCGGTGCTTAGGTGAATAACGAGGATAGCAATGTGCGAAGGGTGCGCAGGTACCTGTCCCATAAAATTGCTCACAATCCATGTAAAATTAGAATGCGAAGAAATGTGTCACATCCATATAACCATTTTAATATACAAGTACATAACAGAAAAGTGTCTGCCTTATCACGACTAAATCACGGAAGCGATCGTGATGAAATTTGGCAAAAGGAGATAGTTTACAAGTACAGGGTGAACTTGGACTAATTTTTATTTTAAAATGTGTGATAAGAAAGAAAGACATGATTTATAGCAATAAATGTCGATAAAATCGAAAAAAAAGAGATATTTGCTTACGCTGCCTAAACGGTTAAATATAGGTGATAACTATGAATGACAATATTGTTTGCTTCAAATAGTTCTACAAAGTTCGCGACAAGATAGAAAATATATACAAACTAGAGGTGCAAAACCATCGCACATACTTTCTCATATACGTTTCTCCATCGACATAGAGTGACAAAAACTATCGTAAAAGTGTTATGTAAATGTAATTTCGTTGTAGACAGAAATTGATGTATTTTTGTATCTGCACAGCGTTTGCTGTCGTCATATGTATTTTATCATTATTATGTCTTTCATTTTCGTTTACGAAAAGTGTATTCTACGTCTGCTTGGTCAATTTACACTGCTAAATGTTATTCAAGCTGGGCAATGATATTATGGGCAATGAATGATCATTTTTGCTCTTCAATGTTTTGCCAGCACCCCTCCCCCCAAAAAAAAATCATGTTGAAATCCCGTGCCTCACGACGCTTTTAGAAGCGACTGAAATCTAAAACATATAATTATCTATCAACACTGTGTATGAGTAACTCTCAAAACATCAAGAGAACAAATACGATAATTGAAAAAAAAATGTATTCCACTGCATTTGAGACGTCTATAAACAGAAACTGCGAACAGTTTAGAAGTCGACGCATATATTTTTCTAATTCTTCTAGAAAAATTTTGTTTTGTTTTTACAGGGTTTTCGGAGGAATGAGGGAGATCTCTGGGCGGAAATGAGATTGCATTTCCTGAGAAGCGGTGGAACGAGAACATGGCCTTTTGCCCACTGTTTCACTCGGGAAATGGGTGAGGCACGAAGCGATGCTAGGAATTACATTAATATTTTAGTAACAGAACATTTCTAATGAATGAGCTCAGCCAAAATGTTGTGTATTTTGCAAATGAAAATTCCTGTTTGTTTTTAATCGTATCTCAAGAAACGAAAGGGTTGGAAAGATTTAATTATTTCACATGTATGGAATAAATGGATATCACCAGCTTCATAAAAAAACCAATTTCGTTCTCTTACGACCAACCAGAACCGAGAAAACGTTGTTGTGCTAATGTGATGATAACTTTTTTATTTTACATCAGATCAATTTCATACTCGAGAAACATTTATAGAATAAGTGTCTTTAGGTTATGTTAAAATTTAATTGTGACCGGAAGAGAAATTTTTAAGCAATGAATTTTCAAAATCAGTGCTCCGATTAAAAGGGTGAGAAAAGCTGCACTTTTTTCATTATATCTGCAATAAACTTTAAATAAAATGCAGTAGAAAAATGTAACTCACACTGAAGAACGCAGAATAGAATACGAAAAGTTTTACTGTTACTCACTTTTGTGTGGATCTTCCAGTTTTCTTAATGCTCAAACTCAATCATTAATATTAAGAATTTTTTCCACGACAACTGGAACGCATGCTATATGCGTTGAACATGACTCACCGTCTCGTTAAATGTTTCCTTGCATACTCTTATACTCTTTGCGACACATTTTTTATTTGTAAAACATGGTGTTCTCTATATGCATTTATTCAGAGTTAACTCATATATTTATAATCTACGCTTATATTTCTTCCGTGTAGAAGATTTTTGACAACTTTCGGTCGGTGTTAACCTCAGGTCTTCCGGATGTGTCTCAGGTTTGTTTCTGGGTGGAAATGGAGTAGAGTTGTGGAAGGCGAACAGGAGATGTTGTGGTTAACACCCCTGCTGTTAAAACAGGAATCCCGGGTTCGATTCCCGGCTCGTCTCCATTTTCATCTGACCGAAAGTTGTCACATTTATTATCTAATTTTAATATAGAGAACATATTGTTTTACAGTTCATTTCTGGTATAACCCGGATTGTCCAGATCATTATCTCCTGTTTACCAGTTCGTCTACATCAACAAAGTTGAACTGTATTAGATAAGAATTATTTCATTCCGTATGTTTTGTCCTGACAGAACTACTTTAGTACACAAAGAATCTAGTGAGGCTTTCTCTACTACTCTTATTACATTGGCTGTGAACGTAGATGTTACTGACCTATGGTCATTGCTATTTCTAGACGAACGTCGACAAGAACATGTCCTCTTCACGGTGCACAATGTCGCATTGGACACAACACTCCTTTGAGAATCAGGTGGCGCTGCGAGTTCTCCTTTTCTTTCTTACGTGTTTATTTGAATTATTTTATTTAGTTATTTGTAACCTTACCAACGTTGCAATTTTTTTTTAAATTTTAGAACTAATACCGGTAGCTCGAAATTAATATATTTTATAGTAAATTAATAAATGGAGGCATTTTTACTACAAGAACCGGTATTTCGTCATAAGAGGAATCAAACCATCGTTCCTAAGCCGAGGAGGACAATGTATGAATAACATGAAGAACAGAGAGAGATGCACTGAGCACTCACGTAGAATGCCAAGAAGGAAGTCATTCCATACGGGAAAAAGAATGTTTGAGAAAAGTTCCTCAGTGCGGAAGTAGGACTCTGGCCACGAATTTACAGTATCGCGATTAAAACTGGGTGAAAGATTATTTTCTAACGTTCCTCAGTTCAGAAAATGTCAATAGTTATGAAATCGCTTATTTTTCTTCTGGCTCAAAATGTATTGAATCCCGTGACTGAACAAAAGGTATCTTCGTTTCGAATAACCGGAACAGGAATTCGTGAGTGTTGCATACCGACTTCTACATGTAATTGGGACCTTGGGAAGAATTCGAGAACACCCAGAATGGTGTCCGAAGCGAATCTGAAATGAGTGTTAATTGGCGACTTGGCTCTCGAGGGAACTAAGTGATACCTGTCTACGACTACGCACTCTATATTGCGTAGAGCGTATTAATTGGTTCATTCCAAGTGGCACGTAAGAATAATTTTTGGAATTATCTCTCAAAATCCTCATTTCTTTTTAGCACAATTTTTCTTATATGCACATTTTGGTAAAATTTTACGATAATTCCAGAGAATAATTTTGACTGCTGTGTTCAGTACATATTTTATGAGATACATAAACTTAAAAATACACTCGTGTAAACTCCAAGAGGACATTGAAATAACGAAACAACGGGTTAATGTTTCAGTGTCAGTTAGTAATTCTCGTGTTTGAAACTGTTGTAGGTAATAAGCACCTTAAAAGTTCTTCGTATAAATATCCAGAAGACACCATTTACTTCCTAATAACTTGGATAGAAGATCCAGAGAGATAACTTGCAAATTGGTTTCATAATTGACATACAAATTTGCATCTAGATTGAAGAGAAGAAATAATTTCTTTAATAGCTCGTTGTTCAATTAAATTTTATCGCCGTGTCTTTAAACGTAGCTCTTAGGCACGCGGACAAAAATTTTAATTACGGGAGTAAAAATAGCGAAGCCGAAGTATGTAAATGAAGTTGAAGCAAGCCATTTACGTATTACGTCAAAAATATTTTAAAGAAGTTCTTGGATTAAAATTATTCTGCTATCTCTGATACGCTGTTGTAAAAACTACGTTTAATAAATTAATATGCATAAGTGACGCTTAATGTATGAGGAAGAGAAGTGCTGTGCTGCTGGCTACGCAGAGCACGAATCCTAGGGAGGTCTTTTGGAGTTTTAATCATACATTTACGTCCAGACTGACTCCTAGGCCTACTCAGTCTTGTAAAACATGAGTAATTTATTTTTATTTCTGTATTTCACTTCTTATTTTATGATGTGGCGGTGATTTTCGGGCTTCACGGTCTGCTTCCCACGTAAGGTAGTACTAGCGTTGGTAGAATTAAATATTTGAAATCAGGATAAATAGAGTAACGCGTAATTAACTCACGACGTCAACAGCCAGCTGAGAATTGCGACGGACAGGGATTCGAACCGGAACATCCTGCTTAACAACAGGTATGCTATCCACTGCCACCCGCCTCGACTCCCAAGTCCGTACGCAATTCCCACCTAGCAAGAAGGGTTCGACTCCCGGGTTCGAGACCCGGTCCGTCGCCTGGCTGTTGACGCTGGAGTAACACGTACTTATTGTGAATTCAACTCGAAAAACAAAAATCACCGGTCATTTGAATGAAATAATGGCAATTTATGGCGCGTATAATTGTGTTTTGGAGAAAACACTTATTAAAGAAAAGGCCAACATTTTAATTCACGAAAGTGATGAAAGTTTACTTTGATTTGTAGTCAATTCTCCGTAGTATTTTTTTACATAACTTTTATCTCTCGGTCACCGGACATTTGAGAAAGATATTTCCCTTTGAGGTGTGATGAAACCGTTGCGCTCTGCCGCCATGTTTTTACTTGTTCTGATGCTTTATTTCAGATGAGTGAAGCTCGTTCCTGAATATCCTTTATACTGTGGAACCCCTGTAACTTGAACTTAAAAGGGAAAGGTTACGAGTTTCGAGTTAACGAGTTTTCGAGTTATAGAGGAATTCGAGATACGGAGTTTTTAACATTATCAATTTCGACTTATAGAGGCATATGTTATTGAAGTGATTAGAAAATTTAAAAATCTAATTATTGAGATTTATTTTACATTTGTGTTGTACATAATTACGTCTATAAAGGAACAACTTGAAAATATGCACATATTATAAGAAACCTGTAATTTTCTTTAGAGTCAAGGAATTAACACATTATTTGTCAATTGTATTTTCGATTGCAAACAAGACACTAAATACATTGTTCTTCATATCGCTACATCTTCCAATGAAAGTACGAAATCATTTCTTGGAATTGGTTATTGACGGCAACGAAACTATTGTTTGGAGTTAAAGAGTCTTGCGAAAAGAATTTCGATTTACAGAGACCGCAAAGTGTACATAATAGAGTCTGCTAGATTTGTAGTTCCAGTTAGAGAGCGTGATATATATGAATCATAGGGAAATCATATTCAGTTCGAGTTACAGCGTCGAAATAATTCGAGTTGTAAGTTGTTTTTTGTACTTCAACGGAAGGGAATGGTTAATTTCTTCGTCTTAGAGAGGATTTCTAGTTAACGGATTTCCAGTTGAAGAGGTTCCACTGTACTACAGCATTAACTGATAGATTCTATCATGTTATTTTCCTCCATTACAATTCATAACGTTGTTATAAAACAATTATACTTGTTAGTGACTTGAGTACCTTGGGGCGCTGTCCCACTTTAACGACACCCCAACTTGTTCCATGATTAGCATATTGCTCTCCACGTATCCACATATACACAGCATTCGAGAAACTAAGAGAAGCTAAGAGACGCTACCTGGTGCACGGCGTCCGCGACGGCGTCCAGATGGCGCAAGATGTCAGCGCCAGGATGATCGTGTAGAGAGACGCGTTCTAATGCGACGCCAGGAGGACGCGGCGTGTCAGGCAACTCAGGCGCAGCGCTCAGCACGCGCGTTACTCCTAACGCGCGCAGACGCTCCACGCGCAGTGCAGCGGCTGCGCTCAGCAACAGGCCTTCGCACACGCGAGCCACCTGCATCAGGGGTAAGAAGCCTCGTGTTAGTCTCGCGAAATTTACCTTTTTCTTATTGAATTTAAGATTCAAGCTTATTCTTTTTTTTAAAAAAAATTCTTCCATTTAATCTACAAAAGAAGGCATGGGAGAAGGCGGAGGGAGGGTAACGTTCGTTTAGGGGACTCAACTCTCATTACGAAAATTTACGTAAATATAGAAAGACGTAAAACAAAATTGAAATAATATTTCATAGAGTAACTGACCAGCCACTACAAATGTGATTCTTCAAAATATAGGTTGTCGTATCTTTTATTTGAATAATTTTTTCCTCGGATAGTACGATTTCAACACCCTTCACACATTGCGACACCGCATAGAATTCTTCAATGGCAATTTCCCGACTCTTCTGAAGTATTACATGTGAGAGTGTAAAATTTCGTCTTTTGAAACCATGTAACGTACCCTGAGATATCTTCCGAGTATCTGCGATCCAATTCTGTTCTTCTCGTATAGTATTTGCAGAACTTAAAACAAACAAACAATTCTTTCAACCGTACACGGTGTTCACATGGAAAAATTCGGAACTGATCAAACTGTAGTGACAAAGTAATTGTTCTATACAATTTTAAGTAAATATTTAGAATCAATCTCATCTTCCGTCAATGAATATACCGCCAGACAAATGTCACATTGTGTGGAAAGGGGTGTCAAATTATAAAATAGAAACCTAAAACTTAATCCCATGATCTAAAGAATTCCATCTGGGGAAAAAATCACATAGAACTAAACCCTTTTAGAACAATTGATATCGATGGGAAGTTTGGATATTTCATGCAAAACGGTGAACCTTGTATGGGAATTTCTCCCATGTTGAATATATGCTGTCCCTGGACCGTCATTGTTCTGTTCGGATAAAATTGGATGGTGTTAAAGGGGCGATGGGTGACAATAACAGTGTATTATTACCATTTCATTATATATATATACTCGAGAACTTTCTTACAATGTTTAGAATGACATATTTTTACATGAGTATATTTGAGTCAAGAATCTTAAGAGATTCGTGCAGTTGCTTTGGTATTACACCAGTAGATGACAAAACAATTGGCACAATGTACACTTTATCTAGCTTCCTGTTCTTCTTGATTTCGTTACTCAGGTCCACACACTTGGATTTCTTTTCAACTATTGTTTTCTCAATATTACGTTTGTTTGGCTCAACCATGTCAAATCAAAAACGCAGTTTTCTGCCTTTTATCACGTAGCACTATGTCGGGTATATTGTTAGGGACAAAACTGTCTGTATCTATAGATCTGTCGTAATACAAAGTGAATCTGTGTCCAATACAGGTGAAGGAATATATTTGTTATGTGGATAACTCTCCTTAATACCTAAGCTCTGGTGAATAATAGCAACCACTTGGTTGTGATGACGTAAATAGTCGGACTGAGAGAGAGCACAGGATGCAGACACATATTGGATAGTTTCAGGCTTCTCCTTGCATTGTCTACATTTATCGTCCCCTGCATTCGGGTCACTAATGATACATTACAAGTAGTTTTTATCACTTGATCTTAGATTGCTATCATGAAGCCCTCGGTTTCTGGGAAGAGCTCGCCATGCCCCAACCACGTGTTAGACGCTTGCTTGTCGACATAAGTTTGGTCGAGATCATTGGCATGTCTCCCATGCAGAGGCATGCTTTTACATTTATCTAGTTTTTCTGAGTTGCTATGGGTGATTTCATTATTCTGATTTTCATTACTGGCCAAGTTCAAGGGAGTATACTTGTGGTTTGCAGAATATACACTTAGATGGAGAGATGACTCATTCTATATAAGAAGGCTAATGGTTACTTCAGTGTGTCGATAAACTCTCACATATGTTGATTAAACAGATCACGAAGAGTGTGAGTCTTGAGTTTCTGAAGAATTGCATTGACTTTGTCTTTACACCTTCTGCTGGAACATCCCTTGATATATTTGAGAAGACGGGTAATTTCAGTCAGGTTTGCCCCAACTTTCACCAGGACCAGGGACTCTTCTGACAGAGTTACCATAACTTGGTGACAGGGTAAGGGAAAGTAATGCTAGGACGGGAAGAAAAGGTTTCAAAACACGAAAGAAATATGGTTGGTATTGAGAAAAGGGGTCTGCCCTGCACCGAAGTGCAGTGTTGTTACTTCCCAGGATGATTATTGGGACAACAGTCTACCACCAAGTTAGTCAGGTCCACTCCAGGTTTTTATATATTTATTTATGGGAACCTACAAATGGATTATATTATGTTCCCGGTACCCATCCAAGGGATGACCTATTATAATTATTTTTTTTCCGTTTAGGATCTCAGCTTTTTCTCCTAGTCGTAGTGAGGTATGGGCTACACGAAGTACACTCACTCTGTATGATCCAAACATTTTCTGACTGTTCTTGATGTGTTGAGCAAAACAGCTTTCTGAAGTTGTACATAAATGGTCTTACGCAATTTTAACATGCTAATACTATTGTGAAGGGAGATGGGGGTGACTCCTGTAAACGACATTACTACCGGTACTATGTAAACTCTCTCCATGTTCCATATCCTTTGTATTTCTGCTTTAAGGTCACTATTTCTGATATTTTTCCTGAATTGTTTTCTGAATCGGTTGTGAGTGTTTGGCACAGCTATGTCTATCAAATAGGTTGTCTCGTTACTTGATCTTTTAGCTCTATGTCTGGTCTGTTGTTATAAATTGAACGGTCCGTGATTATTGACCTCTCATAATATAATTTGAAGTTTGTTGATTCTAAAACGTCAGACGGCTCATATTTGTAATAAGGTGTGCTATTTTCTATAAGACAATACTTTAAAGCTAATGCTTGGCGAATTGTGTTAGCCACGTGGTTATGGCGATGTAAATAATGAGTTTGTGCCAATATTTTACAAGCTCCGGTTATATGTTGAATTGTTTCAGAAGCAGTTCCACATTTCCTGCACTTATCATTTTCCATATGGGGATCCTGCATAATATATTTCTTATAATTCGTAGTGGGGATAACCTGACCCTGGATGGCCATAACAAACTCTTCTGTTTCAGGAAAAAGCTCTCCTCGCCTGAACCATGCGTTCGAAGCTTTCTTGTCGACATTGGGGTTGGTCAGGTCATGAGGGTGTCTTCCGTGCAGTGTAATGTTCTTCCATTCCAAAATTTTGTCTGCTTCTGTTGAAATTTTTTCACTGTCTAAGTTTCTAGTTTTTAATAGGTTTAATGGAGTGTATTTGTTGTCTGAGCTGCAAATGCTGGCATGTGGTGAGGATTTCTTCATTCGTTCATGAAAATACGAACGAAGTTTAGCAATCTGTCTGTTGTGTAGGTTTTGTATATCTATAATTCCTCTTCCGCCTTCACCTCTTGGAAGTGTCATTCTCAGCATACTTGAACTTGCGTGGTGTTTCCGATGGTTTGTCAATTTTACCCGCAATTTTCTCTGCAGATTTTCCAAATCAGTGGTTGACCAAGATCCCTTAACCCAAATGAATAAGTTAGATTTGATATTACATATGTGTTTATGGCCCTTAACAAATTATTACTATTCAGCTAAAGATTCTGCACTTTTCCAAGCCAAATTTCATATTAATATCCACTGAGAACTGTTCCACCAATTGTATTAATTGTTGAAGCTTAATTGAGGGTGTAGCATATAGCTTCAAGTCATCCATGTACAGAAAATGGGATACCGGATGGCCATTTCGGTTATTGCCTATGCGATATCCGACGTTGGTACGACTCAGTAAACGGAACAAGGGATTCAGTGCCTAGCAAAACCAAAGTGGACTCAAAGAATCGCCCTGAAGAATCCCCCGCTGTATCTTAATTTCAGAACTTATTTCATTTCTATTACCATCATAAATATGAATAAATTTTCTCCACAATTTCATCATGTTGTAGGAATCCAATCAAAGCAGGGTGAATCTAATATATCTTCAGGATATCTGAATTCAGGCCTTTATTATTATTATTACGACTTTTAGCACTTCTCAGCCAGCTCGCTGGGAAACTTTCACCTATCCCTGTTGTCAGTGGGATTAGGCTCTGAGGGGGGGGGGAGGACGGAGATAATCTCAAATCCTCGGCCCTATCATTGAGGGTTTTTCTGATAGTGTAGCAGGTATCCAGGATGATTGGCTTTTGGATTGTTGTTGTTATTATTATTATTATAAAATAGTCTACCTGCTGCTGAGGGGGTACAGTGACGTCCTCCTCATCCTCGTCCTCGATGACGTTGAGTGGATGAGTGGGGACAGCGGATGAGGACGAGGACGCGTCTGCTTCGGAAGAAACGGAGTCATCCGCGATGTCACTGGAGCCCGCGCTGCCAGCCCCACTGCTGCCACTACGACAAATGAAAAATGACACGTAGGAATACTCCAATCAGCTGATCACAACATTATTCATGAGAAAAAAAAAGTTTGCTTTTTGTTGTAGGGCAGCAACCCCTTGAGTTGTGATTAGTGCGCTCAACTACCGCGTGTGACTTCCAAATCTGGACTGACGGATGTGTTGACAAATAGACTCAACAAAGGGCTCCTCCAGATTCTCTCGTTTCCCTTATTTCAACCCTTTGCACACACTTTGGTTTTAGGGAACCGCGCGTGTCATAGTGCGATGTCTTCACACGTTCCGCCGAACGAGAATTAAAAAATATTCGCTTTCGCGAGGAGTGAAGTAGATTCAACGCCTAACAAAGAAAACTTATTAAACTTATGTTAATAAGTTTAATAAAATCCGACATTTTTATAACAAATCTATTTCTGTTTTGTTAGCAAATAGTTTGCAAATATTTCCTCTAAAAATAAATAATGAAAGTCTTACGAACTTTTATTTAACAATAATATATATTTTGTGAGCTAATATATATTGTTTGTTCATAAAAGGTGATTATTTACTTAATTAGAATATATAATGGACGTTAATTGTAGTACAATTTTCTTTAAAACAATGAAAAATAAAAATAAAGTATATTTACGACCATCATGAGTTCATTCAATTTCCGTAAACTATTTTAGATTAGTCTCTTTCCTGAGCTTTAATCACGAAGAGTAAGGTACATGTTATCGAACTCAAGAACTATATTTACGAATTTGCTTCCACATAATTTAGTAGCATATTGATCTCCACCTTATGTCTGTTTTGGTTATTTGGTCTTGGATACTACTTTTGGGTAAGAAAATTCTCCAAAGGAGAAATGTTGGGAGAAACTAGTATTTGCTTGTTGCATTAAGGTGAAACGTTTGTTAAGCGAAATAAAATAGTATGATTTTCTTCAAACCATTTTATTGCAACTCATTATAATCTTAAAACACATTATTGTATTTTTAATTGACATAGAAATCTCTTAAATTGCGGTGAACCTCAGCGCCATGTAACAGATTAATTATGTAATGTTGAATGAAAATGGGAGACGGGACCGGGATTCAAATTCGTAACCTCGAATTTAACGCGCTCATGAGCTTACCAACTGCGCCACCCCTTCAATTAAAAAATTAAAAAACCCATTAAATAATTAAAAAACCCATTAAAAACCATTATCATTCAACTACTGGTGGACTGGGCCGGGAGGCGAACGATGTGGCGCAGTTGGTAAGCGCCTGAGTGCGTTAAGGTCATGTTCCCGAGTTCGAATGTAGGTCCCGTCTCCCATTTTCATTCAACGTAACATAATTAATAATTTTCATTCACTAATGATATGGCAGAAAAATCATTTAATTTGTTGCCCCATTTCATATATTAGAGAATAGTTATTGCATTAAAGTAAAAATTTGAATTTGTGGACGTATTTTACGGATTTCTAAATATTTTGTTCTTGAAAACTGTTTTCCATTAGGTACAATTAATATATCGACTTCATGGAAAAGAGTTACGCGAAGAACAACATTGCACTACTAAAGGAATTAAATGTAAATTCTTGTATAATTAATTCGTCGGATAGTCGAGGTAATTAATGCATCCTTTGCCATCATATTTATTTATTCCATGTTTTGTGGCCATGATGTCTGCTCATCCACCTAACCACATGATTTGTTCCAAGGAATTGGGAAGGAGAGATGTAGAATTACCGGAGAACTTATGCTTCGAACATACATTTGTGTGATAACTTTCGATCGGGTGAAAATGGCGACTAGCCGGGAATCGAACCTGGGTCGCCTGCTTTGATCGCAGCATTATTAACCACTACACCACCCCTTCGCCTTCCACACGTGTACACCGCTTCCGCCTAGACCTATGGTGTACATGTGTGGAAGGCGAAGGGGTGGTGTAGTGGTTAACACCCCCTGTGATCAATGCAGAAGTCCCGAGTTCGATTCCCGGCTCGTCGTCATTATCACTTGACCGAAAGTTATCACATATCTTCTCCACGTGTAGGGTTCACAGACGAAACATACGTATTCTTGCGTGGTGTAGATGAGGGATTCCCTAGCTGAAAACCTCACCTAGTTCAGCCAATCGAAATCGCGTTCTCCCACTCAAGGAAGCATATGGAGCAAAGATGTTAACACTGAGCTACTGCTCTCAGGAAATGATAAGAAGTACATGAAATTCATCTCAGTGTAGAAGGGTGACCCGTGGCATAGTACGTAGCGTACTGGCCTTGTACCCCCGGTGACGCTGGTTCAAACCCTGTTTATCTCGGTGTAGTTGCAGGAAGAGTACTGGCAGCGAATTTGTACCTGTCACTTCTCGTACAAGACACACACAAAGAGTGTTGGGACGTATATTGTTGCTGCTTTGGGTAGCGTCCAAACGCATTTTCCTCAGAGTATTTAACGTCTCGTTTATCCGCCAGCCAGAGTTTGCGTTGTGCCAGAAAGTTGAATTAACAATGAAATGTTACTGGTCGGTAAACAACTATTAACGAGAAATACGTGCACCGATATATCTTGCATGAAGCAGAATTTGACTCTGTCCACAGCAATTTTGTTCTAATATAAATGAACGCTATACAACTACCAAGCTATCGATTTCACTCCAACTGCGATACGCCGAACTGTTTTTTACAAAAGCATCAAATAATAATTTGCAATGGTATTAATTTATCTAGAAAAAGAACTGATCATAGGTTTCATAAAAACCGATGTAGTGTTTATCAGGATACATTCAAACTCATGAATTTGGCGAAGTATAGACTTGATCGTCACGTTCAATAAAGATGAGAATTCTTTTGTCTGTGTGTTCTAATGCAACGTCCCACACGTCATGACTCCGAGTTTAAAAGAGCTGAGAGAAAAGTGTCTTCTACGTTTTCTTTATTTCACTTTACTTTCCGTCAGAAACCGTCGAACTTGAAGTAATTGTTAGGAATTTTGCTTTATTTCTTCAACGTAACGAATAATTCTGGAGATTTTTGATATAAGACTCGAACCTACATTAGTTTTCATTGATACTATCCTGACGCGAGCAGGAGCTATACTCGCAATCATTTTTCTTAGCTTCGGGAAATTTAACTTAAGAAAAAACCATGAACGGAAAGGCTCTGTGTTTTTTAGTTTTTTTAAATAATTACTTTGTCCTCAACGCGGTTACAGACAGTTTGTATCAGCTCTCTCTATTAATTAATTTTTTTCCTTTATTGTCAGTCTAATTGGCTTGATGTTGGTTCAGATCTTGTGCGCAGTGTAGCCAACATTTTTACTTCGCCATCGTCCATAAGAGTAATGATATTTGTACCTCGCGTTATGTTGGCAGTACTTTAGGATTTTTTAAAACTTAAATGTATCGCCAACATAGGGCATCAATTCGGCGCCCTTTGCACTTGTGGCGCTGCTGTTCTGTTCGTTCTGCATCAAGTGTGTGGAGGTTAGGGGACTTTGGAGTAGCGGGTCGCCTCGGCCTCAAGGAAGAGACCATTTCTTGAACCGGCCGTTCACTCGCCAGCGCTCTGTCCGTGGTTTAACGTCGACGATCTGAACACGTGTTCTGCGTCTCTCACGTCTCTTGACTTTTTACCGATGCGCGCGCGCCTGCGTTCCCCCCCACCCTACTCCCTTGTCCACGCAGTCTATGCACGCACGTTCTGTTTCAGAGGAAATGATGGACATACTTGGTTTCGAAAGTATTGGAGTTCTTCGATTGCAAAAGAAAAGATTCGTGTTTTATCGATCCGGATGAGCTCCTTGCCTTCAATAACGACCAGAGTCCTTTCAGAGTTCATAAAAAATTATCCTACAATAGGATTTTTTTCATTCTTACAAACAAAAATATATAATTATCAAATATTTGCAAAAAAATAAGGTATGTTTAGTTCGCTTCTTTATTGTTGAATATTTTGTAAATCGCATTTGTTTCATGTCTTTACTCATTGGAAATGTTTATGTTTCACTTACAAATTTGGTAACTAATAGAATAAAATTATTGTTCAAATAATATTATTAAAATATTAATTGTAACTTTTTGGAGACTTTTCGAGGCCGTAAAGAACTTTCCGCTTTGGGTCAAAGAGGACTATTCTCGGGCAAAAAAACTGCACTCTTAAAAATGACCTTACGTTTCCGGAAAGTTTACTTTTCGCTTCTTACTTCACCAACTAGAGAAATAGTTTTTCATGGAAGGAAAGCAAGAATCTGAATACTGTAATACTCTGATCTCCATACCACCCTTCGGTAACACACTTTTTTTTTATTGCGACTAACTAAAGTCTCCTTGTTTGTGTAGCATTTGCCATACAAGGAACTACATACATTTCAAACTATCTTCGAGGTGCGTCCCTTGACGCTGCACATCGTATCCGTATTGGGCGTTGTCCCTCCCCGCCAGCGAAGAAGCGTCGAATTTCTCCTATTTCGTGTGTAAAGTTTCTGTTATTCCCCCTATTTTATGTAAATACTCTTCAAACACTTTGTTCCCTTTTTCCGTCGCAATGTAACGTTCTTTATTATTAATGTCTATTACGTCAATTGTGCTAAAGTCTTTAATGAAAAGTGTTCTTTCCGGGGCACAAATAGGACAATCTCACAGAAGGTGATCAAAGGTGCATTCTCATTCATCCATCCATCCATCTTCTCGTCTTCCAACGCGCCGTAATTATTCGAGAAAATCACCACGACCAGTTAAAAACTGCATCAGCACCACTTCTTATTCATCTGTACACATTGTACCCTCTTAACATAATTCTAGGTTACCCTGCCCTTTGGACTTCTCCTCGGTAACACACTATCACGAAGATTTCAATCTGCTATTGTATGACCCATAAGTCACAACATCAACTGTCGTTGAAGTTTGGAGCAGCCACGGGTAGTCGGCTTTTAATTTCGCAGTTGCTTTGGTTATTTTAGGAAAACGACTATTATGTTTGGACACTTAGCAAATGTTTACGTATTTGGACTAATGAAATATCTACAACAATTGTTTAAATTGAGAATAATGTGACAACACTATGAAAATGAGTTGAATAGGTTTTATGACCGTAAACATGTCAAATTGGATGTTTACACTAAATTCGTGACGTGTCCCCAAAGATGCAGTAATCTGACAACATAACTGTTTTTGGGTGGTACTTGAAAAATATATTTTTGTAATTTGGACGGGACACCCTCCCATTTTGTTTAACGTCTAAAAAATGACTTCCATACAAACTTCATCTCTTAAAATTATTTTTCAGGAGTTACTACCTATCTTTTAAAAAATTATAGAATTCTTTTATATAAATAAAACAAAATAGGCGTGTGCCTCGTCCAAATGTTGAAAAGTTGATTTTTTTTAGAAGCACCCTGTTACTGTTGGAGTCTATACCCTTTGAGACGATCTTAATATCACAGTAAGTTGTTGCAATATCTCTAAGGTCCAATTTCACCAAAACGTAGAATAATCGCGATTTCCTTAAACGTGATTAGGTAAATGGAATCGTGATTACATTTTATCCGTTTCACCAAGATACACTAATCGTCGATTATGTTAATCAATGTTTCTGAAGAATTCTCTATTGATTTTGCAGTGCATTATGGGTAGCTTGGAGACAAATGACAGGCGTAAAACGCGTCTTGTTGTTCACGAGCGCCACCGACGGGCACCTGACGCAGCAGAGGGCCTCCCTCGTGCCACGCAACATAACCTATTAATCGAGCCACGAGCAAACAAACGAAATGGACGCCATATTTCTTCAGTGCTGTAGAAAATCGCGATTTGCGCAGGTAATCGAAGGGTCCCCGAGCGTTTAAGTGTAATCGCGATTTTCTCGTAAATCGAAGTTGGCAGAGCGCGCATTTCCATAATCACGATTTACTGTACAGAAAATCTCGTTTGAGACATTAAACGAACTTGATGAAATTGGGTCTAAGTGACGCACAGTGGCTTGTTGTAGCTCGGGCGGCGACGCCTGGGTGACCTCCGCAAGCGATCTTTTGCTCTTAACATAGACGCGGCTCATTGTGATTCTGCGTCCCCGTCCCACGCCCTTCTGCGGAATGCATCGCCGACGATATAAACAGCTGAGTACAGTGGGCCATTGCTCTACCAACACCGGGCAAAATAGGGGAGAACTAATAGAGGTGAATCACGTTAGGAGATAAGAATTATTCGATATATTTTTATGGGGCATTAGGACTCGCCAACATCAAGGTCATTAGAGCCCTAGCAGGTTGGGAAAATGCAGTTTCGCACCATAGAGAAGAGCCGACGTGACGCTTCCTCGTGTGTGGGACTCGACCATACCGACTATAAAACTCTCCTGATTTCATCGAACACAAAGATGATAGGAAGGACAAGATAAAAGTGCCCTAAAATGAATAAATTCTCAAAACTTTAATTTTCAAACAAAGGAAAAGAAGAATACTACTATAATCCCTCCCGAGAACTTGTGGGAGGAACCCCGATCTATTAATGAAATTCAATAGTTATTAACATCATCCATTTCATTTCTGAGAATTGTTGGTAAATCTGCAGCCAAATTACTCGATAGAACTTGAAACATTGAGCTCTAGCAGATTTCTATTCGAGCAGTGTTCGTTTTAGATTTGAACTAAAACACACAATACTCTAATGAAAATTTGTTGAGAAATTTTCACTATTCTTCCTCTCATCGTGACGGACGTTATTCATGAGGTCGCATTTCCGTGTACACTGCTTGCTTGTCAATTCAACTTCGTTTCCGAGCGTGTAAATCCCATTCTTTTCGTTAAAATACAACTACTAATTTGCATGAGTGTTGCGACATTCAGTATTTTCTGAACGGAACAACATCGATATCTCACATTTCAAGTTTTTATCTATTTTTCTGCTAAAAAAACAACAAATGTACGAATTGTGATACGTTCCTAGTCTTTCTCCTAAGAAACGCTGCTCCGCACTTTATGACTCAATACATAATTAGTTCGTAGACTGTTTCACGGATGACGCTCCTCGCGGCTCGATAACTACCAAGTCAACGTTTCTTATTATTTTGTAATGTTTATCTTCGGGAGAAACGAAATTATGGGTAACCTACTGAGTAAACCATTCACTGTTTCCACGATACAGTGGGCCCAGAGATTTATCCCGTCGTGAAAGAATGACTGAGAAATTTTGATCTTTCAATTAGTGTATTGTGACCTCGTAAAAGCAATGAACGTGCGCACTGTGAAGTGGCGATGGTCTCCTTGCCATGTGGGTCAATGGCGAAGGTTATCCTCTGCCACCTCTCGTGGCTGTAAGTAATCGATAATCGCTCGCTGCACATCGATAGTCGCTGGTCACTCTCTGTGTTGAGGATTCAGCTGCATCGTCGATGGTTCTTTACGTAAACGTTGATCTCTTTTTAATCATCGGATGAAAACAAGACATGAATGTCATTGAAAAAATACGTTGCTTAAAAGGAACGTTACTACATGAAAATATATCTTTGTACTGTTTACGTCTGTCACAACAGTATTATTAAATTATCACTTTATATGACATTTTTCAGATTTAAAAATATATTTAAATCACAACGATTCATTAGTATGCCCTGACGAAGTAACAAACCAATGACTAGACGTTGTGAGTGAAATAAATAAATAAATAATAAATAAATAAATTTATTGTCAAAAAACAGTACAAACTGCGTATGACCACGTGGAGGGAAAAGAACTAATTTACTCTCCGGAAGCAAGCAAGGGACCNATGATTTAATTATATAAATATCATAGAGACAAAGCTACGCCACATTGCCTTCGGTAGGTTAATATTCTTAACTTCTCGTAAACAATTATTGTACGATTTTATTAGTAAAAAACAAGATAAATTTGAATACCGAAGATATTAAAAACAGATTTGAAGGAAAAGTAACTCCTTACGAGAAATATAACATATTTTGATGATACATTCCTTAAGAAATATTATAATTTTTGAAAAGCTACAACATTCGAAATTCATCGTATTTGTAAAGGAGGTTTTCTCATTTTTTGAACTTGATGGAAGAAAATTTATAATCACATTTGGGTGAGTATTTTCACGTCGAAACATTTGTAATTTCGCCAAAACCTTCATTCAAATATTACAGTTGGGCAATATTCATCCATGACCATCATACTGTCCCCTTCATTTTCTTTTTGAAATGTTTAGGCGTTTAAATTACCACAACAACAAAAAACGACAAGGATTATTTGAATGATGAAATATTTTGTTCACAAAATTTAATGGCAATGATGATTTACATTTCCTGTTAAACGAGTACTTAAGGTTTAACCTCATAAGAGAAATTCACGGAAGAATATTTGAGACGCGTTTCAAGCACAGAACCATAAGAGTCAATGATACCCACCGAGCGAAAGACCCCCATCTTTTAAGTTTTCTTTTGATGAATATATCAAATGGCGATGTGACTCACTGTCGTGTCTCGCTTTGCGTCACCTTCTCTATCTGGTTCCTCATGCGGTTTTCAAATCGTGTTTCGTAGGAAACTCGCTTAGATTCCTTCTGGTTTGCCAGTCCAACATATCACTCATCTTCATCTTTTGATATATATATAT
>NNCF01129525.1:503730-515590 GCA_002313205.1 Laupala kohalensis
TGCTGTTGCTTGTGCTGTTGTGTTGGTGCGCATGCGCAGTGGAAAGATAAACATCGTTAGCGTTTGGTCGGCGAAGGGGGAGGGGAACGCGGGTCGCTCTTCTTCCAATTGTGAGTTATTTGCGTCATGCATTCCTGCCCCCGCCCCCTTGTGGGTGGAAGGTGGAGAAATTCCCCGCGTGAATTTGCTCCCACTCTCGTCCGCTGCTCTGCGCGCCTCGAGTAAATATACTTCTGAATTACATCTCTATCTCTGCAGTGTGTCGATCGGAGAGAAGGGGAGATTCACCCTAGGAATATCTGAGTCTGCTCATTCCGCGTTAGTAGCTAGTCACATTTATATTTATTTTATTTTGTATTACATTATACCTAATTGACATTAAAATAAGAACAATTGAAGGGGATACGTAACGGCGAGTGTGTTTTGAGATATTCAGTTGTTATTGCGATACTTTTTTTGTTATTATTTTATTAAGTTCTTACTAAAATATACTATTCATATAATTGAAAAAAGTTGTATTCAGTATGAATTTTGGTTTTAATAAGAGTTTAAAAAATATAAATGAAAAATATATTGTACCACCTTAGGTATATGGTATATAAGAAGGGGGTATATGGTATTTTATATTACATAAGCTACCTTGCATTCATCCACTTGAGATATATTTGGTGAAATTAAATGACTGCAAGGAGAAGGAGGTATGTGGTAATTTATGTAACATACATCCTTCTTCCATCAGAAATATACTTTGTTGTTGTCATATACCTCCTTCATTTCACTGGTATCTGGCTTATTAAGGCTCCTAGAGAGTTGTTTCAAGTACCAAAAAATAGGCCAACTCGTACACTTTTCATCCCTGACAATAATTCCATGCGAAAAAAAAAGTTACATACCCCCTTCTTCATACACTCACCCCTTCAAAGATTAACGGCAATGAATTACACTTCAATATTCGACTAATCGCGACGCAATGATTTGGAACAGAACAAACTGTTGTTCACAGAATGATGTTTATACTGATTCCGGCCGCGGAAATGGTTTCTTGTAATTATTCTGAACCGCATAAATTTAAACTAAATAAACGTTACACACATTGAAATTAATTTGTAGTTAATTTAGTTTAATCGGTACACACCTCCAAAATATCAAAGTGTTGTCTAAAAATCTTATATAAAATCAAAAATCTCTATTTCTCAATCGCTTCAATTTTGTGCATTTTTCTTACACATGAAGTACAAATCGCCAACTGACTGGCTTTCGTGAACACGTTTATGTCCCGAATACCGCAGGATGTCTATTTTGATGTAGCGCAAGTCATGGTGAACATTGTCGCTCAAATTGTAAGTCTTTGACTCAGCGTATAATCCACCAAGTTCTTGATGAAGTTATTGGGTCTCGATTAAGAAACGCGTTTGGACATGAAACAGTTCCCGATAATACGCTCTCGAGCTTTTGCTCACCCTCCCCACCCAACACACGGGAACGAAATGTCAAGTAAATAAAAATTGTACGATATTAATTGTAATGATAACACGAAATATTTTAACCGTCTGACCAGCCAATCTATACACGTCGGAATTAAACATGTACCGACAATGACGCGAAGTAAGTGTCTAAAACAACATTTTTTTTAAATATTGTATTTAAAAAAATTATTGCAAGTGTTTACCCCGAAACAATACTCTTTAAAGCCACATTTTTTAATGTATCGCCTTTCTGCTATATTTTAAATCTTGACTGTAAAAACGAAAATTGTCTAAACATTTTTTATCTCTCAAATTTTGTTTCACTAACACTTATTTTTTAACTCCAAAAGAACACAGATTTCTGGAATGCTTTTTTAAATTGCTGTGCCGGATGTTACATTGATGCTGCTACCAATGCGCGGTGTGTATCTCGAATCTAACGAATAACTGGATTAAATAATTGATGGCATGACGTTTATTTATAAGAAAATGAACTTACTGTCTTGACTTATCAGTAAATTATATGAAAATCTGTTCTAATGTGTAACCTCGCCCCACAGTAGACAAAAATAAATAATATAATTTCAAACCAATGATCATCAAATACTTCCAGCTGCGCACGTTCATATAACGCGCGCGACTGTACGTGATGCAACCCGCAATGCTGATATGTATCACGACATGGAACTGTTGCATAACTTATTGGTTGCAATTTTTCTTACTCGTGGGACCACTCAACATTAACGAACACACGAAGTTTCAAATTCTGCGCAAGGGAAGTGAAGGAACAAAATGAAGTTTTGAAATTTAGGAGAATTTTGAATTATCAGGGTTTTACTGTAATTAAAATTAATTGGTTTTGTTAAGAAGATTAATAGAGATTATTGGATGAGGATCTGGTATAAATATCAGAAAAACATGATAAATTGACAAAGTACCTTAAAATTGTTGAGACACGTTATTAGGATTTTTTCTTCTCAAAATTCTCTTTAACACATCATGCATTAAAATGTCTCTTGTGCAGCGAAGTGTATCGATTGTTGTTAGTAGAGTTCGCCCAAATAGACGAACCTCAAGCTCAGCCAAGATACAAGTAACAACTCGCTGAGTCTCCTCTCCACGTGTCGCCTGCTCGTAGTCTCCTGACGTGTTTTGACAACTCCTTCATGCTCATCGTCTCTCCCGTAGAAATTTTTGAAACGCGATCTACATTTGTAGAAGTGAGAATGGAGGAATTGCGGAGAGAGAGGGGAGTCAAACGATTCGGAAAATAGGAGGAACAATAGATAGAGGCGCCGGAATGTCGTCTGGTTGTAATTTACAATTTCCACGTTTCGAGTTGTGGAATGTGATGGCGCAGGTCCAAGAAGACACTCATCTCTTCGAGTTTAATTTTCTCCGAAGGATTTCGTGGAGCCACTTCGTGAATCTGGCAATTTGGAAAGAGGTGAAATAAAAACGTATATCATATTTTATGGGTCACAATTCTTTGATTAACTAGGTCACAATTCAGTGGCGGATATTTGTTGACTACTTGTGCTACTATATTTTTATTTTTAAACTCGGGAAAAATCCAGCAATAAAATCTTAAATATTTGAAGTCTTTATTTTGGAAAAATGGGAATAGATGTACTTCACATCCTGATTCTCTTACAATGTTGGATACACACAAATTTTACAATTCACGATGATTTCAATTAATCAACTTTTAGGATTTACGTAGTACAGTGGAGCCTCTTTAACTCGAACTTCAAGGGAAAGGTTATAAGTTTCGAGTTCACGAGTTCTCGAGTTATAGAGGACTTCGAGATAAGGAGCTTTTAACATTATCAATTACGACGAACAGAGGTGTATGTTATTGAAGTTATTAGAAAATAAAAAAACCTAATTATAGAGATTTATTTTACATTTCTGTTGTACATAATTACATCTACAAAAATTATTTTACAACAAAGAACAACTAGAAAATACGCACGTATTAAAAGAAATCTGTAATTTTCTTTAGAGTCAAGGAATGAACACATTATTTGTCAATTGTATTTTCGATTCCAAACAAGACACTAAATATATTGTACTCCATATTACTACACCTTTCAATTAAACTACGAAATCATTTCTTGGAATTGGTTGTTGACAACGAAACTATTGCTTGCAGTTAAAGAGTCTTGCGAAAAGTATTTCCATTTACAGAGACCGCAAAGTTTACATCTTGCTTTTCTTCGAGTTATAAGAGTGGAGTTCGAGTTAGAGAGCGTGATGTGTATGGATAGTACATCACAGGGAAATCATATTCAGTTCGAGTTATAGCGTCTAAATAATTCGAGTTGTAGTTCTTAGAGAGGATTTCGAGTTGAGGAGGTTCCACTGTATTTGTCGACTACTCTTTTCCTGGGACAACCAGTGGTTCAGTGGATATTGCGATCGTTCGTATGGAGATGATGGTTCAAATCCCCTGTTCGGACAAAGCAACTATCCCTTTCTTCCTGCTACAACCTTCATTCATCAATCGTTCATGTAATTTATGTATCATTCTTTTTACGAGGAGGGGGTGCGGCAGGACGTTCTCGATGCCTTGTTCTACCGTCATCAATTCTCAATTCATGACATCGTAGTACGCTGTATCTGAAGCAGATAGGGACCAAACGTATTATCCGTAAATGGGGTCCGGGGGGGAACTAGAAATCAATGAACAATAACATTGAATATCGTCAAAAATAGAATAATTCTGTTGTGTTTTTTGGTGGGGGGGAGTTGTTTTCAACACAACGAAACATTTCATTTTTCAATTTGTTGCACTGACTTCGAAAAATTATTTCAGTTGAAGATTTTTTCTGGGTTTTAAATAAAACACTATTTAATAAAGAAAATAACATTGTAATATCTAGAGCTGAGCCCTGCGAAACCGTATATTTTGATGTGAATTGTAATATGAGTACAATCCTACTTCGGTAGGGGAGACTGGGTGCGGTCGAAACAAAACAAATATCTCGCAAACCGTCTTTGGGTGGTGCGGGGTCCGAGGGGCGNGGGAATCGAACACGAACCTCAGCGTCGCAGTTGCTTATTATGGGAGAAGCGAAAGTGGGTAGATTTGTTGGGAGATGTTTCCCATCGTTGTGGTTTCTATTCCAGTGAGAGTACTCGATGTGTATTTGTGTCTGAAGCGAAGCTCGTAGAGTACGGCATTGTTTTAATGAGTCATTATTGTCACCGTAACTGTAAACTGATTTTTATCTAAAGGAGGGGTTGGGGACGGTTGAAGCAATATATTTATTTAATTTTCTTGTTTCCTATTTGCCGAGAGTACGTGCGAGGCAGATTCACTTGTGGAGGTATAAAGACGCTTCTAAGGAGGAGAAGCTTGGAGTCCCGCACTGTTCGCTCCTAAGATGCGAGTTTCTCAAGAAGATCGGGAGCGAGAGCTTTAAAGAAGCTATGACGAATCAAAATCAAAGAAATGTTTTCTTTTACTTTATTCTCAGATTATTTTCCATCAGTTTGTTTTATTTAAAATAAATACTGTTGACGTTTTGTTAATTACGTAAATTGCGAATCAATGTTAAGTAGTCAGATTGTCATAGACGACTGATAAAATGTGTATTATCAGTTGTGAGCCCTAAAATCGTAAGAGGCTGTTTCAAATTATCGCTAAGAGTATTAAAACATTGAAAACTGATTATTATTGTCAAACGGTGCCATAATTATTCTTAGAATTAAAATAAATAATGAATAAAACATGTTTCAATGTTTTATTTGCATGTGTTTCAACTGACCCCAATCACTGTTTCAACTGCCCCTGGTATGGGGACGGTTGAAACAAATCGGATTCTTTTTTAAAATTTGATCTACTACTTAAAATAACACCCCGGGTACCGAAATGTCACTGCCCACTGGTAGATAGGTACATGCTCGTCTTTTCAATGGAAATACCACGGACGATATAAGCCAAATTGTTTCAACCCAGTCGAACTAGTATATAAAGAACAAATATTGTTTTTGAATCAGAAATGTAATTTTAATATAATATAAAAATTCAATCCGAATCGGTAACGTAATATATAGCTTTCATATTTCATTAATCTCATAAAGAAAAGCATAATTTTATTGTTATGAACCATAGAAACTAAGATCTTACTTAAATTATCATTATATCCTCATTCTATGTATTGAAAAGGAATGTACGAATATCTTAATACCTGATAAAATCTAGATATGAATTTTTTGGCTTTTCAGTAGCTTAACTACAAATATGACAGAACTATTTTGTAAATATTCTTTATGAACACACCACGTAGTGATTACATGTCAACCAGGTTTTCGTTGTAAATTTGACTTCAAAGAATTAAATAACATTACAAATCTATAAAGTGGTCATTTCAAAATAGTAACATAATCATCATCATTTTTGTACCGAACCGTGAAGCGAGGCCATTGCGTCTGGCATTAGAACTTGACCCACATTTTGATTTTGAGCAGATCCTTTTCTTATACGCGAACACAGCAGTAATATACCTGACATTATTACTTCATAAAATTTAGACCAATAAAACATTAATGTGACCTTCTCTATATTCCGCAGAATCCTTCACGCAGATGTTTCTAAGTGCTTTGTTCTTTGAGAGTTTGTCTTAACACTGACGTAAGAGAAACATATCTCCAGAAATAACTCCATTGTGTTCACTACAGACGTGCATAAAAGGAAACGCAAGTTTATCCAAGACTTTTCTGACCACGCCCTAAGTCCTCTCGTTGTATAATACGTCATAGATTTAATTCTCTCAAACTTGCTTTATGACTATTGCTCTGAGTGGATATACACGTGTGTGGACACCTCAAATGTCATTGAGACAGGCTCGATGTGTTTTTAGAGGGTAACATTATCCCAACACTATTTGTTCTTAACACTTTTAAGTTGTGAGATAACTTTCAGTCAGATGAAAATGGTGACGAGCCGGGAATCGAACCTGGGACTCTGCATTGATCGCAAGGGTGTTAACCATTACACCACCCGTTCACCTTCCACAACCGTTTCTTCCACACCATTTCTTCTCATACCTTTTTTAAATTAATTTATGGGTTATTTTACGTTTTTATTAATAAACAAAGGTAAGTTTAAAATCTTTTAAAATGTTTAAGACTCGACGAATACAAGAAAATTTTCGAGTACCCTGCTCCTCCTTACGGGCTTCCAACAAACTGTCAGATCATCCTCATGAGTCCTATCTGCTGGTCAAGGTCATACGTCACAGTCATATAATCCAGCTCTTGTGTATTGTTCTCTTAATGCATATTTTTGCTGTATCTTCAGCATGAAGTGGAGAATATATATCGTAATGGATTGGAGAGGCATTCAGTTTACGCAATGCAACTGTTCACTCACGAGGATTTGGGCCACTCTGGACCTCGCAAAGCTGTATTATCCCTGGCATGACATCGGTGCTTCGCTATTTCCAGATGAGTGGCTTTTGAAAGCAGATACACCTTGTTGCCACACCCATGCTCCCCAGACCTTGTTCTGTCGTCAACCTAACCTCAAACGCACCGACGCCATCTGCCAATATCTGCATCGTTCTCACATACAACTAATTTGAGAGATAGGAGCACACATAGGAAAAGTTACTGATTAAAAATACAACGGGGTTGGAATTTTGCATTTTCTGGTGTTCCTTTTGAACAACACGTAAGAACTTGATTACTTAGGTATAAAATAGTAAATTGTTTATTATTTGATATGTGTTCTGGGCATATTAATAGAAATAGAGATGCAAAACATACTATACGAGTACCAATTTGTATAGGACGGATACAATATATTTTACTTAGCTCAATCTTACATCTTTCAATAGTTTCTTCTTTGTAGAGATTAACCATCTATGAGAAGACTCTACCGAGGTAGATACGTATATTCTAAGGTTGAAAGAATTAAAATAACTAAATTCTCTAACATTGTTAGGGATTTTTTATCACATGTGAAAATCCGTCTTTATATCTCCGTGCAACTTTGATACGTGTGTAAATAAATAAACTTTATTGTAAAAAATACGGTTGGAATGACCACATGGTAGATAATAAAGTAAGTTATTCTCCGGAAGCAAGCAAGGGACTACCTCATCTATTCCGACCAAGGTCCCTAAGGCAGAGGCAGATTATTACGTCAAAAGAGAATTTATTTAATCAAATTCGTTCTGTTATTTGTTATTTCAAAATAAATTGTATACATAAGGTGCAGTAAAAATTCGAGATTAATAAAATAAAAGTACTTATGAGATTCCCTCCTCTACCCGGAGGAAAACCAGAGAAAAACCGGAGAAAAACCAGTGCCAGGATAGGGCTACAGAGATAATGTACACAACCGTGCCAAAGTAGAGTAGTTAGAAATAAACTATTGGACATAAAAATGACTAATAACGACATGGATGAAAAAAGGAGTTTAATCAATATCTAGAGTACTGCAAGAATGGCGTGATAAAACATAAGAGGAATTCACATCAACTGGAAAACAATATTTATTGAGAAATTGAAACTCTCATCAACTTCTACTTATTCTAATATAATGCAAAATGGACTGATATTACGGCAAGAGGAGAGTGGATGAAAAAAAAATGATAACGAAAGTATTAATCGGATGTTGGCGAACAAGGTAGACAGCAGCAGCGAAGGAGGGAAGGAAGGAAGAGACTTTTGTATAAATTCATTTTGCTAACGATGATTTCGTTAAGAAAAAAATGAATGGTTGAAGTCGAACGTTCCACTAACACAATGCTGACGATACTGTCACAGCATCTGTGGAAATGGGGTGGAGGATGTCTATCACATAGTCTACGAATGCAGGATAACAGAGGAAGAGAGAGGAACGTGGTTTGACAAAATGAAGACAACGGGTTTAACTAATTTGAATAACAGATATTTTGAATTAGAAGAGAAAGTAAAGAGACAGGATTTATTGATTATGTAACAGAAATTGTTACAATACGGAATGCAGCTACAATGCAACGTAAGACGGAAATAAACAAAGGGAAGATGAAACAAATATAAGTGGAAGGATCAAAGTGAGGTAGATGTGGATAGTAAAGAAAAACACATACAAGACAAAAAGGAAAGAAAGATGAAACTGATTGAAGCACCTTCTATTTAAGGAAGAAAAAGACAGGTGTATACGTAATCCTTGTAATGACTTTGTGTTAAGGTACAGGGACATGCTGAATTAGTGTGCTTCACAATAAATAAATAAATAAAACTCTTAATAAGAAGATTCGTGTGTACAGCCTTTATACAACAAATGCATCGTGGGAGGCTAACATGATTGAGTGCTCGTCAACACGTGACGATAACCGTCCCGTGGGATTCACTCGAGACGTCTTGCACATTTCAAAGCGCGCTCGAAATAGACGCAATACTCTGATGAAGCCACGAATCGATATGGGCACCAGCTGGCTCACAAGCGGCGCTCAACTTCAGACGTCTGCTTCAAGGTGTGTCAAATGTCCGCTCGCTATTTGACATGAGATGTTTTCGGAGTTTTAGAAAAATACTTCCTACGACATCATTGCTTCCGTTATTTTCAAAAATTTTTTGATTAACAAAAATAATGGCCATTGAGTTAACCCATTAATTATTTCCCTTTTATGGCTTAAAAGTACCCTTTTTAAATAATTTCTTTTTAGAAAAAAACTTTTTGTTCTTTGGTTAGAGTATTCCTGGGCAAGAAAATTCATGAACACGAAAGAAAAGAAATTTAATGCATTATCGTTTTCGTTGTGTGATTTTCTGTCAAACTAAGTCTACACCTGAAAAACAATGGGCAGATACATTCTACCAAAAAATTCGTGAAAGAAATCTGTATTTACGAGTTTATTTCTTGAGTATGCGGCACCTTGCGAAATTAAATCTAATAATTGGATATATTTCTTCCCTGTTTTTTTTTCGATGGAGAAGATGTTATATTTTGGTTTATTATGGGGGATGGGGTTGATGTTAGTGATGTAAATTCCTCTTATGTTTTATCACGCCGTTCTTGTAGTATTCTTGATACTGATTAAATTCTTTTTTCATGCATGTCGTTTTTAGTCATTTTTATGTTCAATAGTTTATTTCTAACTATTCTACCTTGGCACGGTTGTATACGCTATCTCTGTAGCCCTATCCTGGTACGGGTTTTTCTCCGGTTTTCCTTCCAGTAGAGGCAGGAATGTCATTGATAATTTTATTTTATTAATCTCGAATTTTTACTCCAACAATATATACAATTCATTTTGGAATAATATATGGATATAAGTACGTATTTATTTTGTAAGTATTAAATCCTCTGCCCTTGTGCCTAGTTCGTTTTAATTATTTTAAGAACCTTAAGATATTATTGAATTCTAATATCAAGAAAAATGAAAAATTCGAAATGAATTGTAAAAATTGCAAATCGATGAATTTCTTTAAAAATCTGAACATTTTATAAATAAAAACAATTTTTTGTATTCGTCATATGTAATTGAACGGTTTTTAGCGGCATCATCAAAAGTATGACACGTTTCTCTCCTTCTCATACATCAAACGACATCAGCGAAGGATCTTTCAAGTTTCATTAAATGTTGTGCGGTCACATTTTAGAGATTCTGTACGAATATTATTTCTGATTTTCTCGTATTTACACGTGACTTTGAATATTTAGTTTTATTTATTGCAAATAGATGAGGAGACTGAGAAGTCTAAAAAAGTGAAATAAAAATGGATTTGTATATATTTTTGAACACGGGGTTTTCACCGAAATATTAATTTTTGAGAATTTTTATGCACTGCAAAGGTTTACGGCTTTCTGGTAAACCTCGAGAATGACCTAATATAATTCTAAAATAATTTAGAGTTCTGTAGCAGTGGATTGTATAAATAACAATTTTGTAATTACTGTCATGTGTGGAATTTGTGATGAGAATTAAATATTATTTTCTTATATATCAGATATGCAAATTTCTGAATGGTTCCCGTTTTGATATTCTTGGAATTAAAAAAAATTCTTTGAATCATTTTATCAGAACAACTTTAAAAAACTTTCCGATTACTGTCGAAAATTTTCAGTTCTTTTCTTGACAACATTATTAATTATAAATGGAAATGCTGTGAATGGATTACAAATGAATCATTTTAGTAATATGTAAGTACGTGGATTTTATGCACGTGATATAAATGAATACATTCGCTTCTATTTGCTAAATGAGCAACACTTCCTAAAAACATTCAATACTTAACCCCTGTAAACTCTGATTAATTGTTTCCTCCATGAAATCAAAGGATCTTGAGCTCTGAGACTAATGAGGTATCTCTGACTGAGACAAATTACTTCTGGCGCTGCACCTTCAATGAACATATATTACTGGTTGTGGTCTGTAAAATATCAATCACTGGCTACTCGCGACTCCCTCTGAAAACACCATTGTCTTTCGATGATCATCTTCGCAATCGCCCGTGCCCTACTTTCTCGAGCGTGTTAAAATATCTCTGAAAAAATTCAAGCGCCACGATTGAGGCAAGAGGAAGAATTTTTTTTAAATTAGCTTCTGTCGTCGAGTCCCTTCGTTCGGTTCCCCCTCCACCGAACCCTGGTGGCGCAGTGACAGGATGACAGCAGGTTGAAAAACGAACGGAACCTGGTATGAAGTGACGTTGCAAAAAAATTCAGATAAAAATGTTTTCCTACTCTTCTTTCAACATGGTTGATGTATACGACACGGACCTACAGTGAAGCTATGTTCTTAAGTGGCCGAACGTTTCTGAATTAAGAGCATAGCAAAAATCAAACAAGGATTCTCTACGCGCACTAATTTTTTTTGTCAAATTTGCGTAAACTGTTAAATATTTGTACTTTAGAGAACTAAAATGTATTTGATAATATACGAATGTCACTGCAACTATTTGCTAATAATTTTACAAGATCTACCTGCGCGACAGAGATTCACCTGACGACGACTTGAAACGAAGTCGAGACGTTGTGAGTTCTTATCACAGAATATAAATATAAGGTCGTAAGTCTTCCATTATTTATTTAATTCGATTATGTAATGGACGTTAATTGTAGTATAATTTATGTACCTTAATCTTTCAGGAATCCTGTGTTAATTCATACCATATCTGGTTATCTTTGTGCGACCATAACGTCGTTTTATACTCGAAGAGACTAAAGTATTTTAAATTTTTCAGAGAAAATTGTAAGTTGTGTGGTCCTATGTTCCTATTTATAAAGTAGAATACAGTTGAAATACGTTACAGCGATACCTACACGAGTAGAATCTTAATTCTATATTTACTAAAAGTACCAAAAAAAGAAAGGGAAAAAATACCAAAGAAAGAGACAAATGTTTACAATAATTTTAAATGTAAGTTTTTAAAAATATTGTTTAATATATATA
>NNCF01129525.1:515752-548970 GCA_002313205.1 Laupala kohalensis
ATATAAACTTTCATAAAAAATATCCTTCGCGTGGAGGTGGATTTACATATAGACAGAATTATTTCTATTGTCATTATTAATTTCGAATTTTGAGTGATTTTTAAAGTTAAATTTATTTTGTAATAAATTAACAACAGGTCGTATTCTTATCAATACACCAGTGCCTTTGGACACTAGGATCAAAATTAACGGGATCATTCCTTGATCGCTTCCGGAAATCAGATAAGTTTTTTGTCCTCCTCGTAGTCATATACAGCGTGCGATGGTTGACAACAAATTTATATTCATTTCTATAATACATAGTGTTAAGAGTATGTAGAATTAAATCACTAAATAATCTGAAACGGGCATAAGTTAACAAGATAACATGTACTTATTGGTGTATTAACTTCAGAAGCGCATCTCACCCACCATTTAAATGAGATAATTGCAATTATAATTGATGGTGTAATGTACCATGTTTTTTTGGAGAAAACATATTTTTTATAAAAAAATTAAATCCCGAAAGTGATGGAAGATCACTTTGATTTTTGTAAATTTTCCCGAGTACTTTCGCATCACTTTTTCCTACAGGTCATGGGACACTCGAGAAAGCTGTTTATTTTTCTTTGTGAGGTGAGACGCAAAGATCACGAAACCGTTGCTCTCGCTGCTGTGTTTGTACTTAATGCTCTCAAGTATTTCAAACGAGTCAAGAACGTTTCTGAGGACTATTTGTACTATATTATTAACTGATAGATACAAATTAAAACGTGATTCCTTAATTGTTATTTATATTGTTGTTTTTTAAATTATTTACAATAATAATGAAGAAAACAATTATAAATTTCGGTGATTTGACTGTGTGGGAGTGCTGATCCCACCTCAGGACGTAATCGGCCATTTTTTTTCATTTATTTGTTTCAAGTCGTGTCCCCATCTTCAGACATTCCACGGCATTATCTCTTGGTTCTCTTTTTGTCTTCAATTACTTTTCAATCCGTTTTTTATCTCTTTTATTCCTCCTACATATTCTTTGAAAATTTCAAATCGTCTTTCCGTTTTAATCATTCCTGGTCCGAGCGTGCTCACCACTGTTTCAGTTCTCATTCTTCTGAGATATCTCGCTCTCTCTCTCTCTTCCCCATAGTACACACATCCCCAAAATACATGTTCGCGTGTTTCAGAATTTTGTTTGCAATCACACGTGTCGTCATCTACTAGGATAAATCTTTTCAAATAAAATCTCCATGGTTCGTTAATAACTCTGCAACTCTTGCACTCGGGTTGAACCACTTCCTATGTCTTGCTGCATAATTCTCCTTTGGTTATGAATTGGTACAAATCTCTGCCTTTAGATGTTCTCTCCAATCTTTCTCTTCTTCATTAATTATATTGCGGGATGGCGCAGTCGGTAAGCACGCTGAGCTCAAGGTCCCGGGTTCGAATCCTGGTCCCGTCTCCCATTTTCATTCAACGTAACATAATTAATCTGTTACCTGGCGGTGAGGTTCACCGCAATCTAAGAGATTTACATGTTTCTCTTCTCCGTTAATTACTCTTCCGTCAAGTACTGTTTGCCCTTCAAGGCGCACAGTTGATCGTGAAATGTCTGGGACACGATTTACGCGGACGCTCGTCGCCGCTCCGCCGCCGTTTTACGGTCGCTTTGAAGCTCTCACCGAGGCGTTGAGCACCTCGTGAATCTGTCGCAGTGCGAGGGTCGTCGCGGGAAGAATTTTTCGTTTCATAGTCTCCAGAGGAGAATAGATCCTCGTGTATTTCGTCTCGGTAACGCACCGTGGAGCCAGGTTGATCACGTAACCGAAAAATTCCTCGTGCTAGAATCACAATCGCAACAGTATTTTGTTAGTTACATTTAGTTTCATCGTGTTAAATAAATATTCATAAAACGGTACTGGAGGGAAACCTTTAAAGATGATATCATTGATAAATGAAGCGTTGAGTGGATGAAGGGGGTTTGTAACAGCAAGTGTGTCTCGAGAAATTTAACCATAAAGTTAAGTTCTTACTAAAATACACTATTCATATATGGTAAAAATGTTATTCATTATGAATTTTTGTTTTAATAAGAATTTAAAAAATGAAATATATATTGTACATACCACCTTAGGTATGTGGTATATAAGAAGGTGGTATATGGTATGTTACATTACATACCTCCTTTATTCACTAGAGATATATTTGGTAAAATTAAATGATTGCAGGAAGGAGGAGGTATGTGGTAATTTATGTTACATATATCCTTCTTCCATCAGAAATATACTTTGTTGTTGTCACATACCTCCTTTATAACACTAGTATCTAGCTTAATAAGACTCCTAGAGGGTTGTTTCAAGTACCAAAATAACAGGCCGACTGAAACCTTTTTCATCCCTGACAATAACTCAATTTGAAGAAAAATGTTAAATACTTCCTTCATCCACTCACCCCTTAAATTATTAGAAATACTTTTATTTATAAAATTTGTTGGCAAGATAATTTCTTTCGGGATAATTAATTAAGAATATGGCTAAGATGGACGAGTTCACTTAGAAATGGTTGATGATGGAATCTGCTTTTGATGTGAAATGTAAGTTATGCTTTGATCATAAAGTTTTTTATCACGCACATTTTTCTTAAGTATTTATATTTATGCGACACGAAGATGATGTACGAAACACATTTTTTTCGATCAAAATATCGTAGCGAATGTAAGTATGGTATTCCGAAAATTTATACAATACTTCCTTATTTGGCTCAATAAACGTATTCAGAATTATAAAAAAATATTCATGGATCATCCCGCTTTCGCAAAAATTGGGGAGCTATTTCCAATTTAAAAAATTTCATTAATAGTAACTCCTCTCTATTTTCTACTACGAAGGAGATTTTTTTAAAGCGACTCTAACACTACATCACAATTTTTTATAACATATATTTTCTGGATAATCGAATTTTAGAATTTCGGATTAATTATTGTTTCATTTTCCGTGATGTATATTATAAATGTTTTGTGACCTCATTGAAGCTCAGCTTACTGCTGAGCTCTGGGTTATAATTCCTATTCAAAGGGATAATGTTCGTTAAATATACAAGAAAGTTATTCAAATAAAACTGAACACATTTTCATTAAAGCTAAAGTGTTTTCAAGAATTCATCTTTTTCTAAAAAACAACTCGATCTCGAAAAGGCATACACTCAATGAACTGATACAACCCGGTCAGTACTTTTAGAGACATTACGTAAAGTTCAGTTTGCGAGAGACTAATAAAAATTTCAAACATTGCATTGAGTCGTCTAAAACTGCGTAAACTGAGTCATCCAGTTGGCGGCCCGCGAAACGTTTTGTATACCTCGTGAGTTATAGTTCAAAATTTTAATACATATATTACTTCCGAGTACCCTACACGTGGAGAATATATGTGATAACTCCCCCCAGGGGACTTACAGTACGTGTTTGGCGAACACGGGAACCCGAGGTGAGTCTGGCATTACTTCCACGTGTGCTTGGCTCCTTCCTTTCTCTTTCCTGACCTTCCTTGGTCACCTCTTGTTCTTTTCGGTCCCGACGCTATTAGGGCTAGGGTATCTTTCATTTTCCGCATTTTTTTGTAATGTTTTGAGATATGTTGATATTTGGGTTGTAACTTAGGAGGGTTTTTAGTGGGTATGGTTGAGTCATTCGGCGAGTCCCACATGCGGGGAGAGTCATGTTGGTTCTCCCTAGTGCGTAACTCCATTTTCCCTACCTGTACAGAATTTTAGGGCTCTAATGACGTCGATGTTGACGAGTCGTAAAACCCCACAAAAAAAGTGATAACTTTCAGTCAGGTGAAAATGACGTGGAGTCGGGAATCGAACCGAGGAATCTGCTTTGATCACAGGGGTGTTAACTACTTCACCACCCGTTCACCTTCCGAAACTGTGCACCATTTCCACCCAAACGGAAACATTTTACTATGATATTAAATATTAAAAATAAATAAAAATTTTCATATTTAATTTTTTCAGCTTGAAATAATATAAATTTGTTGATGATGATAAAAAATATCGTGTTATGAATAAGGAAATATGACTTATTAGTTTTATTCGTCTGGCAACATTTTGCCAAACACCATCCCGTTTCGGCTCAATCGATCGATAGTTTATAGAAAATGGCCCACGGGCTGAGATAAGTTGGACAGCACTGGTCGAGAACGTATCAGACAATTTCACCAAGTTTGATCAACATCAATGAAATGGTATAGATATATGCATACTAGATAATCTTTATAACGTCCAAACAAATATACGCCTTCATGCATCAAGAATTATGTTGTATTATGTTTTATGATAGTAATTATGTTGTATTAACTTTTACTTAGGTTCTGATTAAACTGTGCCACCTTGTATTCAGATCTATACACGCAAGGTTTAACCACATCGTTGGGAGTCACAGTAAGCGATGGTGCGCAAACTAGAATTTCGAATGCGCTGCCAGATGTAACCGAATTTTCTTTGTAGTTAAGGAATCAAGAACCTTTCGGAATGTAACGGTTACTGATGATATTGTACATCATGACACACACAATTAAAACAACGGAATGGGAGGGAACATGTCAGTTGCTTTTAAAAAACGTAATAAAAGAAACAGAACTAGATGATTTCTGTGGCATTGAGGAAGAGGAGTGTACAACTGGGTATGAGGAAATACAAATTCAGAGAAAGGAAGAAATAGTGCCGAACCTGGTAATCAGAAAGAACCTGGTTTTGATCTCATAACATACAATATCATTAAAAAGGGAGGGAAAAGTTTGTGGAAAACATTTTTGATTATATTCAACAAACATCTAGAAGAGGCTTATTTCCCCAAACGTTGGAACATTGCACAATTAAAATTATTTTTAAAAGGAGGCGACAAGGATCCCAGGTCACCTAATTCGTATAGACCAATATGTCTCCTTCCCACTGTTGGGAAGATTTTGGACATAATATTATCAAAGAGAATATGTTATTTTCTAGAAGAACAACAAAAATTGGCTCAAGGTTAATATGGCTTTAGACGAGGTAGAGGCACGGAAGAGGCGTTGCAAAGCTTAGCGACACAAATAAGTCAGCGACAATTAAAACATTGCATGTGTGTTTTTATCGATATACTCGTAGAAGCAGCATTCCAGTGTGGAGTAGCAGTTAGCTTTAGATAAAATGAAGATGAGACTACCTGACTATATAAGAAGAATGTATAAATTTTACTTTAAAGGACGTTACATATTTTTGGAAATGGGAGGAACGAGAGAAATTCGAAAAGTTACACGCGGTTGCCCTCAAGGATGTTCCAGTGGACCAGTAATATGGAATATTATTATAAACGATTTCTTAATGTTGCTGGAAGAGGAGAATATCGAATACGTAGTGTATGCAGACGATATTGCGTTATTAGCAGAAGGAAATAGTCGGGAACAAGTTGAATGCAGAACAAATGAAACACTTGTGAAATGTTATAAAAAATGTAAAGAGTTATATTTGGAAATGTCAAAAGAGAAAACAAAATCAATATGGTTTGGAGGTTCAACTATTGCTGGAAGAAGGGAGCCAATAATAGGAATTGATGGATGTAAATTAAAAATAGTAAGGTTCACAAAATTTTTAGGCGTACATATCGACGAAATGTTACTATTCAACCAACATTTTGATAACGTGGAGAAAAAAGTAAAGAGGGTTTACTTCGCTCTACAACGTATAGGATATGACAGATGGAACATCGAGGACAAAGATCTGCTCGTTTTATACAAAGGAGCGATACGACCAATGTGTTATGGAAGTACTGTGTGGGGTCATCGTATTGCACGACAGTACGTAGAAAAACGATTTACTAAGTTTGAGCGATAATGCTTGTTGCGGTTAAGTGGGTTTTACCGTACAGTTTCCACAGATTGTAACTGAGGTGATGCCTATCGACCTACATATACAGGAAGTAAAATTTCGGAAATTATTGAAGTTGACTGGAACAATAAACATTAATGGACAGGAATTTAAAAAAGAAGACAAGAATGTGAGATGTCAAATAACATCAGCTTTAATAAATGCTTGGCAGCTTTAATAAACGCTGGACTAAGTCATTTAAGGGTAGAGAGACATATGCGTATATTAAAAACGTCCAGTAGGTGAGGAGAAACAGAAAATGGTTCCAGACTAGCAATATATTTAAAGAGTTTATAACAAGACATGGAAATTTTAGAACATACCTCCAAAGAATAGGAAAAATTGATAACGAGACTTGTGTATGCCAAATAAGTGAGGAAACCGCTGCCCACATTCTATGAGATTGTGAGCTCTACGAAGCGGAGAGGGCACAATTCTTAAAAAATTACAAGAAAATTGATACGTTAAATTTAAGAGATAGGGAACGTATATTAAACAGTAAAGAAAAATTTGATATCTTTCATCAATTTGTAATACAGGTAGGGACACTTTTACAGATTAAAACATCTAAAGGGAAAATTCAGATTAAAAAAACCCAAAGAAATGTATTAAATTTGATCCTTGTTATGACTATTGTTGAAGACAAGGAAACCTCTTGGTGATAAATAAATGAAAAAAAAACATAGGAAATGCAAATGGGTATAACAGTAAAGTTTGATATATTTATGTATTTTGGTGTGAATACGATTTAGGCTGCATACGAACATCAATGGGGATTCGAGGAAAAATATTTGTACCAAAATCACTCAGTTCACGCGAGCAGTACCACGGGTGATGGATGATACAAATGACTAAAACGCGATTCTTTATGTCATACAATAATACGCTAGAATTATTGTTTATTTGGTCAAAATGCGGACGTAAATATGAACAGAAAAATAATTGCAACACAAAATTCTTGCAGTTTAGCCAAATTATGTATTACATTTCTTTGTTTCGGTAACGAACGTTAACCTTCATCGGGGCATAGTGGAGTTAATACAGTCACACACATTCTCTCCAGTCAATATTTGTTATAGTTTGGGTGACATAGGTGCCCAGTGCAAGGAGAGTTTTATTATGTGGTGTTTTTATCCAAGTGTTGGTAGTTGGAGAGGATGTGTGTCACTGTATAAACTCTACTTAGCCCCGATGAAGGTAACGTTCGTTACCGAAACGTTGGCAAAGTAATAATAAAGAATTTGGCAAAACCGCAAGAATTTTGTATGGAAATTTGTATGGAAATGGCTGATATTGTATGGAAATTTTGTATGGAAATGGCTGATAACATCCTTACTGAAAAAAGTAATTACCGTTTAAAATGTTTTGTATAACTTGGTGCAATCAAAGGAATTTGAATTTGCCTGCAAATCCGGACTCTACTAATAATAGAATCACAGACTTGAACTCGCAAAATAGCAGATTACCTTTTACGAGTGTTAAGCGCTTGTATTCCTTTGACTGGCAAACATTTCAACGACACTCTTGTTAAAGTTGTGAATTTCACAAAAATTTTCTCCTAATGTATTGAACTCACTGGCAGGCAGGGAATGCCGCAGTATTGACCCGAGGAAAGTTTTTAACAAAGTCAACTCTTGTTTCTCTTCACTCACGGTTAACCGCGAATTTTTTCAGAACACGAAATACAGGGAGTTCTTTTCTGTCAACTTCATGAGACAAGTTGACACATACTTTTTTCGTTAAGCTCCTAACTGTTAACTTTTGACGTATCTCTTATATATTTAACAAATTATAAAGGAACGAATTTAAGGAAAAATAACCTTTGTTTTCAAATTTTCACACTATGTCAACGATGTCATAAGTTAACGTTCAACAACCTGCAGTGAGAATACTAACATCTCGATTGCATCTTCGCAACGGCATTTCCAATTAAATATTAGTCGTAATGTTAATATTTGAAATCTAGGGTAAAATATTAACCAGAAATTATGAAATAAATTTATGACTAAACTAGTGAAGTAAAAGCATGGAATACGCTTTCTCATATACCTTTAAAAGCCTTCTCTTAAGTATCCAAAACTAACTATTAAAGAAAAGAAATATGTATACAATTTCAAAACATTTTAATTTCCGTTTAAATGAAGCAATTACAAAATTGATTATTTAGTGCATTAAAGCTCAAGGATACATTTGCAGAAGTGTTAGAGAAAAAATAGTTTTCAAATCTAACTTGATTCAATATTTTTAGGAATTTGGTTTAAAATTTCTAAAACACCCATAAACGCGTTTTATTGAAAACATGTGCACATAGTTAATTTATAAATCACTTGCCCAACATACGTCTATAATACAGCTTTCACTCATATCTTTAACTTTTTTTTGGGTTCTGAGCTACCGTAATTATTATTGTATTTGTAATTTTAATTATAACACAATTTCTTTAATATTATTTCTAGGGATTTTGCGATATCTTAATTGTATAAATATGTTTTACGTCAATGTTATTTCTTTGTAGACACGATCATGGAATTTGGTTTCTGAAGTGGGATATCCATTCTTCAATCGATTTTATCAGTATTATGCGTTTCATTTTAGAATTCGCGAGTTGTATTCTTCCTCTCCTTCGTACATCTACGCTGCTAAAATAGTTTTCAAGTTTCTTTAAATAATGAATAACTGAGGTAGTGTGACTAAGAGGTTATTTTCCTGCGTCTTTACCAAACTTTCAAGCGAAATACCGCATTTACAGATGTAATACACACTAATTATACTTTCTGTAGTAAAATGAAAAGTTTCGACACTTATTTGCGCTATCTTCAGGTGATTGCAATTTTTTATTACTACAAAGTTGTCATTAACATAATTTGTGGTAACTCCCATTCACCGTCATGTTTCCAAGAACTCATTGACAGAACATTCTTTGCATTTTCTCGACAATCTCATCCATTCTTTTAAGTGTTTGTGGCATTTATTTCCGTAGGTAGATCTAATGTTGTCTCAAATGCGTTTGTCCACCATGATTACCATGTATTTGTATAAAGAAAATATGATTGCATGAATATGTGACGAAACGTTGTAAAATGTTCGTCAATTCAAATGTATTAATTGAAAATACACGTCTGTAAATGGTCGAGTAATAATTGAAAATATAATTAAATAAGATAGACGTAATAACTGTAATGTTTTGGTACATTAAACTGTGAACTATAATTAAAATTCAGGCAGTTTCCAAAACGGTTTTAAGTACACCAGGATATGAGACACTGTAAAAGAACTCCCTCGCCCAGCCTATTATTTTGAATGTTTTATATAACAATTTTTCATCTATTTTCAATAATTATAAAACTTTAGTTTATTTAAAGGGCAATGTATAATATTTAAATATTCAAGATAACATTGAAGTATCGTATATTGAAGAATAACATTGTAATATAAAGAAAAAACATTTTGAAAACATTCCCACTCTCACGCTTCAAGTTACGAGGTCATAAGCAATAAGGTAATTCTAACCGTTTATACAAGTCGAATCATTTAAAAGTCTAATAATCTTTTTTGTATTTAAGTTACTTGTATGGAAGTTTTATGAATGACGACTAATTCCGAACAAAAATGTTTTTTTTGTGAAGAAAACTGTGTAGACTGGGAGCTCGCTTGACTGCGTAGTGCGGCCTGCTCGTTACGTAGATGACGATGGCGGACAAGACAAAATAACCGCAAATAAAAACTCACAAATCTCTTCCGAGTGTCCGGCGACCTCTCAAAGTTTTCTGAAACTTAATATAGTTTCGGACTAGTTTATAAAATTTTAGTCGGTTTAAAAGATTTGGAAAGTAATTTACTTGCGAAAATAGTCTTTTCTCATTAGTGACAATGTATTTCATCCAAATGTATTGCTTAAATGTCTGGTAATGAGTGTTAAAAGTTACTATCGATATAAGTTTATATTATTGCATCCATTTAAATACATTTTAGACGTTTAATTTCTGTCAACTCGCAGTGTAACACAAACATACGACAGAACTTCACAAATATACGATTGCCGATTCATGATTAAGCTTCTCTCCTTTAATATAGTTCTTACTGTACGAAGATACCTTGGAAACTTGGAGCTGAGCATAGTTATAATATTGAAATGGGATCTGTAGTGGTATTATTGTGCTTAAATTTGCGTATTAATCAACTTGAGTTGTGTTTTCTGCGAAAAAAGTTGATTTTACGACTATTTTGTATGGTATAGAAGTTGTGGAGAATTAAAATAGAAATGATTTGGCTGCAACTACGTTTCTGTAATATTTCGACCACCTCCCCTCCCCCTTCACTACCCTCAGTGACGCCATGCGTCCTACCCTCTTTGTCCCCGGAAAGAAAACGCGGTGCAGAATATTTGCGTGCTCAAGTCCTCTCAGATCTCAACAATAGTGTTCGTGAGATAGTGAAATATTTCACATTAAATTATATTATGAAAGTCTGGTGAGGTGAACTTGTTATAAATTTTACAAGAAATTATGGCTTGAGAAGTGCGTTTGTGAAAATCCTTTGATAATTATCAATTATAATTTATGTACTGGAGACGAGTTTCGTGTCCAGTATGGTCGACAGCTTGGTTACGTTCTGAATATTAGAATCATCGATGAATTTTGTATCGTTTCTTGAGTCCAAGCCCTTTCTAGAAACTCCCATTTTTGACTTAATTTTAGAAAATTAACGTAAACTTGAATGAATCATTTTTTTAAAATTTTGAAGTCAAACCTGCTTGTAATCTGTCTAATTAGTTGTTTTGTATTCGTGCATGTCTGAGAAATCACTGTGTGCCATTATCTCCATCGTAAAAGTGAAATAACTCTGATTCTGTCTGAGGCACGTAGCCAGAGAGGAATTCGGGTCCTTCAAATGGGAAACGAAAGGAGGTTCGTTGCCAGAAATTGTTTCGGGGGAGGGGCGTCACGAGAGACCATCCGCGGGTGATCATGATGCGACCTTTCCAATAATATCAAGCGAAATGACGCGTGAGAAGCATTGCACCCGTGCGACAAGAGTCGGAAGTCTTGAGTTCAAGTTCCGGATCTTCGCCGTTTTCACGTGGCCGTTGATGCTTGTGTGGGCCATTTGTCATTATCTTTCTCGTAAATCACTTGTTTTTATAGTTAATTGAAATGTCTCGTATAAATATGGGTAAAATTGGTTTTCGTAATTTCTTTGAACTTCTAATAAGATTACCTGTCAGACTACATAGGAACATGTAGAAAATTTGTTATTGAAAAATGAGTCATTAAATATACGTAAATGAAATCAGATTATTCATTTATTTCAAAAATAAGATGGAGCAAGTAATGTGAGAAATGAGATCACAAAATAACTTATCCAAACGCTTGCTTTGTGGGTTATTGCGTTTAGGGTCCCCAAATATATCCCCTAAATATTGTTTTCAGAATTTTTTTCCGTTCACAAATTACCTAACTTTCGTTCGAAGCGTTCTGAATAATCATAATAAATTAACGCATTATAAGTTTGCAAGAAATGTCCTTTTAATTTCGGGTTAAGTCTAGGAATGCGTTGACCTACCTGCTTGTGAAATATGTACGGTTGCAGATGTTCTGAGGTTTAAATGTTTGACGTCTGCACTTCGTCTTGGCAACGTGTAATGCTCTTCGCGAAATGGTTATCTTTACTTGTTGAAACGGCACGTACCGGCGGTGGAAAATGCAGAATGTTCCCGATAAAGATGAAAGGCGTGACTATGTATGAGCGAATAGAAGGTCTGGTTTGTTATTTGGCTCTGTTCTTCCACATCGCTATATATTTCCATCTCAGTAAGTACGCAACATAAAATTATGGTTTATTACTGTGAATTATTTATTGCGTGGAAAGCGATAAAGATAATATCTATTTATTGTCTTGTAATGGCACTTGTTGATACGAAGAAGTACGTTTGGTAAATTGAATGAAGGAATACGTTCTCTGAGAATAACGTTGTCATTTTGTAATATTTTTTTACCGGAGAAACGAAAACGTTGAAGCTTCTGAAGAACGTTACTCATGCTTTTTGTGAATGAGGCGTATTTATGTGATTTTGTGATGAATTGAATTTAAACGCTTTCTATTACCTTCGTGCTTCAGTATGTATCGTATGAGCGAACTTGATTACATTAATTTTGTATTCTTAAGACTTTGTTCTTTTATCCGCTTGCACCACACACACAAAATTAACGAGTGTCTTAATTTATACAGTCTTAAATTCTCCATTTCTTTCAGATTTTTCTCTGAAAGTTTTGCAGTACTCGATAAGTATCATTGCTTCATTTTGGAATTTACTCTTGAACACTAAGGACAGTAAGTCCGTGGACCCTACCTTTACGATTTCAATTAGGAAAAATTCAGAAATATGTAGAAATGTCTTGAATTGCGGTGAACCTCACCGCCAGGTAACAGATTAATTATGTTAAATGAAAATGGGAGACGGGACTGAGATTCGAACTCGGGACCTTGAACCTAGCGCGCATATGCGCTTACCAACTGCGCCATCCCGTTCGCCTCCCGGCCCCGCCTTTCATTTTCATTCAACTTGCGCCTTCCATTTTTATATACTGTTAATATTGCATCTGTTAGACTTAAAAACAAACAATTGAAGAATTTTCAGCTGACGGAATAATAGATTAGAACTTTATCTTTCAAAACAGTTAGGTAATATTTTCGAGCAAAGATAGTTCGCTTATCTAGACAAGTTCTAAAAGCTCGTTAACACAATGCACAACATACTGTAATCTAGAGTTAAAGCAAAATATTGCAACCGAAGCGAACTGGGCTCTGATTGGATTAAGACTTCTAGACGGAATAGCGTCATATCGGTTTTTTTTAGAAAAATTCCATGGATACCTGTTGTCAGTAAATACTAACACCTCAAATATCTTCTAAACGAATATAGAGGTTCGAAGTGCTGTTTTCACTAAGATAAGTCTACAAAAAGCTAATCATTTGACGAATTTATTTTTTAAGCTTTTCCAGCTGCCGAGATATTGTTCCTTTAATTGATTTTTTAAATTTTATTTTTTTCATAACTTCTTCAAAGCTCGTGTAAAGACTGATACGAAGATACAACATATATTGATTTTGAACGAACATCAGAGAAACAGCATAGCGAATATTTAATCATTTCCTAAAACAAAGGATGGCTAAGTGCATGACGTCACCTTACTCTTTTGCGAGATCCTCCGGAACCGCGTGAATATTCGTAATGTCCAGTTTTCCTTAACCGTGTACCGAATATTCAATGGTTCGCGATGCTGTATCTGTAAAGTTAATCGTTCAAATTCAATAAATGTTAGATCTCTGCATTCGTCTTCTTGAAGTATTTTTGAGGTAGCTGTGAAGTTCATTCATAATGTCAATGAAGTGTAAATATTCCTGCAGTTAAAATAGTTAAAAACCATTTGAATACGTCGAGTGATTAGCCCCATGACACGTCTTATTGGAGTGAAAACCGTGCTTCGAAAGTTAATTAGTTTTGGAGATATTTTATACGTTCGCTTTCAATGGCTCACTCTGCATACATTGGTACAATTAGTGCTCGCTTAATAATATGGGATTCTTTACTTTGATGAAAGTGAGACTTCTGTGTCGAATAGCGTCTTTGAAGGAGCGATACTGGGATGAAAAGATTTTGCTTTTCCTGTCTGTTTTGTTATTTAAAACCATGTCGTTATCAGTGCGGTGTTAATCTTTTTCCGTTTGTTATCTGAAATTAATACCTTGTGACAGTATGCTAACAGAGGTGCTTTACAATCGCAGTCAGTGCGTCACTGAACTGGTGTATCCATATCAGAACACCTCTGGCAAACATATGATTATGCCCACGCATTTGTTTCTCTCCTGACGTGGCGACTGTGGCCTTTACCCCCTGAAATAGTTCGAAATAACATCGTGTGACGAAAGCTATGTAAATAATAGTGGGTGCATACTGCTGCAGCTTACGGGGTCTATTTGATGGACTGATCTAGCGTCTAGTTCACCATTTGAAAACTTACCCCACCCCAAAACCCTGTCCCAGTCCCTCCTACATTACATTTTGAAAGGGTATCCCGGTTATGATATGTAAAATATCCTAAGTCTTGAATTTTCGAATAACCCGACTTAAAGTATTACATGCACCTAGAAACTTGTTTCCACCGTCAATAGTTTCATTACCCTTCGTACACAATCTTCGGCACGATAGGTTTGTTCATAGTGTTGGAGTATACCACCAAATTGCGTCCTCTCGGAATATATGTAGAAAATTAATGAATTTTGAATCAGCAAATATGCAAGCCATTATGAAAAAAAATGTTTTGTCTAAATATTGTGAATATTTTAACTCAAGTAATTCAAGAACAAAAATATGACAGAAAAGCAGTTCCTTTTGAAAACCATATTATTAGACGAAGAGGTTGATGTCTCTGAAGTAACTTCGAAAGACTTACAAATGTTTTTCACTACATCACACGATCTTTCTCAACTACTATGATATTTCGCAGAAGCATTGGATGAAAATAAACTTTTCATAAGTTATTCACACGAAGAACCTGGTTCACTGAAATTTTGTATCTAAATATTTGTAGAAAACGTACAAATGTTATGCGCAATATGTAAATGAGTTTGAAAAAGGAGTTATTAATGGCGACAGGTGCAGTTGTGCTAATAGATGAAGGATGTTTTTTTTTGTTGTTTTTTTTTGTGGGGCTTTAGGGCTCGTCAACATCGAAGGTCATTAGAGCCCATTTGAAGGATGTTGTTCACATGTGGCATCGCTTATGTCCTATTAACGTTACATAATATTTTATACAAAACCACCTGAACTGCAGAACCTTCGATCACGACGGTGAAGCAGTAAGTGTATCCTATTATAGAATCAGCTAGTGAAGGTAAGTAGTAAAAATAATGTAAAATTTAATTTTTCTGCGCAATTTTTAACACATCTGTCGTGACTGCTTAACCCGGCGTTGATCGAAGAGTAAGCGCGGTAGGCTACACACTGGGATCAAAACGGATTCTCGCTGGACAGGTAACATATTTTTAATAGTGTTGAATGGAAATTGGAGATGGAATCAGGATTCGGACCTGGGACCTCCAACTTTTCGCGTTGGTGCACTGCCACTAGACTATCCCGTTCGTTCTCCAGCTCCGTCTACAATTTCCGTTAGAGCAGTATTTTCCACGGATTTTGGTGAATTATTCTTCTAAATGCCCCGTAAGGTACGAAAATCTTAACGTCATTGCGTTCCTATTTCCATTTGCTACGTTTTAGTACGTTTTCTTCGCTATGATAAGCTGATAGTTTTGCCAGAATATAAAAAATACCTAAACCTACGAGAGTTTCTCTATATCAACCCATAGTAATTTAAAGTCAAGTAATTCAAAATTTTGCGTCGTAAGGGTACGAAAATTCGTTGTCACTGGATAGAGAATGGTTCAAACTCATACCTTGAAACATTTTTGGGGGTACCTAAGCCTAGTCGCTCTAACGGGTATAATACCTTAGAGGGATATATTTGGGAGAAACTTATCTTTTCGAATATTCTCTCTTTTTCAGGAACTAATTAAGATCAGTATTTGCACGAAAACGAGCTAGTTTTGTCAACTCTGTGTTTAAACGAAGAATAAACCATATTTTTCGTTTATAAAATACAGTAAAAATCTGTGAAGAATATTCAGTGATCTCGCTGCGTATATTACAATGTTTGGAAACTTCAATAAGTTATTTTTTAGACAACATAATTACAATTGAGTAGGTGAAAATAATTAAATTACCAATGTGTTACCAAGTCTCAGCATTTTAATATATTTTTATAGAATTAATTTTTGACATTTCATGTTATCATACACGTAAAGCGTTCTTTGCTGAGCATAGAAATCTTGTGTATTTCGCGATCCCTAAGTGAGCGACTGACAGGGAACTTGCAACAAGCGCAGCTCGAATGTGGCCCTGAGTTTTTATACGGAAACATATTGATTAATAGTATGTCAAAATATTAGCGACAATGACTTACTGGAAGGCACTGAAGAAAATAAGAAGTTTGCCAATTTTTGGCGTCTACTTTCCGCTGCCACTTTGGACAATCATGAGGAAAGTCAGCTCTTGCCACTAGAGACCGAAACTGTGTCTGTTGTAAAAGGTCCCCGACTGCTACCGTAAGTTTCGCATTGCGAGCCCTGATGTCAGCAAAATATCTTTTCAGATACTGAATCTCGTTAAAATAAATTGCGAATAACTCTTGCTGTATAATTACGGTTTTTCACACATTTGTGAGAAATAAGCCAGATATTTGTATTAATTTTAAAATTTTATTTCTTTGTTTTTTGTAATAAAATATCGAAACAAATGTTCCTTTTTATTATGTCATTTAAAGTAGATATCAAGATATCTACTTTAAGAAACATATTGTTTCTTTAATCAAAATGTTTCAGGTGTACAATGAATAAGCATTTTCTACATAAAATTCAGAGACAATTTTTAATGGTACTGATAATTTATTTCTTATATCTGCCAAAATTTAAAAAAGTTTAAATGAATTGTGATACACCCTTTAACTTCCTCTTATAGGTTACTTATATTGTGATCATTTTGAAACTAGAAGGTTTGTCACTGTCAATATTTAAATAACCAAAAATATAAAATTATAATCTAACATTCTACTTGAATTCCTCTACGAAGTTAGAAAAAGGAAACTTGAACATGAATAACGTAGTTAGCTGAACTTTCATAGTTTTACTATTTTACTTGACTGGATCAACTCTTCCTTTTCTTAAGTGCGTGCAAAACAGCATTATTTGTTTGCATTTGCTTTTCTTCCTTGAATAGCGAAGATACCTAGAAGTCGAACCAATTAAAGGACACATGATTCGGCTGCCTCTGCTCGTCCGCGTGCTACTAGTAGTTGCGGCATGTAAGAGACCCACAAAAATGACTCTTCGCCGTGCGAAAGGAATCTGTTTTTCGTAATTTTTTAATGTCTTCTAGTGTGCCATCGTCGCTAATATTTCGTCTGGGACATACTAATAGTCAATATGTTTCAGTGTTGAAAAAATTAGGACCACTTTCGGCCTGCGCTTGTGGATGTTTTGGATAATCTCTGGAAGATGGGTTGTGGGCCGCCGTCGTTTTCGTTATCAAACGAGGGAAAGGATTTAAAATTACGCGTGTAGAGGGTCGGTGGCATTTGAAAGTGCACTCTATGTAAAACTTTACCAATTTGAAAGAATTTTAGAAAAAATTACGCATATTCTCAATTTTATTATATTCGTTCACTAATATGTTTCAATATAATAGTGATCAGATAATCAGTGTTTCATTCTACTTTCCATTCTTTTTCATCGAATTGGCTGATCATCCGTGCCGTTTTTGTACTTTCATAGTGTTCTTTTAATTTTTTGTGTTATATATCCTTAAATATTGTAAAGTATCTAGAAAGAATTAAATGCTTTTTTTTCTCTAGACATCCTTTGCTCTTTCTTTATCTTATCTGACGTTATCGTGTCATCACCCGGTTCTTATCCTCTCTTTATCATTTCAGTAACTTCGCTCACTTCATTTCTTCTTATATTATCTTTCTTATTAAGTACTTTATAACTATATTAAGTGGCAGTCAGCGTGGCTCAGTGGGTAGAGCACTGAGCTGCTAACTGGATGGCTGGGGTTCAAACCCCGGTGAGGTGGTGATTTTCATTACACCTCAACATCCAGACTCAGCCTGCTATCAAATGAGTACCAGGATCTATCCTGGGACCCAAAAAGCTGACCACATCTCCTCCTTCTAGTGCCGGGATCAAGAAATCGCGGAGCTCTACCCTCCGCGACGGCCAAGGCTCTCAAAGGCCAAATAAATAATAAATAATAATAATAACTGTATTAAGTACTTTATAATATCAATCATTATGATATCATCACAATGTCCCTCCGTTAATGCTTCCCCAGTTGACCTCCAATCCATTCTATATCCAACTGGTACTTGGATATTCCTCCATATCGTGCGTTTATTTAACTTTTCCTTAATATACGGCAGACCCCATATATTATGTTCTATACTATCTTCAACATGTTGCATCCAAAATTCTCTCCTCCGTCGAATCATTTTACGATAACACTTTAATGAATTGATATATTCTTCTTTCCCTTTTTGTCTGTTTTCGGTACCATATTTTAATCTTTGACGTTTTCGTAGTACCTGTCTGTTAACTTCATTCAAATCCCTTGACCACCACGGTCTTCCACTGCGGTATCCCTCTGTTTGTTTTTTACAATATGGTCGCACCATTCGTAAAATATCATTTTGAACTTGTTAACACCCTATTATCGATATCCATGATATCTATTCTGATCGTATATTCTCCCTCTTTCTTTATAAACTAAACACTTTTCCAATCTACGCTCCTATAATTGTATCTTGTTTGTTGTATTTAGCGTGTTTTACCGATCTGCTCTATCTTATAAGTTATTGTGCGGTGATTACTGGTTATTGTATCTGTCTCTTCCGGCTTGTTGCAGTAGAGTTTCGTGATCTATTTTGAATCGTTAAGTCAATTAGAATGTTCCGTTCTCTATTTTAAATGTTTCAATTCCAAATACGTTAACTATGCGTAAATCACATTCTAATAGAAATAAGGCTGTTGCTCTTCCTCTTTTATTATTAATTTTGTCCCGCATATCAAAGACCTTCCATTAAAATCTGCTCCCATATAATAATATTACCAATGTAATACAGAATAGGGTAGTGGTTTCCACTACTTACCCTATTAAGAAAATCAATTGTGAGGTAATTAACTTGTTACTTAACTAGTTGATAGGGTAGTGTAGAATACTAACCCTCACGTCGATGCGCCATTGGTGATCTAATTACCTAAATGATTTAAGTATGGTAGTGTGTAATACTACCACTACAAGGAATAAAAGATATAAGGGGTTCGTACCCATTTATTCACAAGAAACACACTTTTCGGTCTATGAGACGCGCAGCACATAAATAAAATGGATTTATTACCACAAACTACTTCATTATAACAATTCTACTCTCCGCATTCTTACACTAACATTCCGTCTTATAATCCCGCAAAATTCACACGCTCTTGCAATATAATTAATTTACATGGATGTGGGTAGATCAACAGTCTTTAGCACAGCATAATTTCCTATAATTACATTTACACAACAAGATCAAAAAGCGAAGCTAATTAGTTTTGTGTTGGGATAGAAGACATGAATGTCATTACTCGCAAGTTTGTTTTACTGGAGCACACGCATAATTGTTTGTCTAATGACGCACTGCTTCTCCACTGTCTACGCTAGCTGCAACTAACGGAAACATTTACCACCAATACCAAACAATGTTGACGTGTAGTCACGCTCAGCCCCAACGGCTTGTAATATATTCTGTGGTGTATTCTGCGTCTTCCAATATCTCTATATTTGTATTGCTTATTATTATCGCTGAACTGCCACCTATTTCTTAGATTGGTCGCATTCGTAAAGGTACATTTGTTAACCTTCCATATTTCGTGTAGGGTTCCTGTAATAAGGACACGTCTATTCTGTGATCGTCTATGTATTTTGTGAGTTCATACGTTCCAATAATGGTATTCATGAATTCCTCACATTCCATCATGTCACCTAACAAGGAAATTTCTTAGTTTCGCCTAAGTCCAAATTTTACTTCCGGCTTGGCGTATATACCCGCCCCAACTACCTGTTTGAACAGAGAAAAAACAAGGGCACAACAAAATATAAATAATAATAATAATTAATAATAATAATTGCTCGTCTTTCTACACCCACCTCGCTTGAGCGATTGCGAATCTTCAGGTGAAAGGGTAGGCAAACAAAGTCGGCATCCGGTCAAAGAATGAAACTGAAAAAATTTCACAGAGAATGAAACGAAAAAAAGACGGAGTTCACTATTTAAGCGAATACTTATTTTTTTTCATCTGAAGTTTGGTTTATTCGGTATAATCATGTCAATCTTGACTCTTGCAGACACTTGGTATTTTGTCAGTGCCTAAATGCTGCAGTACCTGGGTCGATTAAATGCTAGATATGTGTTCCTGTTTCCAACGAATACGTAATTCATTGTTTCCTGATTAACTTTGGTTTAGGAGATATAAATGTTATGCTTGCGGGTACTCGAATTTTGTGTCTCCAATTGCTGCAATACCTGGAATTGTTAAATGCGAGTTACGGTTTCACTGTGTCGCAGATTCCAACGCTGGTCAAATTCATCATTTTTGTCTCAGTATTGTGAATGGAAAATCTATTCAAGATTTGTTTTGAAGTGATTAAATACACCTGCTTTGCATCAAAATTGACTTCGGTGTAAGGCCATTCCGGAATGTTAACGAAATTTGCTTCCGCTACCTTTGACAAAACGGAAGTATACTTGTAAATTGTTACATAGTTCCATTTATTATTTGTGCACGTTGTGAATTGACTTAATGCTTTGAATGTTTTTACGACGAATATCGCCCGATAATGTCAAAATCTGTGTAAAACCGAATTGGAAGTACTAAATGAATTTCTAAGAAATGGAAACAGAGATGAAGTTTTTAACTTTGGTTCAATTAAGTGTGAAAATTTCTTGAATATATTTTCCATTGAAACATAATTCATTATATAGAGGCAAAGAAAACAAAAAAACTTAACAGGTATTTAGTTTGAAGCTGAATGAACACTTTGCTCGCACTATACCGCTGCAGTTGTTTAAACTCATTGATATCGGATAATTTAACCTGTCGAACTGGACACTTGCACACTCGTGAATTTTTCATTATTTATTGACTAACTAGCTGATTTCCCAGCTTTGCCCCGGATGTTTCTTAGACTCGGTTTCTTCTTTACTCAGGAATAATAAACTCTTATCTATTTTGTTAGATTAAAATACTTTCGCTTACTGGTCTTAAAAACATGTGCGGTATCTTAATTTTCAAATTCATAAAGACACAAACATGAAACAAAACTTGACTATGCACTACTCTCGGGAAACGATTCGGTGGAATTTTCGCTTCCAAGCCATGGTGCGGCTGTACAATTTCATTAAATTTTTTGTAAAATCTAAACCAGAGTTCCACAAACTTTTTTGTTTCGTGGACCACTTACCATGTTTTTCGGATTTGTGTTTTAGGCATCTAATATTAAATTTTAGCAAATGCAGGGTTTTTCCAATTTTCAATGGTTTTTGACAGCTGGTATAGTGCTACTCTGAAAGATTTAAATTTCTAACTAGTGTGAAAAACAAAACAACACGTGACTTTTTATATATTTATAAATTGAATTCAAATTAAAACCAACCAAATTAAAATTTAGTATCTATTACATAAAATACTATGCAAAAAATAAATGCTTAAAGTTCGTTTGTTAGGTTTTCACGTAAATATTAAGCAACAAATCTCTGTGATCTTTTGTACAGATAAAGTTGGACGGAAAAACCCGAAATAAGTATTTGCTTAATTTGTCCAAGTTTCCTTTAAAACAAACAAAATTTGATTGTTCACCGTAGTATACCGTCCTCCCCTTCTAACTTCTTAACCTCTCTCGCCAATAATTCAGTTTTGTGAAACAAATCTGAAAATTTCTTCCCTTTTGAGCGTTCTTGTCTCAGGCCGTAGTAAAACATTTGAGAAGAGGGGCGCAAACTTCTCGCCCAAGTGTATCTTCGTTAACTGTAAATTTACCTGTCCTTAAAATAGTTTCAATTTGTTCAATAAGTTAATAAAAAGCATTAATTAAACAACAATACGTTAATACGCTTCGTGCCTGTATTGTCGAATACAGACGCAATCAGTGTTATTTCCATGCAGTGCGCTGGAAGCCTTGGCCGCTCGAAAGTTCGTAAGCGTTGTGGTGTCATCGCGACCTTCGACCACTTGTTTCGTGTTTCTTTTTCTGGCTTAGCGACTGTTTCATGTTTTCAATACTTTTTTACATCGTGACTTCGGAAGCGAATTATCCGGTTTCTGCCGTCCTTGACCTTTCAATACGAATCCAACTGATATTCTCTCTCTTCTATTCGGGTGCTGAAAATGGGCCTTGCTTTGCACATTTCGGATTTTGGATGTGACACATATATGTGCATTGCACGAAGTCGGATTTTGGATGCGACCTTTCAGTAAAGACTGCACGTTTTCGACCTTGTCACCCTTGTGTTTCCGACGCCATTTGCAATTAAACAGAAAAATAACCTGTCAATTAATTGTTTCTTGAATTTCCAGTAGAATAGTGTCTACTATCATTGCTGTAGACCAGCTCTGTCCAACTTATCGTAGCTCGCGGGCAATTTTCTATGCACTTTCGATCGGTCGGGCCAGCACGGGATTGGGTGTGGCAAAATGTTGCCCGTCGAATAAAACTAATGGGTCATATTTATTTATTTATAACGCGATATTTTGATTCTCATCAACAAATTTGTATTATTTTGAGCTGGAAAAATTTAATAGTCATGTTCTTTATTTTAAAAAAATATTTTTAATATTTAGTATTATAATAAAATGATTTCATATTATAATATATGACGGGCTAATTCCGAACACAATTTTCTATTTTCATTCCCCGGAGATGCCACTACAAATATTAATTCTGACAATATATTTATTACAAAGTTGTGTCCCTTTACGTTTGATTTAAAATGTACAATAACACGCGGGTTGTAAAAAACGTTTCGCGGGCCGCAAGTTGGACTGCGCTGCTATAGACCATAAAATTTCCTACAAGTTTAGTAAATAACATTGTTCTTCTTGCCAACACGTATTGAGATACGAAGCTATGAATTTCGTGTAAAATTTGAAGAAATGTCAAAAATTACAAATCAGGAGGATTTACTGGAATAACTCATTTCCAATGAGTTTTAAATCAAAAACGGTAATAACCAATTTTGTAGAAAAATAAATTTCCTACAAGTTTAACGAATTATGTCTCCAAATATTTGCAATAGAAGCTGACAAATGACATAAATATAGCTACATTAGGAAAAATATTTCGAAAAGAATATATTATTCACTAATCCTATAATACGTTCATTTAAATTACAATTTCACTAGTTTGTATTTGTATTCCCTATTACTAAACACTCATTTGTATTCCCTATCATCTCAACTTTCTCCTCCTTAATTAAGCTTGGTGCAACCTCGGCACACGTACGTGAATTGTCTTGATTTTTTTCTGCGATCCGTTTCTCTTCATAAAATAATTTCCCACGCGTATTTCGAACGACCACGTTTGTTCGTGCGTTTAACTTGTGAACATAAAACTATTCGCAATATTCGTCCTCATCCCATTTAATTACTTGTGTCATTGACTAAGACTTGCATCACACGATCTTCTATGAGTACGGATTTGTGATTAGATTATTCGATCCACTCGATGATGAAGCCGTTTGTGAAGAGTGTAGCTCTTATCTGACATTGCATCACTTTGATAAGACACTCGAGTATACGGAGACAAATTGGTTTGGCTGCAGATTTACCAACAATTCTCGGAAATGAAACGGTTAAAGTTAATAAACTATTGAATTTTATGAGTAGATCGGGGCTCCTCCCACAAGTTCTCGGGAGGGTTTAAATTTGCATTCCTTTTTTCTCTTTCCTGTCTTCTTTCCTTTCATCCTTCGTTTCTGTAATTACAAAATATAATCTTTAGTTTTTTTTTCTTTTTATGATATAATGTATTGGGCAACTCTGTTTTTCTTTCATCTTTTTATTTAAATAGTTGTTGACATGAGGAGGGTTTTTTTTAGTGGGTATGGAGATATTCGGCGAGTCCCACACACAGGGAAGAGTAACTACGGCTCTTCTCTATGGTGCGAAACTGCATTTTTCCCTACCTGCATGGACTCTAATGACCTTGCTGTTGACGAGCCCTTCAAGCCCAACCAAAACAAAAATTCGATCCTTCGTGAGCCTTTACATGTTTTATACACATTTTACATTCATAATTTTCTGCATTCTGTTCAAGGATTTCGAAATATGTCTCATATCAAATGTAACTTCATTTGAGAAATGAAGAAAAGTTGTTCATAATTAACTACCGTAGCTGTTTCTAATTTGAAATTGAATAACTAATCAATGTTTTTGGTTTGGAATTGGTTTTAGAAACTTCATCCTTTGTTCTCCAACTTAGTTCGCAAAACTATCGGCAAGATCAGTTTGAGAACATTGTAATGTTCTTGAAAAGTTTCATTTGCTCTTCTCAGATTTTGAAACGAATTTAAAAGAATTTGAACGTAGTTTTTCGGCGTAATGATCCTATTTTATAGCAGCATTGTGCTATTCTTCATATTTAGATTTAGTATTGACAAATAAGGATATCTTGCGTTTAGGCCAAGTAAAACAGTTTTGTTTTTGCTATTCCAACGTTTCGATATATTGTGTATCTTCGTCTGGGCTAACAATTCTGAAACTTGATTACTCTGTCCATATCATCCCATACCAATCCTGCACACATCCTCCTCCGAAATACACAAACATTTCTTCATCTGCTCACATCCTTCCAAATAGCAAGCAATACTTAGTCTGACTTGGCCTAAACGTAAGATATCCTTATTTGTGCAATATGGAGGCTGAAAATATGATCAACGATTTAGAATTCATCTCAAAAAAGTTAGCAGAAGCGGCGGAGAGGTATCGGTGTCTGAATAAAACTGGTTTCGTGTAACTCGAGTTTCATATAGTGATGCTGGCTGGAAATATTCCTTGTGGGAAGGAGTAGTGGGTATAATGAGAATACTCCAAAATATTTTCCTTCATCTTATTTAAGTTTCCAAAATGTGGGAATTCATGAACTTTTTTGAGTTATAGCTTTCTGTCCCTACTCACTACTAGAAGTTACTTTTTTGAATGTACCAATCTTTTTTCACGCCAATATCTTTCTTGTTTGTCCAGACGAAGAGTCGAACGGTTGCCTTGATTCATTATTGTCCATAAACGCGAACCACCCTACAATCTCACATGATATCCAAGGACGTAACCAAAGAGGAGGCTCCGGTTCCTCCCCTATTCCCGTGACAAATTATTCTGAAAAAGAAAACATTAACGTGGTTCAATTACATAAATTATTTATGTAATGCGTTTTTCAAGGATTAAGTAATGTAATATTAATATTTTGAACAAAAATAACATTCTTTGTAAGTGATTATTTCAAACCCTAGACCCCCCCTCTCGAGTGAAATTATGGCTGCGTCCCTACGATATCGTGTATTTTTTTCCTTTGGACTTTACGGCTCGCCAACGTCAAGGTCATTAGAACCCTTGATATGGTGTATGATATTACAAGTCTCAGGAACTGAAATTAATCCCAAATCATTGCTTGTAATTCTGGAAACGGCTCGACTGATAGTGTGTTAATATCCACCATCATCATATAAGATTTCCAGCTTCGGGAATAATCCCGCAAATCAACGCTGTTGTGAAGGCAATTTGTAATATGAGGTATTGGTTGACGTGTTCTGTGATCGTGAGTTGTCCATTTGCCTCTGTGTTCAGAGCTGATGCTTAACATTCCGTTCTTGGTCGTTTGTTCGCAGCTACAGGAAATCCCTCTCCCGAGCAGAGGGGTCTGTCGATTAGCTCTCGTCCATTACCGCGGGCGCTTGCTTCCTACGCATGCTCAGCGAGCCAGAATACACGCATTCACGACACCGTTCATTTTTATCAGAGCTTCAAAGAAGTTGTTTAACGACACGGGCGTGAGTTTTCAACTGTGACAAAGCTCTTTAAATTAATCTTGAAAGTATATCATTGTGTCAGGGAGTTGCGGTCCGTTAAATCAATCTTTCCTCTGCACGTAGATTAGGCTTAGGATTGTACCACCGACAGCTCGAAATTAAAAGCTTGTGTTTTTGCCATTACGCTATGGGAACCATGTTGGATTGTCGTAGTACACTTGGGTATTGTGATGATTATTGTGTAATACGCTTTTAACTTGTATAATTATTCAGGTAAAACCATTTTCTTGGTTGATAGTAGTTTCTTTCATTCATTAAGGCTTACGGTTTTTAATTGGAATTTTGTCCTGTGTGTGGAGATAATAACACTCGTAGAATTTTTTTCTTCTGTACACGATAAGACGTTCATTGCCGAATAGTTGCCGCAAATAGTGGTTGTCAGAATTAGTGCATTGTGAATTATAAATTCAGTCGGTATGAGAAAATTACGAGATCAGGTTATTCACCAGGCATATTCTTTCACTTTTGAATATACATGTCTTTTTACCTAAATGTCTTGAAAACGAACTGTTTTAAAAGTATACCGCTGCTCTAAAAACACGACTCCGTTGGCAATGAAATTGTTACGAAAGTATTGTTACCTATTCGAAATACGAATCTCTAAAACAGATTTTGTCAATTTTTATTAATTTAGCATAAACACAAAGTTTTGTATTATATTTTTAGAATGGATTGTGAACAAGAATATACCGATCAATAAATAGACATGAATACGGAAATCGTTTTAAGAAGGAACGAATAAGTTTTAAGGAGGAAGTTTTCTTATACTACTATAGACTGAAATTATTTGAAAGTTTGTATTATTTGGATCTGTGAAGAAAACTCCACACGGTAAAATGTGTGAAGAATTCTCGCATCCCTTTACCTGTGTTGAGGGAAATACCCTCCGACGGGGCACTAACTGGTACTCACACCTTTCCTTATCTTTTGTGCTCCATTTTTTATTCACAATGATATCGTATTATAATATTTTCTATTTTGGAACTGAAAAACTTCCTCTAGGAAAGTTATTGAAAACATACTGAATTTTAAGTTGATTATTAAATTAGACTTATTTTATAGTAGCGCCCTACCCCGGCTTCGCATGAGAATTCTTTTTCTGTTGCACTTTAACTCTTTGTAATATTAAGAGAAGACAAAGCAACACCAAATGTTTCTTTGTACACCAAACTGTCTGCCCCCGAGGCATCTTACGACACCTTGTGTTTATTATGTTGGAAGTACGTGAAAAATGAGATTAATAACGACCCAATTTACCAAGCACATCATATATCATTGTTATTAGATATCCAGAGGGTTTTATGATGGATTAATGTGAAAAAATTCGATTCCAAAATCATGTCAAATAGTTGAAAGCGCTGGTGGCATTCGGACTTACATAATAATTTATTGCCTTCAAATGCTTAAAATAAAATAAATTCCACTAATTTAACATGTAAATAATCGTAAAAATTTTAAAAACAAATTGACGAAGCGTTTAACCAAAAACATGGACGGAGAGATTTTTTTCTGGCTTATTTTAAACGCGCATAAATTTTAGAAATACACCATCATTTACTTCCTCAAAGGCCTTGATGAAGTGTTATAGGAATCGGTAATTTTGCAAAAACTAATTCTATTGTCAGTAATGAAACCAATATGTAGTAAAATTATATATTATTTTAGCCGAATAAATCCTAGCAAATGTATATGAGAAATTAACATTGTCGGCAGTACATATCACTTTATGAGTAACAGCCTTATCTCAGTAACGAGACATCGTAGAAGTGTGATTCAAATTTTCTTTTATTATTCTATTGTAGACGATAAAAATGAGCCGTTACTTAGTTTCGTGAGATTAATGTTTACTTTTTTTAACGTCTTTTAGTGGGACTTACCTAAAAGAAAATGAAAGTGAAAAGAATTCTTCTTCCCTTCCCCTCCACGCCGGAGATAACCCTGAAGGGTCGGCATCATCCTTCTATCCTTCTTCGCTGCCGGATTTTTGGGCTGTGGGATTTCTTCGCGACACCGATTCTTTCCGACCGACAAGTAGGGATGATTTTAATATCACGCCAAATAGCAAGAAGCGGGGAAAAGGGAATATGGCAATGAGTAACGATTTTTCCCGCTACATTTTCTTCCGAGGGCTGGGTACCATCTGGTTCAGCACCTATCGGTCACCAGGATTTTTTTTATTCCTTTATTTATTTTATGCCTTTTGGCGGTTCAGGCCATGAGGCCTACTATTCCACCTAATATTGGGCTTGGGTATGGGTAGTAGGTATGTACGATGTTGGGTTGCCAGAGAACTTTTGGTACCGAACTGACATTTGTCTGGGTTGACTTCCCTCATCACTGTTGTTGGCTCTTTCCACTTGTTCGCGCTTGCCATGAAGCAAATAAAATAAATACCTCGGTCGCATTTATTTTAATAATATAAGCTTATTTTTTCAAAAACTTTTGTTTGTTTGTTTGAGGGGGGGAGATGATATGGCCGTAAAATTTCCGAGTAACTGACTTGAAACTCTTTCACAAGAGGCTACTGAGCGAATTCAACTTATTTACGCAGCTGACTTTCAACTCGTGGTCTGTAATGTGAAGACGCTATTGATATTGATGCAGCTAGTGGAATCAATTTTTTTTTCAGTTCACACCAGTAGGGTTCTACCGCATTAGGTAAATAGTGGCGGGCAACATATGGTCAAGATTTGCCGAGGTCGTCAAATAACTTTGATTTTAGACGAGCCTTTTTACCCTCCGATGGGCGCACCTGTTACCGTCTCGCAAGTGGGCGCATACCGCACTGAGTATGATCAGTATAGAATTTAATCTTATTCCGATTTCCTAAATGCAAATAAGAAGTTTATAATTACAAATGGTTGTGAAACGCAATCTAATGTATTATGTATATTATATTCAAGTAACTTTCATCACGAATTTTGATTTTGATTTAAAAAAATCAGGAGACATAGAATTAGGAAATAATTTTGATAACTGACGGTAGAACGTACAAAAATTAAACCATCAAACGTATTGGGAACGATGAGTAGTTGCGGTCTCAAAATTGTATGACCAAGTTACATGTAGAGATTTTTGTTCATTCTATTTACAATACAATCAAATTGATTGGGGACTTAGTAACCTAATTTTGACAAAAAAAAAAAGCTTAGATTTCAGCTGAAAAGAAACAAAATAGTCCTCATTTTGTTCAATATATTACGAAGGAGCTCAAAAATTATCTCTTGTAGTTCAAAACAAAAAAAATTAACTTTTTGGGTACAAAGCTGAAAAATGATAATAAGATTTTTTTTGTGGGGCTTTAGGGCTCGTCAACATCAAAGGTCATTAGAGCCCTTAAAACTTGTACAGGTAGGGAAAATGCAGTCACGCACTAGGGAGAGCCAACATGACTCTCCCCGCGTGCGGGACCCGCCGAACGACCCAGCCACACCCACCAAAAACCCTCCTGAATTACAACTCAAAACTCAAATCCCAACATATCTCACGACTTTATTAAAAACATTTAAAAAAAGAAAAGGAAAGAGGAAAATGAACGATACCCTAGCCCTCGCAACCGAGTAGCGTCGGGATCGAAAAGAACAAGAGGTGACCAAGGAAGGTCAGAAAAGAGAAAGGAAGGAGCATGGCACAAGTAAGTGGAAGTAATGCCAGTCTCAGCTCGGGGCCCCGTGTTTGCCAAACACGTACTTACTAGATGTCAGTCCCCTGGGACGAGGTAGGAAAATGAAAGATACCCTAACCCTAATGGCGTCGGGATCGAAAAGAACAAGAGGTGACCAAGGGAGATCAGGAAAGAGAAAGGAAGGAGCATGGCACAAGTAAGTGGAAGTAATGCCAGACTCAGCTCGGGGCCCCGTGTTCGCCAAACACGTACTTACTCGATGTAAGTCCCCTGGGGGGATGATAATAAGGACAAGTAAAAGAAAATATCAACGTGTAGACTCATTTATTATAAAACTAATAGGACTAAATAATTAGATTGATAAGAAATGTGCGATAATGATGAACGAACAAACTTTCGTTTCTCAACGGAAGGGAACACGTTTCGAATTTCGAACGAATTCTCAGAACTTAAGAGGGGCGGCAACATAACTAAAACCCTCTACACGAGATTTCCTCTTTTGATTTCCTTTCCACTCATTACTCGCTATGGGATTTTTTCCCAGCTACATGAAAGTCTAAGGAACAGTAGCGTTCCTAAGCCTTATCATGTAAGGGACCTCCAAATTGGTCACCGAATATTATTGAAACTCGTAAATGTAGATTTAAAAATTATATAAAATACATAAAAAACCGTAAACTAAATAATAGTTGAGCTTCTTCATAAATTAAACTCAAATTTCAATTTTTTAGTACGTCAGAGCGGTGGACACGTACTAGTAGTCATAACAAACACATTTGTGTATACTCCCGCCCCGGGCCTCACGAGGTGTAGGTACGCCACTGCCAAGGAGAGACAAATGCTTAGATATAACATTGATTGAATTTGAAGGAACAGCTGCAGTGCAGGAAATTTGCGAACAATGAAATTTGCGCGCGTCTCCTTGACTGTGCTGCGTGCTTTTCAGCAGACGTGATGGTCGAGGAAGAAGTCATGAACATGGAGTGCCTTGACGTAGCGTCACCTTACTATCTGCAGTGACACAATAGCTGAACCCGCATTTTAATGGCTCATAAATGAGGTTAACTGAAGTAGATCCTCATGATGCAGTCTGAAACGAGTGGAAAGAAATCAGATGAGGAAATCTCGTGGACAGGGCTGAGTTATATTGCCGCCCCTCTCGAGTTCTGAGATTTATTTCGAAATTCAATGTTATTGAATAATTTATTCTACATATTGAGTATTTTCTTAAAAACCGTAGTTTTCTTAACACTAAAATAAACAATTACTTAGATTTGTTGATCCGATTTCAATTTGAAATGCATAGTCATTTAAAAAGATTAGGCGTTCTGTGAAGTACGAGATGTGTCAAGGCGACATTTTAACTTCTTTGCCACACTTTATTGCAAAATCAGTCTTCTGATTGGGCGATGGACGCTTAACGATCCATTCCTCACGTTGGTTTCCGTAAAGAAATCAGTCTCGTGAGAAACATGATGTATGGAACACGTTTTAAATCAACTCTGTAGTCTCTTTAATAATTGTTTAATTTCTTTAAAGATGAATCTGCCACAGTTATCTTTTTTTTTTTTTTTTGTGGGGCTTTAGGGCTCGTCAACAGCGAGGTCATTAGAGCCCTTAAAACTTGTACAGGTAGGGAAAATGCAGTTACGCACTAGGGAGAGCCAACATGACTCTCCCCGCGTGTGGGACTCGCCGAAAGACTCAGCCATACCCACTAAAAACCCTCCTGCATTACAACTCTAAACACAAATTCCAACATATCACATGACTTTTACTAGAAACATTAAAAAAAAAAGAAGAGGAAAGAGGAAAATGAAAGATACCCTAGCCCTAATAGCGTCGGGATCGAAAAGAACAAGAGGTGACCAAGGGAGGTCAGAAAAGAGAAAGGAAGGAGCATGGCACAAGTAAGTGGAAGTAATGCCGCATTCAGCTCGCGGCCCCGTATTCGCCAAACACGTACTTACTAGATGTAAGTCCCCTGGGGGAAGAGGAAAATGAAAGATACCCTAGCCCTAATAGCGTCGGGATCGAAAAGAACAAGAGGTGACCAAGGGAGGTCAGAAAAGAGAAAGGAAGGAGCATGGCACAAGTAAGTGGAAGTAATGCCAGACTCAGCTCGGGGCCCCGTGTTCGCCAAACACGTACTTACTAGATGTAAGTCCCCTGGGGGGGCCACAGTTATCGATGATGTACTTACTTGTACATTCTTGCCAGATCTCGATGTATTCTATTCGAGGAACGATAAATCCCTTGCGATGGGCCGAGGGCAGCGGCCGGAAGCTGTCGGGGATTATTGAGGCAGAAGTGGGCGCAGGCACTTGCCTTCGCTAAGAATTGCCAGGGGTTCGGTGTGAAACGAAGCATAGAAGGGAAAAATAAGTTCAAGTAAGGACGCAAGCGCCAAAAATTGAAACCGTTTTCTTGCATCAGACCTGTTACTATTTTAAACCATATCATCATATCATATAAAATCATATCAATTTATTGTTCGATGTAAAGAGGGAGCAAATACATTCGCGTTCTTGGGGAAGTGAATTTGGAAATATTTGTCAGTTCGAGGGTGGGAACACATCCCAGTTCCCTTCTTCAAATTGAAACGGACATCGCGCCGATCTCGCTCTGTAAAAGTTGGCGTGCGTATCCGATTTACTTTATAACATTGGTTTGTGCCTTATAACATTTTCGTTTTTAAACTGCTGCACCGGAGTCGTTGGATTGGGTCCCGCGGTCGAGGTATTCTAATCCTTTTGCCACCCTTCCTAAAAGGATATAGTTGCATTGGGTCCCGCGGTCACATTCTGGACGAGGGTGACTCTGCCCCACCTCCCGGACAAACTTGTTTAGCCCATTTTCGAACAATCTGCCTTTGATGAACAAAATTATTCATCAAACCTCAAAAACAAGTATCTTTATTTAATATATTGGTCAGTATCTTTATTTGAATGTTTGTCCTTTTCTCGCCGACTCTCTGCGTTCATTAGAAACGTGCTGTACGAGTACAGGCTCAACCATATTTTTCGACTTCATTTTAATGCACGCTCCTAATGTATTAATTGATTAAATTGAACAATTAAATATTCTTTTTGTTAAGCATATGTCTCAGAATGGTTGAGATGTTTGTCTAGTTTTACATATCATTCACAATTTTCGAGGTTCTTTCAAAGCGCCATTGTTTTACTATTTTAAATCCAATGTTCACTATAGTCATTCTGATGAATATTAGATGGAAAATAATTCCGTATTGTTGTAAATAGACTTCACAATTCTTTCAGATATTTCAGTGGTTCATGAAAATACTGAGATTTCATTTATAATTTTTACAGTTCTGAGACATAAGAGTTTTTAAAATCTTGCTATAAAATTACGTACAATATAGTAGAATAAACACTAAAACCAGTTACATAAAATATATTGGGATACATGCGAACCTGAATTGTTACCTTACTATAAACTACATCCAAGAAACGAACAATATTTTAATGTCCCAGTTCATTTAGGGTGTACCGCGGGGAAGCGAACTGGATTACATCCCTTCTTTTCTTTGCTTAATAGCTGCGTCATATTTCTTCGTCATGTTTCGTCATCATAGCTGCGTCGAGTAGTTTTCTTATCTCTTCTGAAAGAGTGATTACAAGAGAGGTTTGCATTTGTTTGCCATAATCTTCACAAAATGAAACCTTCTTAGGTCATTTGCTTTGTTTTGCGATGTTGTCTTCTAGGAATGCTATTTTCTTTTGTCTGCTGCGCGCATCTTTCTCTCCTTTCTTTCAGTTGTGCTTATTCCAATTTTCGTATCTATTGGAAATTTTTTCAGTACTTCCAAAAATTTGAAAATGTCCGAATTTGGAGAATAGAAGGAATTGTTAAATTTTGCGTGGAAACTCTCACATGCGATTGTAGTTTGGACATTACTTGTAGTCATATCTGCCCACATATCAAGAAGAAAATGGTATTCATTATATATATACTGTCTC
>NNCF01129525.1:549208-672336 GCA_002313205.1 Laupala kohalensis
ATTATATTCTGTGCTGAGTCCAAGAGACTGAATCTGTCGATTCGAAGCTTGAGCAAGATGAAAACGACATCCCTTAATAATAACATCCGGCCACAGTGCTCGCAGACCCACATGAATGACCTGTTCAAAATCTGCAAATACTGTGCGAGGTTCGAAAAGATTTATATTCGTTTTTCAAAGTCTTGAATCATATCTCGTACGATTGATTGCTTTTCCCATTAAGCAAGAAGAAAGTCAGATAAAGGTAATGCCATGAATGGTGAAGAACTGTAGAAAGTGTTTTGCACTGAACTTAAAGGTTCCATCGACGAATAAAGTACCCAGATCACCCAATACACGTAAATTTTTCTCACATGAAAACAAGATGAAGTTATTTTCCTTATCATTTAACATAAAAAATTGTTCTCCGTCGTGCGTTTCCATTTCCATCGCATCGAGAGCTTCGTGTATGTCTTTGATGCTTCTTGGTTTCGGTGGCAAAATAGTTCTTGCTCCGTAGATAGCTTGTCTGAAGCAGTCCGTATCTATCTTCGTGAAGGTATCTACATTCCTCCCGATTAATTCTTTGTGAATCAATTTGGTTGGACGCTTTAAAAGATTACCTTCTGCCTTTCTTTGACATTATTTCGTACTGTCTGTCTTTGAAGAACACTCTCTCCGTCACTTGCGTGGCTACGGTCTAATTTTGATTGGAATTTAATTATTCCGCTTTCATCCGTTTTAACATATCTCTTACATTTTCTTTCTGTTCATCTCTAGCGTTGAGATCCATCGCTCAAGAATTTGTGAAAACCAAACTTAGAACCTCCTATCACTAATAGTGCCTTACCACGTTCACTCAGCATGGTCAGTTGAGTTGAACCTGCCATTTTCACCGAAATGTAAGCTATTGAACGTCTCACTTCTCTGTAGCAAATGATACTTCAATATACCGGGAACCTCAATATGAGTACTCATTATTTTCAACTAGTTTCCATCCTCCTCCACTCTGCAAAGGGACCCAATCGACAGTCACCCCTGTTGCACATGTTTCAAAAGCGTATTAGTTTGGTCTAATTGATGATGTATCTTGTTGTGATTTAGGCCTACATTTCTAATGTGTTTTGATAGTGCTATACTCCTCAATTTCTTCGCGTAGAATACTAACCAATTGTCACTGTATGAAACAAGTTAAGGCCTTTTCGCTAGTTTACGAATAGAATGTGCCATTGTTTCACTCCGATTGAACTGTGTCACTCAAACCCTTTGGTGTTAAAACAATTACTTGTATTTCGGAGTGCCTGAGCGAGTAAGAAGTGGATCACACGCTTATTTAATATCTTTTACGTAAAGACATTCAATCGAATGAAGTGAAGATATTCAGTTGATTAATATCAGGAAGAAATTGCGAACGAAACGTATTACTGCTGTTTGGCTGCGCACTAAAACTACTGCTTGCTTGATGGGATGTATGACAGAATCATACCTGGTTCAAATCCATTTATATTGGTCATTCCTTTTGAAAGTTTTAACTTCGTGTAAAATGGGTTCTTTACATAATTTTCGAATAAATAAATACCGATTGAGTTGTCTTTGTATGTTTTTAGCCTTAAGAGGGCTATAGTGTCTTCTCTGTAACCTGTCCCAACCTGTCCCAATCACGGCCTGGAGCCGTCTGAAATTCAGTTGAACTTGGCCGCAGAAGTGGAGCCTTTCGCCGTTAGCGCTCGTGCTGTACACACAACTTCTGAGGGACCGTCCGCGTCTCTGGCCAACTTACGGCCATCGCTCGCTTAGTCTCTGCCCTCACGTTTTCCATCGAGTTGAGGTTGTGTGCAGAGGGAACGTTTTAGTTTCCGGAGGTGTGAATCGGAACCCGAGATAACCCGTCCTTCATTACGCTTTTAAAAACAGTGGGTTATTTATTTTTATCACATGATTGAAACTTTTAAATCATTTACGTTCACTTGCAATAAAATTATGTTTAGGTCTTCGAAACACGTCTACAATTGAGGAGACTCTAAATTTCTGCTTCAGTCAATTGTTCGTCTCTGTAAATTAACCAACCTAGAAGTAAAATCTATTAACATGTCTGTTTATTCTCGGAAGTTTGATGACCACTCTCTACTTCGTATCTGCAAGTTTTGCGGTCCTAAATGATAACGGGCGGGGGGCGTGAGCAAGAGAGAAGGGCAGACAAGGAAGGAGATGGTTAGTGACAAGGGCGAAACGCATTTCAACACTCGGGAACCGTCGAACTCGTCCGCTTGGTCAGTTCCAGTCCTTTTCAATGGGTCGAGCTCGTCCCCGCGGTCACTGGCGGTCAGATTTTTCCCGTCCCTTCCTCCTGCTTATCTTTTCCTTTCTTAAATAATCCTCCAACCCACATGAAGTTTTGGCACCAGTGCCTCTGGGGGAGGTGAATTTCTATATTAAGAATAAGATAATTTCCAGATCTTACGGTTAGGTAGGTCATTTAGTGAAATACGTCTTCTATTTAACGTATTTGGGACAAACTTAAATTTTGCCATTTACGAACATACAAATTCGTTATGTGAATTTTAGAAATTCAAATTAATTTATCTCTAATTTAAATTAATATTCATATTTACCTTTAAAATATTTTTGTCAATATATTTCCCTGTAAAGAGTTCATACACTTCTAGTTGTGATCGAATAGCCTGATTAGTTATGACCCTTAAAAGGACAATACAATTTAAAATTAAAGCGATTTCATAGCTAATTGTGTAGATTGACTATTCCGTCGCAGATGAAGTTACCATCTTATTGAATATAAACATACGCCTTTGGTGTCAATCTTTCACTGACAAATTCTGGGGCACTTTCCGTCAAGTTAATGAAGGCTCATCTTTTTTCTTCGTACCGAGAGAATTCGCGATTATAATGTAGCTTTCTTGAAAAGTGTAGAAGTTTTGTATAATCTCCGAAGAAAAAAAGTTCGAAATAAATTAAAATTAAACTAATGTTCCAAGATTCCGTCCCGCGAACCTAAGCTCAGAATATATGTTACACATACATCTCAAAAACAGGCATCCTCTCCGCTCTCCCCCTTCCCAATCAAAATGGTATTGGTTTGTTCCAGAAGCAAATTCCGAACCGTTCGGGATTGTTTGCTGCTGGAACGCGCCCTAGTTTAAATTTTGTCCGTTAGATGTCGCATGAACTTGACAGCAGTTCCATCTCGCGAGGAAAAAATAAAACGATACAGATGTCCCCTCGACATGGCGCGTTGTTCAAAAGGCAACGGCGCTTTTTCAAGTTTTCCAAATAAAAACAAAACAAAAATTATGTTAAATTTGAATTATGTACATTTAAGAGTATTTAAAAGAGTTCTTGAGCAACAACCTTTTATGTCCATATCAATATATGTTGTGGAAAAATTATTTCATTATTTTTCTTAAAGTAGGACTCTAATGACCTTGACGAGTCCTAAAGCTCCACAAATTTTTTTTTACTATTTAGTATTATGATAAAATGTTAGTAATGACGTGTTAATTCCGAACATAATTTTCTATTTTGATGTACGCAACAGCCAACAATGCGCCCAGTCGACGGTTAACCCTCAATCGGTGTAGTGGAATGAAATGAAGTTGGAAGGTAGTATTGGATCGGATCCGACCCGACTTTTGTATAATGAGGTTTCCGGTCAAAATAGGTTAACAATGTCATTTTACAACAACATTGATTAATGATATTCCGCACATTAAAAAAAACTTTTTTGAAGAAAATAACAAACAAAATTTTTAAGTTTTGATGGGAAAATGTGAACAAGTAGTTCCAAAGTGACATACATCTAGTAAAATTAGTACAAGTAAACATAACCGTATTTTAAAATAAGATAAAAATATTAGAGCCCTTTGTTGTATCAAGAGATAAAATCACAATATATGAAGATTAATAAGCCAATTCTTAATTTTTACCTTTTTAAATATGGTTTTTAAGGGCCGATGGAAATTTTTGTGTTAAACTGATCTGGAGATTGTAAGGTTTTATAAAAAATACAATAATTTTTTAATCCAATATAAAATTATAAAACTAATACATTTTATAAATAACTTTCCCAGAAATGTCGAGTAAAAATATCAATGTCTTAGGCTGAACAGTTTTGCAAATACAAATTTTCAAAACTGACCCATCCCTTGAGAATGCTAGAAAACTGTTTTTTTTTATCTTCCCAACACAATTCAAAATACTTAGACACAAGCACATACTTTTTTATATTTACTTACTTTAATATCATGTATATTTTCACACTTTGAATAGAGAAAAGTAAACTATACACACAGTAAAATATAAACAAACAAACAACACAGTTTCTGGGACTTACTTTACAAGAAAACATGAAATGGAACTGTCACCTAGAAACACTGAATATGAAACTCAGCACAATAAACTATGCCATCAGAGTTCTAACAGCAAATTGCACAACAGATACCCTTCGAACAATATACTATGCGAATGTCCATTCCATTCTAAAATGTGGTATAATATTTTAGGGACAAGCACCAGAAACAAAACAAACTTTTAGTTTACAGAAGAGAATAATAAGAACAATTACCAACACTAATAAACTTTCTACATGTAAACCATTATTTGAAAAGTTGACTATACTTCCACAGCCATGCATGTACATTTTTGAAACTTTGAACTTAGTAAAAAAAGATCTACTAGACAAAGGACCACTCTATAGATTTAATTCCACTGTTCATCTACCTCAGATAACATCCACTCTTAGCCACAAAAGCACTCATAATGCAGGTATACAGCTATATAATGCGGTACCACTAAACCTTAAAAACATCAATACACTGAACTCATTCAAAACAAAACTCACACAAATCTTACAACAGAAACTCTACTACAGTGTACAAGAATTCCTCAATGACAATAACTAATGTATGACATACAATCTGTTGCAGGTAATCATTAGAACATAGGTGCAGAAGGTGACCCACGATGTTGGAAAAAGTCTAACATCATCAAATTACATTGTTTTACCATAAATATAAACCGACATAAATTAATAAAATAAAAGTAAAATAATAGAATTCCTACCACAGACATCTGATCCCTAGCCTAAATAAATATTATTATTCTGTAATAGTAGAAAATAGTTGTATTTTATGTTAATTTCTACTTAGCCTAAGTTAAATGAATATGGTTGAATGAATCAATCTTATTATATTGTTGTTATTCTTATATGTAAATATTATTGTTATTGGTGTTAGTACTATGACTCGCCATACATCATTGTTATGATTTATGTGGTTCAACAAAATATTATATTATTATTATAACACCTGGCGAACAACGAAAAGTATTAAATCACAAATAGAAATTAATCAAAGAAATGATTCGTGAAATGAACTGAATCTAGTGAAAGTAGAAATGAAATATACAGAATTAAATAAATACAAATATCATAAAATAAAATACACAGAAAGTTTACTAAAAACACGGCTAGGTCTTCATAAACTACGAGATTTCAGTCACTGATCGGAAGGAATAAACAGGAAAAATCGGTCTAAATGTAACAAGAGGTTCAAAATGGTCCGAAAGCCGATAGAATAATTCAATTAAAAAAGTAGGGTCATAACATAACAGGAGAGGTTGAAAATAGTCCGAAAGTCGGAAGAATAATTTAATTAAAATCGCAAGGTCGAACAAAACAGGTAGCGCAATAGAGAAGTTTACTCGGCGACACCAAACAATCGAGTGATACTCGCATCCTTCCCGCTTATTTCCCCCACCTCCTACGAACCACGCGGGTGACCGACCGTAACCACAGTTCCGAACTTGAAATTCCTACAGAAATTCAGAACTCTCAGAACGATTCGGAATTCCTCGCTGGCGACTGCTGGAACAGCGCACAACTGGGAATTTCGCTTCTGCGCATGCGCGGGACAGTTCAGAACCGTTCGGAACCGTTCGAGATTGCTGCTGGAACAAACCTTATATCTCGGACAGCGATGGTGATGAGGAAAAACCTGGGGACGAGCTCGACCCTACCCAAATGAAGAAAGCGCCTATAATACCTGAATCTCTTGACCGCGGGCACGATCTCGGCACAAACCGAACTCTCAACAGTGGTTAATCAAGGATGATAGATTGATTGATTATTTATTTAGCCTTCTCGGCTATTTTTTTTCATACATTTAAAATACAATATATAACACAACATAAGAATAATATAATTCCTTTATCTTACAGCCGAGCATTACAATATACTCTCTTGAATATTATGATGAACTATAATTAGTGCGTCGGACTCTTCGTGGGTTCTTTTTACGCCCTTCCCTCCCTTGAAAAATGAAAGAGACGAAAACAGTATTAGATATTATCTTACGACATTCTTCTTCTTCTTCTTAGTGAGGCTCTACAATTCTATAGGAAGAGTTTTGGCCTTCTCAACAATCGGCATCCACTCTTTCCTGTCTTTAACTTTTCCTCAAAATTCGTCTTTATTAGCCGCAAGTCACTATAGCTGTTTTCTTTCCATTTCCTTTTCGGTCTTCCTTTTGGTCTAACCCCTGACGGTTTCCACTTCCATATTTTTTTAACTGTTCTTTGTTCATTCATTCTATGGAGGTGTCCATACCAGCTTAGTCTTAAGGATGTAATAAAATTTATTATATTTTTATTACTTATTAATTTATTTAGCTCTATGTTGGTTTTAATCCTCCAAAATTCCGAGGTTTCCTTGGTAGGTCCAAAAAAAATTCCTAAGTATTCTCCTCTCAAAAACTAAAAGCTTTTCTCTATTTGCTTTCGTCAACACCCATGCTTCACTACCGTAAGTCACTACAGGCCTTACGATTGACCAGTACAACTTTAATTTTATGCTTTTTGTTATTATTTTACTCCTAAAGAGTGTAGCATTTGCAAAGTATGCCTTATTGCCTAATATTATTCTTTCTTTTATCTCTTCATCAATCTGGTTCATTCCATTAACTATAGATCCTAAAAATTTGAATGACTTAACTGATTCCAATGATGTGTTGCATACCTTAATTTTTTCGGAACTACCACTTTTACGGGAGCAATGCATGTATTTTGCTTTCTTTTCATTTATAATTAGACCCAAAGGTTCTGATAACGTCTTAAACTTCTGATAAGTTTCAACCATGGATTGCTTCGTTCTTGCTGTTATCATCACATCATCTGCGTATGCCAGTACTTGTTTCAATCTTGTTGAGATGTTTCCTCTGGTATCAAGTTGTTTGAAGATGGTGTCAATAACTATATTAAAAAGAAGAAAAATACCGGATTGTTTAAAGCAATATACGAGTAATGTTCCTTCTAAGCTCATAAGATTGATAATGCTGACGCTCATTAATAATAAAGCAAGAGTCAAATTAAATAATAAGCTCAGTGAAAAAATTGATGTATTAGTGGGTGTTAAACTAGGAGACCCGTTATCTGCAACCGTTTTTAATATTGTTATTGACACCATCTTACGAAATTAGGATTTATAACATTTCAGTGTTCCCAAAACATGTTTTTATAATTATATTTTTTATTGTTTTGCAGCTGATGGCATTTCGAGTTCGTAAATTCCATTCTCTACTCCTTGGATTCATTGGATTGTGTTTAATTGCATATTCATCATATTATTCCAGTCCTGGATTTCTTTTCTTGGATAATACAGGTATGTTTTTCTTTTTAATACTTTACTTTATAGAAGCCCAGGGAAGAACTGATTGTACATAAATGTGTTTGTTACTGGCAATGTTGGAAATCCTGTTAATGCGAGTTGCCTACATCCATTAGGCCGAGTAGGCAATATTTTATTGTTTTGCCCACTTCCGCTAGGAACTGTGCAAATTTCTTTGTTATTCTGTAGTTTCCCAAACTGAAAATTGGCAAAGCTACTTAAACAAGGTATTTTATTTCACAACGCAGAAATGGATCGGCCATGTGGTTCGAAATTTGATATACGCTTCCTCTGGGTGGATCTATAGTGCTCCGGCGACTTTCTGGAAATTCGATGTAGATTTTTTAATTTAAATTCTGCGATGTCCATCATAACCAAAAGACCATATAACCGTCATAGCCATCTGTGAATTGTGGAGGATATCGAAAAGTATGGAATGAAAGAGAAACCGGGGATTGATATTCTTGCATTTAGGCCAACAAAAAAAATAACAAAATTGTCATTTCGCCAGCGTTTCGACTTATTTATTTTAGTCATTGTCAGAGCTCAACGAAGAAGGAGAAATATGTAGATTAGTTTACCCAGCCACATGTTTACTTATCATCTCCACGGTGACCTGACACATTTTACTCAAAATGGCGCACCTAACATACAGGATCATCATGGCAGTCTTGCTGTCGTCCTGGCAGTCATGATGATGCTGTATTTTAGGTGCGCCATGAATTAATTAGGCAACCATGGACACTCTGCCAACTACATATTATTGTTGTTAGTAACGCTTCAAGTGTTGGTTAAGTCCATGATTTAGGGTCAAAGTATGCGTGGAAAGGATTTATACTTCCTTTACCTTTTGGATGACTATGCAAGGTTAGGTTTTGTTAACAATAACTATGCAATGTTGGTAATACAAGATATTTCATACTCTTTCCAATTCTTTCCGACATTGTTTGCGTTACCTAAGCAAGATTTACTATACCTACTGTTCTGGTTTGCCGACTGTAACTCACAGTTCTACGAGTAGCTCGAATAATAATACTAGACGGGTACCCGCTGCTTTGCTGGCGTGAAATTATTGAATGTGTGCAAATATTTTTTCTAAAACTCTATTGATGTGTATAAAAAAAACCTAAACAGAATTTCGAAACATTTGCTAATACTCATTTTAGAGAACGCTTGTGTCGAATTTTGGAGCTCGTCAAAGCGCGACTGATACCAAAAAACTCGTAAATTTAAGTAAAGGAAAATCTCTTTTCGGGTTTCGTGGAAAAACATGTGGAGACCAATGCAGACCAACCCTGGAGGTATTGTGTGCCAAATTTCGGTGCTCTGGAAGTGCTAGTTTCTGCCCTAGGCGAAAAATATAAAGAAATAACATTAAGCTTCATTTTAAAAAGAGACGCTGCGTAGCGTACGTGGTCCCAACCAAATTTCGAGTTTCAAAATCTTTCGGTCTCGCCTCGCGCGATTGAAACCAAAAACTCTTCAAAATAAAAAAGAATTCTTCATGTAATTTCCGACGAGAGAATGTCTATTTACACCGTTATCAGTGAAATACTCTAAAGTTTTCATTATTAACGTATCGGATTTTTATAATGAGGAATATTCATAATATTTTGTACAATTTCTCCTTTGAAGTAAATCTGTTTGCAATTATGTGGTCTCGCAACGATTTTTTATAATCTATTGAAAATTTGTTTCATTCGTTAGTAAATATTGTATACTACTGAAAAATCGCCATTGTTTGATGATACAATCTAATTTCACCAGAAGATTTCGATATCTGGAACTTGCTGGGAGCCGTATTTATAAATTATAATTATGCTTATATCTTGATAATATTCAGTGTCATAAAGCACATTACTGCCAATTAAGAAGTGTTTGCAATTAATTCAAGTGTTTTTCGAAGATTTCATTTTATTCTGGGGTGGCATTCACAACTACTGTTTTATAGGAAGATATAATAGAATTCTAGACATGCTAGATAAAATGCCCAAGTTTTGAGAGAACTAATAAAATGAGGAAAATAATCGTTACAAATGGATTAGTGTTGAATTATTATTAGTATTGAAAAAAAATATAGGAAACTTGTAACGGATACATTCGAATGTGAACGAACAAGAAAAATTAATAATTCTGGCATCAAAACACTTTCACCAAGTATAAAGAAACTTATAATATATAAATGCAGGCACTAAATTTGTAAAATTTATTGACCCAAAAATTGCATTAAATTGTTTTAAAACATTAAACATTGTTCTCTTTCTCAGGAGTATAACTAAAAGGTAGTCTCAATCTGAGCAAACATAATTTAACAATCGCATCATTCTTATTTAGACTTCAAAACATTATATTTATGTTATGGTCAAGTATTTTTTTTTTTAATTACAAAATGTACAAATTTCCCCACAAATAATTCACAAGCAAAGGGTAATTTCCAATTGAATTGACTAGCTTACCTTTTCTCATTTTTGACGTAAATTTTGCCACATTCGAACTGCGCGTCCAAAAGAATCTTTTGATCCTTCCTCCTTCCCTTTCTTTTCTATACTTTCTTTTTCTTTACTTCTCTTTAGTTTACTTTTCTTTACTTTACTTTCTTTTCTATTACTTTCAAACATTTTACAGGTTTTACAAGTGTCAATACAGGAGAAATAAATTGTTGGAACTAATTGAGGACTGGGCCAATTTGGATAAGCGGAAATTCGTAAGATTTAATCTATAGCACAGGGATTGTGAGAAAAGAGATAATATAGAAAGACTAATGTAAAATAAGGTTTTTATTGGTGAAATTGAATGGTTGAGTACATGCATATCTAGGGTCACAATTGCAAATACAGATACTGTATTTTATTTATGTTAATGTCTGGATGTAGGAAATACATTGAAGCTTAAGTGATGAAGAAATACTTAAGAAAGAATGAAAATTTTCTGTGCTCTTGTTTCTAATTTACAATCCAAATATAATTAAAAAATTATTTAAATCTTATTAGTAAAATTTTTTATGTAAGGTAATGTTGATTTTTCTGCTGATACTATCCAACTTGCCAAAAACCTGATGTATTCTGTTTTCTCTTCTGTTGCAAGAGTAACTCAACCCGTTGGTTAAATTTTCTTACAAATCAAATTATGTAAAAAATACCCTTTTTATTACTGATTAGATTTAGTAGTCAAAGTTGTTGTTTGGGTCATGTTTAGTTTAAGATAATACATGAAAGCTTTCATAAAAATTTGTTACTGGACCATTTCTAACTTTAGACCAGTAATACCTTTTTATAAAGACATCAGTTGTTGTATTCAGTATATTCCATTTCTGTTGGTTGATAAAAACACTTAGTGTAAACAATAAGTCCTTATTTAATGGTGTTTTACTGAATTACTTCTCTTGTTCATGTAAGAAATGTGCTCCCTATTTTTATTGTATTTGAGGAAACTACAGTATAATTACAAATCTACCAAACAGGCTTTGGAGTATGTCAGGGTCTGAGTGACTTGGAGACTTGAGTGGTTAAACTTGCAGACATCTTGACATTGACTCTTTGTGATTTACTTTCCATTATTGAATAATAGTGGGAATTGTATCATGATTGTATGTAATCTTAATTTTTGACTACCAGTTATATACTAAAAGTATAGAACAACATTGTTTTGTTAAGTATTTTTATCCTGTATTATACATAGTTTTAATGGTTTGTGTTGTGTAACTCTAGTTCACATGTAGACAAAGTTGAAGTGGCTGTTGACTTTGATAGCTCTTAGTGAATAATTTGTTTATAATTATTCTTATTTATTACTTTAACCTCACCATGTTTTTATTTTTCAGTTTTAGGAAATGAGAAACCAGATGCCTTGTCTATTAAGACACACTCCATTACTACTCCCAGAATAAAGAATATGACTGTTCACCTCAACAATGATGAAGTGCACCATATCACGTCTACGGTCTCCCAGGTTGTTGAATCTCTTGTTGTATCAGAAAACTCGACAAACTACACAAGTGTACGGAGTATTCAAAACACTCAGATATCCAATAAAAATCAAGCAATTTCAGCATCTTCTGTAGGTGCATCAGTTGTTGCTCCCTCAACAAGTGCCACAGGAGTTCAAGGTGCACCATCAGCACCTGTGAATTCTGGTGCTATAACATCTATTGATAATGCAGGAAAAGCAATTACAACTGAAAAAATTTATGAACATGGCTTCCTTTCAATTGCTCCTGATTTATGTCCTAATATGGGAGAACAAATTATTCTTTTCATTATTGTGACGTCAGCTCCTACTCATAAGGAAGCTCGTATGGCAATCCGTTATACATGGGGAAATTTCAGGCAGAGGAAAGAGGTTTCCATAGGATTTCTTGTTGGCTCTGTTAGTGATATTCACAAACAAGAATCACTAGATATTGAAATAGACACTTATAATGACATAATTCAGTCCAAGTTCCTTGACAGCTATAACAACTTGACTCTGAAGACCATATCAATGATGGAGTGGGTAGATACTTACTGCAGCAAAGCTAGGTTTATTCTTAAAACAGATGATGACATGTTTATAAATGTACTTCGTTTGCTTACATTTATTGAGAAGCATAACAATGATCGGCGAACTATTTTTGGAAGACTTGCCAAGAAGTGGAAGCCTATTCGCAACAAGGCTTCGAAGTATTATGTATCACCTGATCAGTACAAACCCCCTATATTCCCAGACTTCACTACTGGTCCAGCTTACCTGATTACTAGTGACATAGTACATGATATATATACTACAGCTTTAAATAAAACTTACCTGAAGTTGGAAGATGTTTTTCTTACAGGTATAGTTGCTCAAGAACTGAAAGTTAAAAGGATACATGTTAGTGAATTTCTCAATAAGAGGATTTCATTGAATGCATGTAGTATTCGAAAAGGAATAAGTATACATATGATAAAATATCCCGAGCAGTTTGATTTGTGGAAGAAACTATTGGATGGTAAATCCAAGTGTAGTTAGGGAATGTGATGTTAAATCAAAGTCATGATGGTGCTTTTCAGGGACATCTCTACAAGTACTTTGATGTTAATATACGTTTCTGTGATTCAGACTTACAATCGAACAATATAAACAAATGTCAACATTGCATTTTTAAAGCTTTTGCATAAGTTTAACGCTTCTCTAGCAGAGTACAGCAAATTGACCAAAATCTATTGGTGCACAATACTGAAATTCTTCTTGTACAGTATTAAAATAATTATTTTCATATATCTTGTGATGTCTCTCCCAAACAGTTCTCTGATTTACTAAACAATTGAGGCAGTTTGTGAATAATTGCAAGTATTTAAAATTATTATTGAAATATTTATACTGAGCAGCATAAAGATCAGGGACAGAATGAAGGAATACTTGACTTATTGCATGCATATTAAAGCAAGTACAACAGTACCCTTTCCATCCTTTGTATTACTTATTGTATTTGCAGCATGCTGAAAGGACCTTTTACAAAGTCAGTATTACAATTAAGGCAAGTGGTTTGTGCCATTGAAATGTATATGCAAAAATATTTTTGTAACAATTGTGATATGTTGTGTTCCCTTAATTATTTTTATTTCATTATTAATTTGTCTTGGGGGGGGGGGGGGAATCATTTACTTGCCCGTCNTCTATCTTCTAACATAATTAATATTTGAAGTTAATAATTTGTATTATGTATTCATCAAATGAAATGGGTGTGTAGTTCTCCTGAATTGTAGCGTTTAATGTTATGCTTTCAACAGTATTTATTTCAGTATTTTCTTGAACTTATTGAAATATTGTTCTTTTGGCTGTAGTTTTCTATTTCATTCTTTTCAATTTATGTATTTCACTTAAGTATTTTGTGGCCCAGAACCGCTTTATTAATTGACAACTATTTATAAATATGATCCACCTCTTCCATTTTAAAAAAAGTTTTAAGTTTTCATAATCTTGTGTCGTTTATCTCATAATATGAGTTATCCTGCATTGTTGCATTTAATTCATTTTACAAGAAGATGTTTCTTTTCCTATTTTAAATTTTATGACTAAAACTTTAAATTTCTTGAAAATATTATTATCATTATTATTATCTACTTGACATTGAGATGTCATATGTCAAAATTGTGGATACTTCAGTTTGAAAACACAGAATCTTTTAACTGACTTGTAAAATAATTGGAGAATTTTAATCGAACTTGAATTTTTTCTATACTATTTAAAATCTGATCTATTGAAAATTAAATTTCACTCATATATGAATATGAATATTTTTACTTATACAGTGTACTAGGTTTGTTCATAACATCCCATGGTAAACCCCAGTCCTGTGAAGGAGAAATTGCCGAAGAAAAATTTAAGACACTTTTATGTATAATTATTAAGGATCTAAATTTCATACATTGACTAATTATTTATTAAATTTGATAATTATTTCGTTCATATTTCAAATTCTGCTTTACCCAACATTTTCAAATATTTCTCTTAGTGGTGAAGCCTTTTTTAACCTTAAAATACGTATTCATTAGAGCATGCTTCAATGTGCAAACGGTCTATAAATGACAATTCTTTTAATGTTGCACTATTTTATAGTGACTTTTGTTCCTAATTTGAACTCATTAGTTACTAATAAATTCAGAGGTAACTTAATTGAGGTTTTGCATTTGCTCTAGATTATATATGTCTTGATATTATTAATCTGATCCTTTAAAGCTGTGAGAAGCTGAACACAACTCATTTGGGCACAGTCTTTAAAGAGGTGCTTCTTGAGTATGACTTTTTAACTTGAATCCTTTAGAATGTATTTACATTTTTTTATGTACTAGATTCTTATTGTCCTTTAGTTCTTGGTAATAGTATATTTGAAAGGAAAAAATATTTACTTTTGCTCTGAAGACCAATATATTCTGGTATGCTTTCCAAATTTTGCCTTTTCATTTTTAGTGTTTTTGCATAAAAAATTTTCATTGTTTCTTTGTGTCTAAGTTAATTATGTGCTTTGCATTATTCATAGTCAGTTTTGAAATTTTTTTTGTTTTCTCTCATTTCTTGGTCGTTTTCCTTTTACACTCGTATTATCAGGGAACTTCCATCTTTTTAAATTTTAATTATTTCTCTTTGTTTCTTTCAGGTATTTGAAAACCTTTTTTCATGTTTTACTGAATGCAGCAATATTTTTATTTGTTATAAATAACTCCATAATGTTAAGTTGTACCATTATTAATCATTTCATCTCCACATCATATAAAATCAACTCTGAAATGATTTTAGGTTTATGTTGCAACTAGTATGTGTTAAAGTATACAGAACAAAAGTGCCATTTTTTATCACAATGCTCCTAATTATTTTTTCAGAAATCAAATGCGTTCACTTATGGTGTAAATTGTTAAGAACACATTGTTGTCCAGGAGCTTCATGATGAGAGTGGCTGTTGTACGCATTAGTTTGTAAACCTTGTAAGATATTTTATCAATTTGCATTTGGGATATGGAGAAGACTATGACTGATTCCATAAATATATATTTTATCATTATATTTTGATTGTGCTGTTGTATTTGCTTTAGTCGTATGTGAGAAGTGTGTCAGGATTTATTTTTATGCACAAGCCGAGAGGTTAATTTTAAAAATTTCTGAATAAATTAAGAGAAACAAATAATCTTTCTCCTGTTATATATATCATTATTTGTGTAATGAGAAGCCATCTTACTTATAAGTGTAGGGGAAAATTATAATTGCACAGGTGGTATTTTGTTATAAGATGTAGAAAACTTTTTCCTATCAATTGTGTACTTAATGTTTCCAGTGCTTGTGAATGTTTATTTTAAGTGTTCCTATGCTAATTGCTGTGTATTCAAGTTATATTGTTAGATTATGTTAAAATGTGTATTTTGTACATAGTTAATTGTAGTGAGTCATTTCTATTATGAAGTTTGTATCGTGGGTATGAAACATCAGGTTACTTGAGGATGAGGTAACAAATTCAAAATTAAATTGTTTACATTCCTGAATCCACCATCTCTCTATGAAACATACCTTCTCTTATAAATTTCAAGTGGAATTAATGCAAGATTCATTTCTCTGAAATAATTGTTATTTGGCTTTTAAATCATGAAATTGTACTTCATAATTTTCAATGGTGAAGGTTTAATTTTTGAATGGAAAACTTATCTAAGTTCGAATACACAAATGTCTCTCTTCTTTAGAAAAACAAGTGATTGAAGTGTTTTTGTCACCTTTCTAGAAGAGTTGATTCACATTAATTTTGTGTTCTGATGAATATATATTTTAGATTCCCTAAACATCTTTTGAAGATTAATGATCATTTGCATATTTTCAGTATTTTAGCTTGGAGATCACATTTTAAAATTACATATGTACCTGTTGTCCAAAAAGACTAGTACCGTTGCTTTTGTGGTAATGCAGTATGAGAACTTCTTAATATAATTGGTCTTCCTTGGAAATAATGAACTCCATTATGAAACTAATTCCATTACACAAAGTTTGTAATTTGACTCATAATTGTATAAGAATATGCTTCCTTAAGTAGTCAATCATTTGTCAGAGATGATACAAATACTCATTTTTAGTAGACTGATTCTTTCCTTTGCATTTGATGTATTCCTTCATTAGTTAACTTTATTTATACTTTGCACAATGTAGTGTGTACTCCAGTGATCTATTTATTATTATTATTATTATTATTATTATTATTGCAGCTATATTATAAAATTATATTGAATTCAGAATTCTTTGGTGCACTAGTTTGTGTGTTCAAATGTTATAAGTAGAGTTGTCTTGCAAAATTTTGTGTAGGTTTTATTTATTATTTTGTTTTGTTAGGTGTAATGGTTGTTTCATGTCCAAGAAATCTTCAAAATTATGACATGACTTTGAAATCTTCAAAATTATGGCATGACTTTGAAATCTTCAAAATTATGGCGTGACTTTGAAATCTTCAAAATTATGGCGTGACTTTGAATTCTTCAAAATTATGGCGTGACTTTGAATTCTTCAAAATTATGGCGTGACTTTGAATTCTTCAAAATTATGGCGTGACTTTGAAATCTTCAAAATTATGGCGTGACTTTGAAATCTTCAAAATTATGGCATGACTTTGAAATCTTCAAAATTATGGCATGACTTTGAAATCTTCAAAATTATGGCATGACTTTGAAATCTTCAAAATTATGGCATGACTTTGAAATCTTCAAAATTATGGCATGACTTTGAAATCTTCAAAATTATGGCATGACTTTGAAATCTTCAAAATTATGGCATGACTTTGAAATCTTCAAAATTATGGCATGACTTTGAAATCTTCAAAATTATGGCATGACTTTGAAATCTTCAAAATTATGGCATGACTTTGAAATCTTCAAAATTATGGCATGACTTTGAAATCTTCAAAATTATGGCATGACTTTGAAATCTTCAAAATTATGGCATGACTTTGAAATCTTCAAAATTATGGCATGACTTTGAAATCTTCAAAATTATGGCATGACTTTGAAATCTTCAAAATTATGGCATGACTTTGAAATCTTCAAAATTATGGCATGACTTTGAAATCTTCAAAATTATGGCATGACTTTGAAATCTTCAAAATTATGGCATGACTTTGAAATCTTCAAAATTATGGCATGACTTTGAAATCTTCAAAATTATGGCATGACTTTGAAATCTTCAAAATTATGGCATGACTTTGAAATCTTCAAAATTATGGCATGACTTTGAAATCTTCAAAATTATGGCATGACTTTGAAATCTTCAAAATTATGGCATGGTTTTCAGGTATTTAATAAAATATTTTCCTGAATATTCGTTATCTTCCATTCTCTTCTGAATTTTGCTTGCTGTGAAACCTTCCTAGTTTTCCTTTTTTAAACACTTTTGTCAAGTGAGAGTGTCTGTTCCTCAGAATAGACTATGTATATCTTATGTGAGACAACTAAATTAATTGGTTCTTTTGCACTGCTTAAAATCTCCAGGACTGGTAAATATTAGTTGAGTCCCGTTTTATTCATTATCAGAGATATCCCCTAATTATTAGACGTGTTCTTGAATGAAGATAATGCTAATTTTAAAAAATGGTTAAAATGTGTGTGGTGTGACTCATTGGTAAGTTGGTTCTGAGAAGCAGAGATCAAATAAGAAGAGAGGAAATATAATCTTCATTTTTAAAATGTTGGTTTGGTCAGCTACTATACAACTGGTGGGGTGTGTATATGAAGTATTTCTTTGTATTTTTTCTTTCGGTAACTACTACATACATTGATTATACACACACTTTAGTTTTGGAATGCTTCATTCTATCCTTTCTCAATGAAATGTTATTATTAAATGGTTTGGTATCGAGTTATAATTTTTTGTATGGAAAATATCAAAACTTGAAAGGTGTTTCATTTCTATTGCTTGGTGCATGTCAGTTCTTGAAATAAATGTGATTGTAATTTTATTCGCATATCAATTATATGATTTGTGATGTATTTTTCTTTTGTTAATCGTATGAAAAAGGTAATGAGATTATTAAATGAATTATTAGTACATCCATTTCATTTACTTCTTATTAGAAAGACATCAGGTGATGACAAAATACCTTTGCACCTTCTTAATAATTTATTATTTGATTTATGTGTTTTGTACTGTTTTCTTATTGATGCATAATCTTCATGTTGTAGTTATCGTCACAGAATTGCTTTCCAGTTTATGCTGAGCAGGTTAAAAACACTAATACTCTTTCTATGAAAAGACCTAAAGACATTAAAAGAACATTCCCTCAGCTTGTTTTTCTCAACTTCAGCTAAAAAGTATTTGGATTGATAAGTTTCAGGGTTTAAAGTGTTTTCTTTGGTAAAAATGTTTGAGTAAGAATTATTGTTACTAAATAAATATAAGTTGTCCTAATTTTTGTAATGAATAGTATTTTACTATCAAGCAGTCACTGAAAATTGTTTTTCTGTGCAAGAATGTGCAATTTTCTTCTTGGTTTCTTTTCTCAAATGTCGGCTACTTGTAATATGATAATCAACCCCTCTAAAGAACTCATTTGCTAACATAATTTTGTACTTTTATTTGTACAGTTTTGTTTTTGCATTTTCAATATTTGCTTTGTAAAAGGAATGTAATTGTAAGATATTATTCTGACTAACATTTTGATAAAAATTCAAATTTGTGATATCTAGTCAGTGAAGTGCTCAACAAATGTGAGTTAATTGTAATGTACTAAATAAGCTCTTGCTTAGAGAGCATTTTCATTTCCCAGGTAATTGGTTGTGATAATCAAAAGTGTGTGTGGGGGGGGGGGGNTAAAATAAGCGAACATTTATTATTATTATTTGAAGTATTCACTTAAATGTTCAAATGTTTTATTATTAAAAAAGTCAGTAGATATAGTATCCATACACACAAGTAATTGTTTGATTTTCTGTTACTATACAAACAATTCACACTTATCAGCTGACGTAGAGAAATCTACGTAACATGAATTTTCAACTCAAATTCGATATGTAGGAAGGGACAGGTACCCCTGCCACAAAAAAATTATCCGGACCCCATGCTATTGACATCAAATATGAAAATTTATGACAATTTTTCGAAAATTTTCGAAACAATTTTGAAACTTTCGCAGAGATTTGAAATACATGATTTTTGGATGAAACAAAAACAATTTTAGTATTTTTTTTTTTACTAGTATACACTTTTAATACAAAAATGAACGACCTTGGACTTTCGTTAATGGACAAATAAAATATGTTTTGCCAAAAGACGCCCCTATACTCAAAATGTATATTTGTCTAGATAAAACAAAATTGAGAAGATATTTTAGCAGTGTATCGAAGTAAATTTGTTATTACATTTTGATCTTCAATTCATACATTTCAAATAGCTTATTTTGTCTTCAAACTGTTTAATGACTCCTCATGCATTTGCAAGATCGACTGCAGAGTTTTTCATACATTCAAGATTTAATGTAATGCAAAAATGCCCTCGGCATTTTAGGCTTTTTACTAGGACAACCAAAAATATTACTTGTCAAGTTTTCAGGCCCTGCTGACTTCCTGGAACGTTACGCCACTGGGAGGGTGCAGAAATTGTTAATTACTTGGAATCCCAACATAACTCGGAATAAGCCTGTTCGGTTTATTTACACCAAATATTCGTAAAAAGACATTAAACTTCCTTGCGAAACACACTGTCTATAAGTGAAAATCGGAATGTGCAAAAGTTTCAACGCTAATACCAAAATTTATGGCAATAGCTTAAGTCGAAACTTCATTAATACGTAATTAAAGGGGTAGTACTGAACATACTTTAACATTCAAATGAAAAACGATTCGAAACTGTATAGACACTGTTAAGACTTTATTTATAGAAACGGGATGCCCGAAATGAATCGATGGACCTCAGAAGAATCGTCGGGAGACAGCGACAGTAGCGCCGATGGGGAATCAAAAGTACGGGGGGGGGGCAAAAATAATATTGAATTTTCATTAACATGCCAGTATCTGCATATTTCCACTAAGGATGATTTAAATAATGAAATAAATCAAAGACAATTAGTGATTACCACAACTAGGATGGTGTATTTTTTTATAATTCCGTTTTAGACGGTTGAAATGAAATTTTTATCTTAACTAAAAAGAAGGGGTGGGGGGGAGACCCACCTAATCGCCGCCAATAAACAGAGGCGGGATTGAGGTTCAACACGTCGGCCAGCGATAGAAACCCTGTCGAGTACTTTCCTCGTGGCACTTCCTACAACGTCCATATAGTTGGCACCCCTACTTTCTCAAATGAAATCGGAAACATGCCTATAATTAGGAGCTAATTTTGAGCTCCACCGGAAACCATTCAAATTAATTTTTTTAAAGGGGCGTGGCCAGTTCGAAATCCAGTAAAAATAGGTTTCATTGGTGAAATTAAAATTGGGAGTTATAGGTGCACGTAAGGAACATTTGGTGCCAAACGAACATTTAGGGGGTCGACATAAATCCTGCCAGGTGCTAGAGAATGAAAGCCGCAAAGTTGATTGCGTAAGTTTCGTAATATTACGTATTACGTAATGGTCGCCCATGAATTGTTCACGAACGGCTAACAGTGGAAGGATGTGACTTATATAGTCATTCTGAGGAAAGACGCCATGAATTAATCGAAATGTGGTTCGATGTTCTTTTGTAACTAGTTGACGAGGAATAGTCGAGAAGCATTGTGCATTGGCGTGTGCGAACGTTCGCGTTCGTTTTATACATGTTTCTTATTCTCGTTAAGTTGTGAACAATAGGAATTGTTTGATACTGTTGAATGACGTGAAATTAATGACGAATAAGATTACCAATTTTGTTGCAAAACATGTTATATACTCGACTTATTTGTTGTCATGATTTGTGTAATATTAACCGCAAAGATTTCTATAAATTCTAATCTATATTTTTACTGTATTATAACAGAGATAGTACAAATGTTCGTCAAAATACTGAAATATATTCGATGAATTTATCAGAGTACAAAGTTAAATTATATCTCCTTTCTTGTTGCTTAGGTTCCATCTATCTCCAATGGCGAGCTATAAACTCTACGTAAATACATATTCAAATGGCAAAAAAAAAAACTGTATGCAAAACATTAACAAAAAGTCACAGCTTTTGATAATGTCTGCAAATTTATACAATTTTGACAAGTTTTAGTATAGGTCTGTGATGTCTATAATTGTTTTCAAATTTTCTTCTTTATCCATAATCTCAATATCCTTCTATTTCACTTTCCAATCTTCATTAATACAATGATCAACTAATACACTACTTTTATCATTCTTGTTAACATTCCTCCTAAGCTCATTGATTATAATCTTAACACACACTTTTTTCATTTCATTTTTCCTCTTTATCTTTTTCCTATGTTATAAAACCACATGTTTTCCTATCTTTTATCACTATTTCTTTATTTTCTTTCCCAAAGATTTACAAAGCTTGCCTTAAACATATTGATTTTTCGGAAATACTACATTAACTTTTTTATTCTGATATTTTGTTTTGATTCTCCAATTAGCAAATTAGATCCTAATTAGCTCGTAGTTAAAGGCATGTTTCCGATTTCATTTGAGAAAGTGGGAGAGCTGACTATACGTAGAACCAGCCACGCAAAAAAAATCAATTTGAGCGGTTCCCGGTGGAGCTCAAAATTTTTAATTACAGCTCAAAATTAGCTCCTAATTATAGGCTTGTTTCCGATTTCATTAGAGAAAGTGGGAGTGCTAACTATTCGTAAAGTTGTCACCCCCACTTTCGAAAGTTCATCATAGGAAGGACAATTCGGTGATTACCACATTAAGGATACTACACATTTGTTTCATGAAATGGATACTAGACAGTTTTGGACGGTTAAAATGCATTTTCCCCCTCTAAAAACCCTGACTATTAAAATCAATTTAAGAGAGAAATTTAAGAAGGAAATAATCAATCTTCTTCAAATTTAATGGAAAGATAAGAAACGTATTTAAATCGTAAAGTTTCGACGAATAGTTTAGATATTAATAGAATTATAATAAAATGGTACGGCCGCGTCATATCTCAGAAGCGAAAATTCGATCAGCGCGACTCCCGCGAGGTGGAGGAGACTTTGCAATCAAATTTGTATCATTATAAATTTGAAACATTAGGATGCTCTACATGTTATTAAACGTACTATAAGTATTTTGATCTTCCAATATAGATAGTTTTTTCCAGAGTAAAAAAAGATTAGTCTAACAAAAATCCCGGGAAATCAGCTAGTGTAAAATAATTGGTATTATAGATGATTAGAAACTTTTCAGAGATACTATTTTTCAAAATACATAGAAACTATTTTAATGCAAACAATATTATCACGTTACCAATCGAGGGCCGTTGTTTTAATCACGTGCCATCTGGCGGTTGATAGTGGAACAATGCCAAACTAATTGAAGCCGGTTTTCGGCTCCTTCCTATTCTTCCTCCATGTCACATATGCAAATAAACGTAATGAATTATATTTATTCATAGACCCGATAGCCTTACGCGCCGGTTGTCCGGAGGAGAAAACAATAAGAGATGTCTCTGTCTCTCTCGCACATCGCCTTAGGTGGGGGAACTTTCGAGTCTCTCACTGGCTGCTGCACATAAATCGTTGCACAGTAACACCTTACCACCTCCAAGCGGATGTGCAAGCGAGAAAATGACATATCTTAGTATCTTCTGTCTCATATTATCAGGGACAATCAGTAGCAAAGACGGTTGCCTCTATTTATATTTAACTCTTTGATGCAAATTCCGGGATTCGAGGGAGTCGAATCGTAATCGAATCGGAGCTCCGAGACAACCCCGAGAGTAAGTGCGAGAGCTTCTCGAGATCCAAGTGCGACGTGGTGGTGAGCACTTGAAGCGTGTGGACGCGTGTGGAGCGATGCTGACTAGGAAGTATTGGGAGAAGTGACAAGTTGCGGCGCATAGGCGTCAACCCACCTGTGTTCTGTATCAGAGTTTGTCATCTGTAGTAGATTGGCTAGATTAGTCGTATCCCTTTAATTGAGGCCATGCAGCTGAATTAAGCTTTAAATTGGTTATGCTGTTCTGTGGAGCTTTAAAGTTTTTGATGTTTGAGTACTTCGAATGGCATCTTGAAAACTGTCAGTTTTAATTTTTATTTCCTATTCGTATTTTGGATGCTATTATATTGAGACACTTTGCAATGTCGCAGTTAGTTCTTATGGATGTATTTGAGGCATTTAACGAAGTAAGTATTGTTTATTTGTAATACTTAAAGATTATTGAGGCTAGGTCCCAATTTAAACAATATTTGAACAGTCCAATATTTATTTGACCAACGTTTTGATAATGTATTTGTTTTTCTCTAATCTCGGAGTTGTGCATGTAGTTATAAAGCACAGCAATTACAAAGTTATAAAAATCAGAAAGAAAAACAAAAAAACTGTAGGATTGTATGCTTTAGAACCAATTTTTATACATAAAAAACTTTTATTAGTACTATTTTCATGTACCTATTGCATATGATGGACAACGGAGTTAATGTTGATAATACACATTTGGTTTCTATTCTTATATCTGTAATTTCCTACATATTTGAGTTTTGTGTCATTATTTTCCTAATTTACATACATAATACTTCAATAATTCTTTTTTACAATATTTAGAATAATTTAGAAGTATCTACAACTTATGGTAATTACCTTTCTTTATAATTATTATTATTTCAATTTTTTTTAATGGTTGGCCATTATAATGACAGGTCAAACGAAAGCTAACTCTGAGATGTTTTAATAGTGTTTAAAATGTACTGGACTATAATGATAAACCTATATAATTTCACTCTTTGACCTTCCTGAGTTTAATTCATGTTGCTGAAAAATATTTTAAATGATAATTTTCACCATTTCATTGAATTAAACTTATTGTCAAGGTTGTAGTTAAGTCAAGTTGAGAAACACACTCTTTTTCCTTTCTGAGTTAATGTTTCCTTGAAATTGCAATAATATTCTTCTATTGATGTAACTTGTTTTTGCAGTGTATATGTTACTCACAAAACTGAACTCTGTCTATTAAACAAAAAAATAAACAAAAGTAATCTTGGAAAATGTGTTTTTGCCTGAACTAGTTTTGCTAGTTTTTTAAATGCCCAATAACAGTTTTGGTGGATGCTAATTTTTGCCAGAACATTTGATTATTTTTTTTACCAATAATACTTTTCCCAGAATTTGTTGTGGTCATTTTCAAAATAACCATTCATCGTTCTGGCAAAATTGTATCGTTAAAATTGGTTTTTCATTGAAACAATAAAATCAAAGTGAATGCATTTTCTGAGGTACAGTTACAAACTAATTTTCATGTAGAAGGCAATGGGAAAAATGGCGAGTTTTTGCTTTTGTATGTTTCTTGTGTTGGAATTGTTTGAAACCTTTTCAGTCTGTGTACATTTGTCACGCATTTGAGTCAATGTATTGAGGATGAATTTTACATTTACACGCTTGAGTTCTCAGAGAGACATGTCTTGCTACTTGAAGTTAAGGAGGTGAATACTCATGGGCATAGCTAGGGGCACTTGTCCTCACCCCTCATAATTCTCAAACTTACCCAATAAGGAAAATGAAAGTGTAAACACAGTAGGTAAGAAAGTCATTCAGAGTTGCCAGGTATTAATCATACATCTGGTTTACAAATTCACAAGTGAATCTAACATACATTTTTTTAAATTTGTGATATCTAATTGCAAATAAAATCTGGAGGGTATTTCACCACCACCTGGAAAGTTTATTAAATATGTCTGTAACCCATACCAGCTGAGAAATATAAGTTCTAAACACCACAAGCTCTACAAAATTTGATGGGGGGCTTTTGCCATGTTTCTGTATGCTCATGATGCATCTACTTTGTCCCATAGATTAAGATCTTACCCCCTCCCCTTTCGCCCTGTCCACCATCTCAAAAACTGGCTTTGCCCATGTCAGTACTTGCAATTTGTTGTCTCTTTAGATAATTTTTTTTTTGTACAATTCATTTCAGTAAGGAATAAAAAGTATTCAGCTTATTTTGTTACAATTATAGCACATAATAATGTAGGGCGAGTATCGTAGACCTGCTATACACACTAAAGGATTAAAAGTTAATATATATTTAAAACATGGTTAACTAATAAGGTGAGTCATGTGAAGATGATGATAAATGTAAATTAAGACCATGGACTCAATAATATTCAAAGTCAAACTATTAGATTTGTCTCAATCCTTACCCTATTACATTAGTGCATTAATTATACAATGACTACTTTTATAGACTTTTTATGATATTATTAGGTGCAGGACCCTTTGATCAGTTGGTCACTGGGAAGAAACCTCTTCCCCTTGCCCCCTTTAGAAGGGAGGATGCAAATTTGTTTCTATTGATTATTTGTCTGGTTTCAGGTACCTGTGTACCATGTTTGTTTGGAAATACTGCTTTTGTTGATGGTTTTATGGCTTATTTTTCACCAAAGTTACAATCCAAATGAAAGCGAAAATTTATCAAAAGAGGCAAGTCTGAAAAAAGTATCAGTAAATTTTAAGTTGTGGTTTATGGAAATTCTGTGTCACCTTAACCAAAAGCTGGCTACTGGATAAGAAAAGGAAAAACTGGTGCACCTAATTGAGTGAATGCTTATAACGTTCTGCTAAGCTGGAGAGCATGGGTTCAGTGCTTCACTTAGCTGAATGGCGTGAAATTTTCAGCTGGGGTTTTTTTTCTCACACGTTCAAGACCAATGTTGGCACCAAGTTCCCCAACAGCATCTGTCCTCGAGAAAATAAATAAATTGAGTTTAACTTAATGATACTTCAAAGAATGGTAATTGAAGGAGACGTCTTGATTACTCAAAACAAAAAGTTTGGCTGCTTTCATTAAAGAGTGCAGGGCAGAGTAAAATACATCAAAACTTGATGTTAAGTACAACACAAAATTTGGTTCCTTTCATTTAAGTATCTTGTTCAAACCTTGTTTCCATGATACTTTGCATGTCCATATTATGGAAGAAAAGAAGTATCAGTGAAATTACAAATGGGCAGGACCCTCCAAAGTCGTCTTCTATTTAAAGCAAACAGGTTTCCATTTTTCTCATATTTATTGGTTCACCTCCAAGGACCCTTATTGTTTCCACATCCAGGGACACTTCATAACCTATGAACCTAAGTGGTCCATTTATTGTGTACAAATTGCAAGGATATTGCATGCTAAGCATATTATTCTGCTTGTATAGTTATTGTTTTAAAGGAATAAATGATCCATACACTCTTGAAAAATGTAATATTTTAAGGCTTAATACTGTGGGATGAAATAAGTCAGAATAAGTATCATTTAGTCTCTGGTGGTTGTTGCATTTTTCTGGCACAGATTCCCAACTCGTGACAACTTGCAATTATGAGAGTGAAAATTACTATATAAAGTTTTTCATTTACAACAACAATGTATCCTATTTTGTTATATTAACAACAATCTTTTACTTAGTATCACAGATTTGCCAAAGGTACAAAAGTGCAAAATAGCAAATTTGAGTTAAGTATATTTTTTAAGGTAGTTTCAGGAGTTCTATCGTAGTGTGGAAAATATGTTAACTTGATTATAAATAGTGTGAATTGTTCTGTTTGCATGCTTAATAGGCATTAACAGGTTGAACTTAATTTTTATTTTTCTCAGACTTACAAAAATTAATGACTTCATATGCTATCATAAGGGGAAGGAATGTTGTGATAATTTTCTGTAACGTATATTATTGAAGGAATTATTCACTGTAAATTGGAATTATTTTCTTCTTAACTAAATCATACAATTCAGTTAATTGATGTAGATTAAAATATTAAAATCCAAGGAAAAATCTTAGAAACTGATTTCACATTCAAGCAAGCTAACAATTTTTGAAATATCAATAGGATCTTTTTTTTATATTCCTCTGTTGAATTTTTGTTTATTTGCATTTTAACTATTTGGTTACTTGCTATTATTGTTTTATCATTACAATTATCATCATTATTAGTTCAGAATTATTTACATAAGTGTACTGTGAGAAAGCATTTTTAGTTGTTTGTTTGAGTTATACGTAAAAATGGTATCAGAAGCCAATAATTGGAAAGATGTCCTTGACTTACAATGGAATTTACATGAGGTGTAGAATCATGCTGTAATGGAGGACGTTTTGCACCATGTCTTTGACCTGGTGTAGTGAGGGAATAGATAATTTGTTTGAGGGGTGCTGCTCAGTGATACTTCTGACTATTTTCGTTAACATTTGCTTATCATTTTCATAAAACATTTAATTTGTTAATTTCCTTACTCTTACATGATATTGTATTTCTTAGTTTGTACGTTTTCTGGTGTTCCAACCTTATGAATAATTTACATTGATAAATTACTGATGTCGCCAGAAGATATTATAGATATGCATAATATAATTGCAGTTGACCACTACTTCTATCGAGATCACGTAATAATAATTTATAGTATCAGTCTGTGTAACATTACCTACATCTTTGATAAAATTGTACTATTTAAATCCTTTCCCTCCCATGACTGCATGAGAAGAAAGAGGAAGTCATAATTGCCTGAACTTCCCCATGTTCCAAAATAATTCATTAAATAAATTACTTGTGGTCATTTCTGTAGCAGTACTGTTCTGAGTAATTACAAATTTTCTTAGGAGTTACAGGCCCTTATCGATGAATGGACTCCTGAGCCCTTGGTTACTGATGTTGATCCAGCTCATAGAGCACTCCATCCTTACATCGTGACTAGCAAGGTGAATGAATTAATGTGGATGTAGTTGTTGTTTTGTTTATCTCTTGCAAATACTAAGATTGAAACAATTAAATATTTTTAGGCGGAGAAATACTTAAATATCAATAAGAACCCCTGTTTGAATTTAGCAACCCATAATTATCTTAATTTTGTTGGAAATGAAGTAATAGAAAAAAGTGCTATAGAAACTATTCACAAGTATGGTGTTGGTTCATGTGGACCTAGAGGATTTTATGGAACTGTTGGTGGGTTATTTGTATTACATATATTTTTAAGCCAGAAATTGCTTTTATAAGAACTTGCACTTTCATTATACTTAATTGGAGTTTCTTACCACCAAAATTTCTTTAATGTTTGGATTTATTTTTTAGATGTACACTTAGATCTTGAACAGAAGTTAGCTGAATTCATGAATATGGAAGAAGCTGTAGTATACTCTTATGGATTCTCTACTATAGCTTCTGCCATTCCAGCATATGCCAAACGGGGTGATGTGATATTTGTGTAAGTCATGGAACTTTTTCATTCTTGTGATTACTGTAGTTTAATTTTTTCTGTTTTAAGGAATATTTTTCTTCTGCAGTGATGAAAAAGTTAATTTTGCTATTCAAAAAGGCTTGGATGCTTCCAGAAGTAGAATTAAATTTTTCAAACACAATGACTTAGAAGACTTGGAAAAACTTCTTATTGAACAGTCAAAGCTAGATGTCAAAGTATGTTTTTTTGGGGCTATATTCCTCAAGTTCATTTAATGCCCAATATTGCTAGATTTTAAACAGAACTTGTTTCCAGAATCCAAAGAGGGCAAATGTCACTCGTAGGTTTCTCATAGTGGAAGGTATATATATGAACAGTGGTGAAATCTGCCCTCTCCCTGCTCTTATTGAGTTGAGGAAGAAGTATAAGTTACGGATATTTGTGGATGAAAGTGTCTCTTTTGGAACTTTGGGTGAAACTGGTCATGGAGTCACAGAATATTTCAATATTCCTGTAAGTGATATACAATTCTTGTCCTTTGTTATTGACATTTGTTATATTGTTTAACTTTGTGTTATGGTAAGATCAAAGAAAAGCTGGGCTTCAACATTGTGGAACATCGATTTTATTTTTTTACATAACTTTAGAATGATGAATGTTCCAATGATATTTTGATTTTCCTCTTGCAGAGAGAGGAAGTTGACATGATAATGTGTAGCATGGAATGGGCAATGGGAACAATAGGTGGATTCTGTGTTGGTTCATCATTTATTGTTGAACATCAGCGACTTTCTGGATTGGGTAAAAATAATATGCTAGGAAATTTTGGATTCACAAATTTTGACACTGATAATGATTGTGATAGTATCATTTTAAATCTTAATTTTAGGTTACTGTTTCTCTGCATCATTACCACCATTGTTGACTGTGGCAGCTATCAAAGCATTGGAAATTATGACTAAAGATTCATCAATATTTTTGGATCTTATGAAGTGCTGTGAAGCAATGCATAATGCTCTTAAATCAGTTACGGGTTTGATCACTAAGAGTGATGTTCACTCTCCAATAAAACATCTCGTACTAAGGAAAGAACATACATACAAATTTTCTGAGGAAGAAACTCTTCTTAAAATATCTGATTATGTGAGTGTAAAATTTAATTCAATCACACTTCTCTAAGTGTATTGCTTTCACAGATGTCTTTCTAAGTATAGTTGTGATTTCTTCCAGTGTATCAACCATGAGGTAGCAGTTGTAGTGCCTGCATACTTGGAAACAGTAGAGAAATTTAAACCATCATCAAGTATTCGCTTGACTATTCATAATCAGCTAACAGATGATGAAATAAGAAGAGCCTGCACTGTCCTACAAGAAGCATGTAATAGTGTATTTATTAATTGACAAGTTGGAGATTGTTAAAAGAACTCTGTGAATTGTGAAGTGGGAGGTATTTTTAGTTACACCACATAAATTTTGACAGTACTGTTGTGCCCTTGTAAACATTAATTGTAAATGCATTTAAAAGATTTTTAATAAGATTTTTGAATGGAAATCCAGGTTTCCTGAGAGCTGAAACAGTTGACATCTAGGATTATCTTGTCAATGAAGATAGATGTATAGTATTTAATTATAGAGTATTGAACAGTATCTGTGAAGATCTAATAGCTAGGTTTTTAAATGTTACACCTAGAAAACTACTTACGACACAAGTTTGTTATTTGTAATATTAATATTGCTGAGTAAGATAAAATGTTATTGTTTTAAAAAATGTTTAAAAACAACTTTCATAAATGATGTGGAAATAATTATGAAATTGTATAAGAATACATACCTAAGTGTTAACAATGCATTTTTTGAGGACATTTTGTATTGAGGAAATTTGTTCTCTCCTGGGATCCTTGGGTGTGGAGCTCATTTTGGAACAAGTAATCATAAGTATAGAGAGGTAATTAAAAGGGTTGATTCTTAATAGTGGCAACAGTGCTTTAGACAGTGATTGTCATGTATACCAGGGGTAATTTAAATGCCTACTCACCTTCAGAGCAAATGACATTGCTGTTCCATGTGTGTGCAGTAATAACAGGAAGAGTGGTTATGAACAAGCAGCTTTATATCTCAATGGGTTTTCTAAGCAAGAGCAGAGTGGCTGGTTAAAAATTTAATGTACCTGAGGTCGCCAAGCTCAATGGTAGTAGCAAAGACTGCCAGAGGTTTGTGGTGCATCTGCAGTACTTAGCCAAATTGTAAGGAGGGACAAGATATTTGCGGTCATTGTGGAGATGGACATAAGCATCAGAACTGTGACGAGGGATAGACCTATGTGATGCAAGAGTTGCGAAAGAAAACATCAAAAATCGGATCAGAGTGTATCAGATAGTGTGTGCCCAGAATATGTCGTGGGGAAGTGCATATTAGTGCAATCTATTGACTATGGTAATTGAGAGCGGAATGTACAGAGAGGCTAAATGAGGATCTTAAGTGCTCATAAGAAATGAGAAATCTATGTTGATAAGGATAATTTAGATGTTCTATTTTGTTAAATTTTTGAAATTTTATTAATCTATGTTCGTGTGAATCTATGAAAAAAATGTGTGAAATGGTATATAATTGGGCCTTGCAATGACAATGTTGAAGGCAAGGCGGTCTATTACGTGATCAAAAACCAAATAAAATTGAAAAAAAAATTAACCAAACTGTTGCCAGGTGGATTAGAGCTCTCTGAGAGTGATGCTAAAATGAGTTAAGACATGCCTCTGTCTGATCATCCATCAGTGAGACACAAAGACATGCAAACTGGATCAGCGTTTGATAAGATTGACCAGAATTCCGTAATTTGTGAGGTAGCCCTTGACACAAGACTGATGGCATCAAATGTTCTTCATATCCTGAAGGACTTTCTGAGAATGTGAAACATTGCTTCAAGATTGGTTATCCACTAAGTCTTGCCTTTAAACAAGGGCTCACACTGCATGTTAGTCTAGCATATTAACTTGTATCTGAGAAGTGCTATCCTCTCCCCTCCCACTCTGGAAATAAACAGTATGCAATGGCTGGGCTAAAACAAAAACCTGCTTTGAACCTTGTATGTTTGTGCTATGTATCAAGTAAATAAAGAGTTGCCATTAATTAAAAATCAACCTTTGTAGAACATTGAATAAGAGTTATTGGGTGACTATATTTTATTCATCAATTCAATCTTAAATCTGTGTGAATTCCAAAATGGGAAAACTTCACAGTGGAAATAGTTTGTTGTTGTAAGGGAAGGTACCTAAAAGTTATCAGATATGAGTAGTCAACATTTTCTTATTAGATTTAGTAATTTCTTTCCAAATACCTCTAACTTTCATAAATTTTAATTGATGGAAATAATTTTGTTAAGTTTATAAGAGCTTTATCTCTTTCTAATATTTCTATCTTTGGGATGTGTGTTCTTAAATTATAGTTTGAAAAATGCTGTCTCCATGAAGAGCTTTTCCATATCTTTCAACTTAAGAGTTGTTTTTCTCATGGAAACTGCTTGAAAACTGTTGTTATTCGGCATCATTTTTCTTAAAATTTTGTACAGAATCCAAAAATAAATTAATTTTATCTCTTGTGTGGAAAAAAGGTAGCTTACAATTAGAATTGTTCAGTAGAAGAGCCATTCTGGCTGCCAAGGATAAGGAATAATCTTGTTTGTGTGAAGGAAAAGCTTTTCTGGGACAAGATGTCTCCGAATGAGGAAAATGTGAGAGGATTTCGCAGAATGACGAAAATGTGAGAGGACCAACTTTTTTTCTGATATTTTACAGGCTAGAGTGAAATTCCTTCAAAATTTTGCCAGGGGCAGAACTGGGATTTTCTCAAGCAGCGAGATGCAAATGATACAAAAGATGTTCCGGGGAATCTGGGTTTTAAAAGCCTTAAGTCCAGTTGAGCCCTGTGGTAAACTTTCCCTTTGTTTGTGTCCCAACCGTTTACAGTTTTTCCTGGCCAAAAAGGTCGTGTGGTCAACTTTTTCCTATCTTGCGCCCCTTCAATTTCTCCTGGTCAGGATTGTTAATTGCGTTCCGATGGGGATGGGGGAATATCTGTGAATGACAGAGGAAAATCAGTTGAAATTAGGAGTACTTATATTGAGGCGCCCGATATGCTACGTTAGTATTTACCATAGTGAAGTGAGACGTTTAATAGCTCACTTTCTGTTGTAAGAATGTCCGATTCAACTCAACTGACCATGTTGCGTGAACTTTGTAATTGCCACTATCCTCTACAGGTGCTTTTAGGGGTAGTGGGATTTAAGTTAGGATTTCATAAACAATTGAGCGATGGATCTCAATGTTAGACATGCACATCAAGAAAATGCAAGTGTTATGTGAAGACGAATGACCGCAGAATAATTAAATGAATTGAAATGAAATCCTAGCAAGTGACGACTAGACCTCTCCTAGTATCAATAACAAACTTTTACTAACACCTCGACTGGGGTCAAGTTGTTGATAAATCCAGGTAAGTGGCCCACCTACTAGTAATAGGCTAGCACCTAAGTCCTTTCGCTCCATGTAGATAAGCATCAATAGCACGTTACATTTCTCATTTACAAATACAACCATATATATTTATTTGTCTGTGCGCAAGCAGCAAAGGAAGCGTAGCGACCAGCAGGAATTGTGTTCGCCACACGTAAACTGTACTCTGCATCGGACACATTGAGAAAATATAAAACCATAATTGGGAATTGAATGACTAACAGAAAACGTGATCTTTATTGACCCTATTGGGATAAACTTGAATGACTGTTCATCTGAATCATATGATATTGATTATGAAGACAATAACTGAAACCCCAATAGGCTTGTTCATTTGTGAATATTTTACATGTCAAAATTGTAAATACGTAAAGCGCTTCATAAAGTGAAAACTTTGTAAATAGTTGACAACGGCTGTACAGCCAGCACACCAGTTTTAATCTTGGCATTGGAGGTCCAAAACCCTGATGAGAAAAGGTGATGGGAGATGGTAAAAAAAATTTAAATATCTAAATTAGAAAAAACCGATGTATTTTAATACAACGTATAACAGTAACGCAAGGCTGCTGCTGAGATTAACAGCACTGAGTCCAACGCGGGAACGACAGGGCTCGGCCGGCCAGGCGATGGTGGAAGCCCACGCGCTTCAATGTGCACATGGTCTCTTAAATATTCATCACTACAAAAACTACTAGCTCTTTAAGGTTTTATGCAACTAAAAATTGAATTACTGAGGTAAATAGCTTTATAAAAAGACCAATTTCGTTCTTTCAGACCACCTACAACCGAGAAAACGTTCTTGTACTAGTTTGATAAGAATTTTTTTATTTTACATCTGATCTGTTTCAAACTCTATAAACCTGTAAATAATAAGTGTCTTAAGATCATATTAGAATTTGGTTGTGATCGTTTTCATATAATGAATTTTCAAATTCAGCGCTCCGATCGGAAGAGTGGAAAAAACGACACTCATTCCTTTATGTCTGCAATAAAATTTAAGTAGGATGTAGTAAAAAAATTAATTCACGCTGGTAAAAGCAGAACGAAAAATAGAAAATTTGATGTATCTCATTTTTGAGTGGAGCAACGGGTTAATGTAATATTAATGCTCAAATTCAAGTATCAAGACGTATTTCCACAGATCTATTTGGTTTCGACAGTTATTTAAATTGCTGTCCATGTTACCCTAAAAACTACGATTAAAAATGTATATTAAATGTTTTCTTTAAACTATCTCTCGTATATACCTTTTGGAGAGATTCAGGCCATGAGACCTGCTCTTCCACCAAACCATTGGATATGGGAATTGGGAAGGAGAGATGTTGGGTTGCCAGGGAACTTACGGTACCGAACCGACTTTTGTCTGGAGTAGATGAGGGAAACCACAGCTGAAAACCTCACCTAGTTCGGCCAAGCAGAGTTTGAACCCACGCTCCACCGCTCAGCGGGATCGTGGAAGCGAAGAGGCTACCACTAGACCACCGCAGTCTTTTAATACAGTCTTATAGCGTTTATATCAGTATTATACAAGAGTCTTATAGACGAGGTCTGTATGTTCGTCGCACATCGCTAAGACAGTGTGTCCAACATCTTCGAAATTTTGCACACGCGTTCCATACGAGGGTTCCGAGATTTATCAAATTAAATGAGTTCTTTGTTTTGTGTATTCCAGAAAGATGAAAACTGTCTTCAAATCGTAAAATTTGGACGAATAGTTTAGATTTTACAAGTGTTTTAGTTTTACAAACCGCTGCTGCACCCGTGTGTTGCCTGGAGAGGACCAGACGTGCATTCGGCCAGAGCGGCACCCGCTTCACGCGAAACAAACATTTAGTTATTTTCAAAAATAATAATTCAATCAAAAACCTATATATTAAATGGCTCGATAACTTAAAAACATCCGCGCGCAGCTGGGGAGGGTTGGTAGTAGAGAATATTACTTAAGATTTTTGTTACAGGGTTCCCATGTTAAAATGTCCGAAAGGAAAACAACAAATTTCTCAATTTGAAATCTAATAAGAGCATGAGACAACGAAGTAATTTTATTGATAAAGACGACTCCCAACATACTGAAATAATGATATTTTAGACAAAGTGGTGATCATATGAAATCAACCCTCCAAATATATTGTAGCATTTAAGCAAAACTAAAGATTGTACAAGTTCTATAACTACAGAAACGTCCAATCGTTCAACTATTGAGCAGTCTAGTATGACTAAATAGTCTACTAGCTCTATCATTTTTGGAGTACCTCAGCTGTCCCAACCATCCACAGGTTTTGCGAAAACTAACTGGGACAATGAATATACCAAGATAAAAACTGCTGGTACTGCTCTACGATATGATTGGTACGAATGAGAAAAATTAGACTCATCTTGACTAATTAAGACGTAGCCCTATTAATTTAAGAAAAAGAAATCGGATAAAGGGTTCTACATGCTTCAGACAAATTCAAGAAACAAAAAATTCTCTATGAATGGTAAAGGAAGATAGAGTAAGAATAGACGGAGAAAAAGAGCTCCAGAGAATCGTGGATCATTTGTACAGAACCTCACATAGCTGCCACAAATGTAGAAAATATGCACGAAGAACGTTTGGCTTAATTTGATAAACCATGGATATAAACACTTCAAAATCCCACAATGCTGAAAAAATTATAATCCTTATTGATATGACCATACATGTCTAGAACGACATGCAAGAATAAGAGTGTTTCATAAGGGAAAAGGGAAGAAAAAATAAGATCCGCAGGCGTATAGGCCTTTAAGTCTCTTGCTGTGTACGGGGAAATTGTTAGAAAAGATAATTATTAAAAGGGAGACGAATTGGCTAGAGAAAAATGAGTGTTTTGATGGAAACCAACATGAATTCAGAAAAGGAAGATCAACCGTAGATGCGATGAAAATATTGACGAGCTGGATAGATGAAAGGGAAAATAGACTTGGATTGGCATTATTTATAGACGTAGAAGGGTCATTTAACAACGTGCAATGGGGAGAAGTATTGCGTTTGTTACAAAAGCACAAAATAAACAAGGGGTTTTACAATATTTTGGCAGATTATTTCACAGATAGGACATCGTATTTCGAACTAAGACAGCAGAGAATGTATAGGGAGAATGATAAAGGATGTCCGGTTCCCATGGTGGACCTATATTCTGGAATTTAATGATAAATGGGCTGCTTAAAATAGTACAAGGGAATGGTTTTAAAATACTTGCATGTGCAGAATACAAATAGAAGAAAGAGGAAACACAGTATTAGAGATATGTGATAAATGGTGTCAAGAACATTAAAGATTGCTATAAATAAAACTGTAGGGATGGTATTTGGAAAATTAAAAGTTCAAAGAAGAGAACCAGTGATACGATTACACAGAGAGAAAATTTCAATTAAAAAAGAACATATATTTAGGAGTACGGTTTGATCAAGGGATGACGTTTTCTGGACATTTACAATACTTGGAAGAGAAAGTTAAACAAAATATATTATTCGTTGGTAAGGGCGGGGTTCACAAAATTCAATGTAGAAAGACATAATCTATTTCAGCTCTATAAAGGTATGATATTACCAGTTATTACGTATGGTTGTGAAACTTGAGCAAGGGTATTGAAAAATGTCACAAAACAAAAGAAATTGGAACGATTACAAAGATTATGTCTCAAAACATTTGGCGGAATATATCGAACAATCTCGGGAGAGGCATTGAACGTGTTAGTAGGGGTTTTACCAATCGATGTCAGTGTGCAAAAATTAATATTGCGCAAAATAATGCGTCAAACTGGACAGATAGAAATCGACGGAGAAACAATAACCAATCAAACTAAGGGATGGAAGGGCAATAACTGAAAAATTATTAGAGGCCTGGCAAGTGAGTTGGAATATAGCAACAAAAGGAAGAAAGACGTACCAGTTTATACGGAATGTCAGATTTGCACACATGAATCGTAATGGTTTAACGCCGGATGTGCAGTGGTTGAGTTTATCACAAATCATGGAAATACAAGGGAATACCTGAAAAGATTTCACATTACTGATGACAGCATGTGTGTGTGTGCGCGTGCGTGCGTGTGTGTGCGTGTGGTGAGGGAGAAGAAACACGAGACCATATATTTTGGGAATGTCCCATCTATGGACATGAACGTACAAAATACATCCGACGAATGACCACAGAAGGAATGCCAGTAACGCTGGGGGAAGAAATGATAAGAAGAGAGAAGAGTTACAAAATTTTCAAAGAGTATGTAGATGAAATCAGGTTAATAAAAGATGGAATGAAAGAATGACAGGGAAACAGAAAGTAGGATTGATATCTAAATTAGAAGGTATGATGAGGACAATTGATGTTACAAAAGTATTATGAAAATATGTATTATAATATATATTATGTACTAGATATGTATTATGTATGGTGATTCTATGTATTGTGAACGTGATTAAAAGTCGTGTAATGTCAGAGACGCAGACGCGACAGAAAATAAATTTTAAAAAAATGTCTACAACGATAACATACTGTTGACGCTTAGTGCTGATTCCTGGCCTTCAAGATCGTTAAAAAAATGAATTCAGATAAACAAATAGCATTTTACAAAGACGAAGGACCTGATGTGTCTTTTACAGAAATTATCCCAAGATCTGACTTACTACAATGCAGGATTCCCGTGATGTACGCGGAAATGCTGGATATTATGAAAGAGCTGGTAAAGGACAAAGTAAAGGCAAAGGTCGAAGTGGCAGATTGTTTTACTATTCAGGTCTATGAGTCAGTAGATATATATGGAGTCGACAACAACAGTCAGTTTTTTTTGCAAAAATAAGGAATTGAAAACAGTACTTTAAGGAGACAGCAAGTCTGAGAAATGAGGCGCAGAAGGCCTTTTGGAATCTATCAAGATTATATTTTAAGTTTTAAGTATTGATGAATTGGCTAAAGAAAAACTTTCAGGTCTTACCACGGAGAGAGTTCCATTACCGGTCAATGTCGGGAAAAAAGTGGTGTCTGGGTCCGTATGAGAGAATATTTACATAGATGTATTCTTTGATTTGGGTTTGCTCCTTGGTCCGATCTGGTCCAGATAAAAAATAATTGATTAGTTACACCTCACGACCTTTTTTGGACGAATGTTTGCATTAGTGAATATTCTTAGAATTGGAACCATGGCTATTCCAAAATTAAATTTCTCGATATTTTTTCCGGAGGATGAACCCAGTGAAGATTCCTTAATATATGCTCTGACACATCACACCTGCCCAGTATTAGCAAAGTATAATTTTCCCGTACGAAATTGAAAACGAAAAAGATCAGTAACTACACCTGTGTCCTTTGATTTGTATTAATGGAACTTCATCGCTGTTGTTACGTTCTTGAGATTACAATAACTTATGCGTACTATACGTATATCTGGCCACGTCCACCTTTTAAAAATGCATTTTGGAGGGTTTCTGGGGTAGTTCAAAATTTTTCACGTTAGCTCCCAATTTGAAGCATGTTTCCAATTTCATTTGAGAAAGTGGTGGGGGGGGCGGGGAGGGCTGGCTAACTATGCGTATGGTTGGCACCCTCACTTTTCGTAATTCGAAGTTTTCGATGGAGCTCAAAAATTTTGATGTTAACTTTTAATAATTTCCTAATTTTAAGCATATTTTCATTCAAGATAGTGGAGTACCAACGATACGCACATTGCATGAAGTCGTTTTTCATTTTTGTCGCAATACATAAAATATTTTTTCTTGTTGCGTTAGATGTACAATTTTATGTACGTTTCTTTAACGCGTTTGAATATCATATGAAGTTACTTTGTTATCCATTTATTACATTAGACTTCGAGATATGAAAGTATGACGTCCTTCTGATAACGTATCGTTTTTTATGTTTCCATATTCAAGGCGTGCGTGTAGAAATGATATGCAGAATGAGTGCCTGTACTTCGGTGTATTGTATTGTTCTAGTTTAGATGAATCGATCATATTTTATCATTCCACAATGCCTCTGTAGTTTTTAAAATATTTTTTTATCCTCAATTTGTCAACAGTTCCAAGAAATGTCGACTATTTATTGAATTATATACAGAAGACGCTAATTCATCTTCTAATCTTCCTCGTTGTTCGTGCATCTTTGAATAGTATTAGTGGATTTCGTGCTTTGCAGGGAACAACCAAGTGCCTTTGTAGTTAATATGGCGGGTTTGCTTAAAAGGTTAACTGTAACGTCAAGACTAAATGCTGCTTATTTTGCTCCTATTACGGTGAGAACTACAATACTTTTCAAAGAAGTTGATGAAAAGATCGGTTTCAACCGTGTAATTTAATTTTCCACTTTTTTTGTATTTATATAGATGTAATCTCATTTTTAAACGTTTTTGGGTGAATTAATAATTGATTTTGTTTTTCACTCTCTTACCTTTAATGTCGTTTCCTTTCACATGAATCTGTGGGTTACTAGACCCAAGTGAATACATATTTGAGCTATTGATGTAGTTTTCACTTCATTGTCGATTTATTGTAATTCTGTATTTGATTTGTTAATATTTTGTTAATTTTTACTTACATATCTCAAAACTAGGTACCCTGCCAATTTAGGGTTAAATTTCTTCAACCTGCCTAAGAGGGTGCTTTCTTCTAGTTTTTGTTGCTCCATCTTGAGAAATAACTTGTAGTTTCAAGCAAGTTAAATGCATTTAGATTTTTATCAGACTTACTGTACTATCCCTTGCATTCTTTATTGTCAGTTCAATTAATATTGTGGTTGGTTAGGTGAAAAATTGTCCCAAAGCCATTAGGTCATTAGTGACCAATTGAGTTCAATATTTAAAACTTCTGAGAGGGTATTAAACTGTGTCATCATAATACCCTGAAAGAGGTTTTAAACATTGATTATGACAGCTGTGAAACCTGCATTAATACAGTTCAATTCAAATTTATTCACTGTGAAAATTTGCATGATTTGACATAATTATAATTATGCTGATAAACACATTCCTCTTATAATAAGATTAATCTTGGATTAAATTTATAACTAATTAATTAATTCTTTTCAGCATCATACACAAAATTGCAAAGTGTTGTGTACCAGACTTGCGTATCGTTGTATACATTTGTGTTATACACCTCCTTACTGTAATCTACGTCCAAAATCGTGCATATTTAGTTTTCAAAGGAAATATGTTCAGTCTTCCCAGATTGTTCCTTTCAAGTTATCTGATATTGGGGAAGGAATTAGAGAAGTAGCTGTTAAAGAATGGTATGATACTTTCTGTGTGTGTTTTTTGTTATTGTCTAAGTGTTTCGTATTTGGGAGCTTTTTATTGTTTTGTTTCATCTTTCTCTTTTGTTAACATATCTCTTCGCTTTTACTTTGATAGGTTTGTTAAAGTTGGGGATAAAGTTTCTCAGTTTGACAACATTTGCGAAGTGCAAAGTGATAAGGCCTCTGTTACAATTACAAGCCGTTATGATGGGATTATCAAAAAATTGCATTACAACGTTGATGACATTGCTCTTGTGGGTGAACCACTTGTGGATCTGGAAATTCTTAAAGACTGTATGTTTTTTTTTGTTATTTCAGTAATCTTATCAACGGAAAGGTTGTATTTGTTATTGTTGGTGTTGGGATTGCATGATTTAAGGGAGTATTCCTAGATAAACCAAACTTTGGAATTAATGGATTGCAATTTAAAACAGGAATATGAATTACCAGTATCAGGAGATGCATGTATCAAAGAGTATGTGGGCAATGGTTGCATCATTCCGGAACAATGTGTAGTTTTATTATCGCTAAGTACGAATTATAGACTACTGGTAATTTTATTTGCAAGATTTAATTTTTCTTGTAAGAGTATGTAAAGGAATGCCAATGACTGTTTAAAAGTTAATTCTCTCACAAAAAATAAGAACACTTCTTTGAATTGTAACTGATATTAATAGAATGATGTGTTGGATAGTAATTAAACAGAAGTGATGTATTCTTATTTTGTACTGGTGTACTATTTACTGATAAAAGTTTAAGGATAATTTGGATGTACTTAAATTAGTTTCCTTGAAACATGAACATGATCCATCTATTTGTAAGAGATTATAGATGACAAAATATTTGAGGTAAAGATGACACGGTAGCAAAGGTTACACGGCACCCATTTGGTTTTCCATGAGGATCAAAACTAACATTACCTGGAATTCTTTATCTTTTAACTTATCTAAGTCATACTCTTCCTCATGCTGGTTTTCTTTCTCTTTAATGTGAATTCTTATTTTGAGTTCTCCTGTAATCACATTATGATCCGAGTCAATGTCAGCTCAACTCATATGGAAGACTTGTAGTAGAGACTTTCTCCAATTGGGACTTAGCAAAGGTGTGGTCTATTTGATTTTCTTCAGGTTTCTTTTTCACTGAAAATGCCCTTGTGACTTAAGGATTTTCTTTACAAGTGAAAACAGTACCACCTATTAGGAGTACATGTTTCATCCCACTTGTGCATTATAGTCAGCAAAATGATATCACATACTAAATTTTATCGAGATCTATCCAATCAAAGATAGAAAGTTTCTTATCTGTTATTTCAGAGATTTTAATAGGAGCATAACATTGTACAATGGTAAGTTTTTGATTCTACGTTTGAATTCGAGCTGTTCCGATTTTCTCAGAGACTATGTTCCAATATAGCAATGTATCTTTGATAGCTTTATTTATTAAACTCCCTACACCACCTATATGCTCATTATCATTAGGTATACCTCAGTGTACGAAAACATTTCCATTTGTTGTCTCAGGTCTTCTATTTCCATTCCAACACACTTCACTCTCACTTAATACACTCATTTTTTATGTGCCCCTAACTTTATTAAATTGTGTTAATGATCCTTTCTGTTATAATGTTCTTACATTTTTCCCGTAAGAGTTCTGAACCGAGAGCATTTTGTTGTCAACATATAGTTAGTCTGTCATTTCCTTTTGTTAACTTTATGAAAACTGTGAAACTTGGGAATAATTAAGCATGTTTAACTATGTTATCCTGGTAGTAGAACTACCAGCTTCTGGGCCTGAAGCTTCCTTTTATACACTTATGAGCAGAAGGTATTTAGTTCATTGCTGCTGTTAAGGTAATCCCGCCCATGCTCAGTCACCGGAGCCTCTTTGTGTTAACAAGGTCCACCGCTTGAAGGTAAGGGTGTATTTGAAGAGGAGAGATTTCATTATCCACAAGAAGGACCCTAGACTGTGTTTATTCTGGCATAGGTCACATTCTTTTGTAAGGAATTGAAAGTATTTTAATATTCCTAAGGAAACACCTCAAATAGGTCTAATCTATGTGATCTATGTGAGGAAATATCAATATCGAGAGAAAATAAAATTCTTTGGGAAATGATTGGATTAAGCTTGAACACTTTATTTCATTGGGTATCTGTTATGTAGGAGACCCACAGCTCTATCTCCTTCCGTATAACAACTTACCTATATCCTCTTTTGCTTTTCATATTGGGCTAGGGCTTCTTGGAGCGATAGAAGAGCTTTAAAACAACTGTCACTTCCAAGTCTCTTGCTTATGAATGCTGACTGTGCTCTTATCCATTACTCTAATGGAAACTGCAATTTAATTTACTCCTGCTCCTTGCTGAGAATTTGTCGAGAGTAGAAATGCTTAGCATAAACTGAAGGCAGGAAAGGAGTAGAAATAATTTCTTCTGAACCTGAAAATCCTGCATAGGATGACCAATCCAAAAGGCAGAGATGAAGGTGAAATGAATGACTGAATATTACTTAAAAGAAATCAATGTACTGGATAAATATCACAACACTGTCGAGATTGACGAATTAAAAATGTAAAGAAGAATCATATGTTCACTAATGTGTGTTTTATGTGGTATTACTGTGAGGATGTATTTGTGCTTGCATGAATTTTATTATTGCTTTAGTTTGTTGAATTATTGAACAGTGTTCCCTGTATAAGCATGTTACAAGCTCTTATGTAGCTTACTAAAATATTGTCAGTAAAGCTTTTTGAAGGGTTACTTAAGATAGTTACTTTTATATGATTAAGTGCTCTTCTGTATAGAATGACCTTAGTTAGCTACAACTAAATGAAACAGTAATGTAAGTAAGTAAGTAAGTAAGAAATGATGAGAAGAGATATACATGATGTAACTGGGCGAACATTGATATTAGTTACTATATGAGAGAAACATCTGCTGTAGGTGCATCAGGTCTGGGAAGTGATTGATGAGCTGTCATTCTGCCTTATACCAAAACTCAGTTCAATTTTATCTCAGATTTTCCTTAAGTACTAGAAATACATGATCCCTTTCTTGCTTCTGGTTGTACACTACTACTTCACGTGTGTTTGATCAAACTACTACAATTTTTTAACCATGAATGCTTTGTTTTTATATATGTTGTAAACTGAGTACTTAATAAGCTTAAATAGAAGTTTTTTAAAAATTGACGGACTGAAGTAAACTGAAGATAAATGTAATGGAATTTAATAAAAGAGTTAGTATTTTAGAAATTAACATAAAAGTTAAAAATTTGAACCAAATATTAACTTCATTTATTAACTATTCACATATTAGCGCTTTTCTGCCCAGCTATGGATAGTAGTGTATATATTTTGTGTAGTATATGGTAAAAATAGAAATATTTGTAAATCACGAACAGTTCTAATAGCTTTCTTTTTCTGTGTTTATCTATATAGCATGGTTAATTTACTGTTCAAATATTTTGCATGGCATCACGTTCATTTACTTTTGGGTTGTTACATATCAAATCAATACACGATTGAAACATTGCTGTCTCAGACTTTGATAAAATTTAGAAAGGAGGTAGCCTTCATAAGAGAAAAACAGACATTATTGTAATATTTCACTCTGCTTGGAATTCACAGCTATGTCAAGTTAAAACACAATTCTCAATAACTGCACCTCACAAAACATTTGAATTACTCTCTACACTCTTTTAATACAAAGTTGGGAGACATGTCATCTTACAGCTTATTTAATGATTTTTACTATGATTTATTACATGACATAGATCAAGAAATTATCAGACAGGAAAAAAATTATTCAATACAAAATGAAAATTTTGATGTTTAATTTATAGAAGATGCAGTTTTAAATGTTTTCAAAAGTACCCTTGTAAATTATGTGGCAGAATTTAAATGTGGAATTATTCCGAGTTCTGTGCTAAAACAATAAAAATAGGGAGATTTTTTCTGTGTACTGCATTTTAGGTTCATCAGGTTCATCTTAGAGTGTAATCCATCTCTTCCTCTTTATAGTTGCATTTCTTCGTCTATCAAGTTGTCCTAATGACCATTATCCCTTTCTTCACTTGCTTAAATAAAAATATGTAAATTTTTTATTGTAGCTAGTTCCATTGCTGAGTAATTTGTTTATTGAATATTTTATTGTGAGAAATAATTGACTTGTTTATGGGTGTAAAAAGGCAGAAATAGTTCGTTACAATACAAATAGGTTCTTATAGGCAAAATAAACTCGGTTATCTCCTTTGTAGGTGGGTGATACACATAATTATCAAGGTTGACCTCAATAGGATATGAAGGAAAACAATAGGTAAAAACCTAAGATCCTATGTCTACACATTACTTTGATGTTTGTACTGTATCCTTATAACAGTCCTATATTTCTTGATGTCTCAAATCTTTGGAAATTCTTTGAAACCAGTTATCTTAATTTTCCTCCTTGTGAAGATTATGAGAGTTAAATACGAATATATTCTTATAGGTTCTCTTGTGGAAAATACAAAGACCAATTCCTTGGAAGGAGGGAGAGAAGATATGACGGGAGGTTTTGAGAATGCTTCGAGAGATGACAAAGTTCTCACCACACCTGCTGTACGTAGATTTGCCAAGGAAAAGCAGGTGTGATATTGAAATGTATTCCCTACCGATAATCTTAAGACTGGGTTTAGATGTCGCGTGCATCACACACATGAAACTCACCCCAACTGTTCACATGATGTGCATGTATTCTTGCTCATCTCCAAATCAACCTGTGTTTAATTCCCGGTGGGGCCAGAAAAAAATTGTTGCTTTTCACATTAATGTCCTGACCACTGGAATGTGAACTCTCCTTCCTCTATCCACCACCTGCTATCAATAACTCTAACTATTCCTACTATCTTCTCTCACTAACCCCTCCATGTGTGCAAAGTTGTTGGTAAACCCAGCAAACCGACCCACCTACTAACAATAACCTACCACCCAACTTCTACCTCCTATTGCTCTATGTAGATAAGCTTCAATAACACACTACATTTGCCATTTACAAAAATACTTCAATAAGAAATGTATGCGAGGAAGGGGAAGCCAGGTAGCATCGGTGTGATTCAGTTAAATCTATTACTTGTCACCCATCTATGCATCGCGAGGAATTCTTTCTGAAAACCTTTGATGTATAGTCCGAGACTGACAGCCTGCTGGCTTGCTCTGATTTGCACTCGCACGTCAAACCTCGGGGTGAGGGACACTTCTTTATGTCACCAGGGCCCCTCCAGAGTCAGATATACAAGTCAAACTCGCGAAGTCTAAACCCACCTTAACATAGTAACGCTGGTAGTTAATACTACATTGGACTAAGGAAAGTGAAGATACTGTAAGTGGTGTGATATGTCATTATGGTGTTGGCTATAAGTTAATAACATTAAACAATGTATGTTGTCTTTAGTTTTGTAATTTTTCCCTTTAATTTTATTAAAAGTTTTGTTAATGTCTTTGCCCTTTGGAAAAGTATTTTCAAATTTCATCCATTCTACCCTTCGAATAAAAAGATGTTCAAATATAAAGAATGCAACCTTGAAGAATACATCTGCTACATTTTTTATCAGTGGGCTGCAATTCATATTAATTTCGTGTGAAATTGAGTGTATTATCTAATCATTATATTTATTATATATCTTATCAAAATTGAACATAATTTACTATTTAATATTTGTGTACTGGAATGATTCTTAAAGTTTCCTTCTTATTTATACCTTAGGTTGATTTGCACAAGGTGACTGGATCTGGAAAACATGGACGGGTGTTGAAAGAGGATATTCTTGTATACTTAGAAGGAAATAGAGAAGAGCAAATTCCATCAGAATCTACAAAAATACTTCCTCCAAGAATTCCAAAGTTATCTACGCATGCTTCTGAAGATGACCGTATAGAGCCCATTCGAGGATTTGCCAAATCGATGGTGAAAACTATGACTGCTGCAAATGTGAGATTTCTCATTTGAATACACCGTAATATTCTTAAGTTTTTAATTTGGAATGTGGAGAAACTTTTGTGATGGTGTGGAAAATGATATTATTCTTGTATATGGTCTCTATAAAGAATTGATAGGTAAACTATTCTGTAAAAAATTGATATATAAGTGATTCTCTATTGTCTATTTAGTGTGTGTGAGAACATTTTGGAAACACTGCATATATATAGCATGATTGTGCTGTGATGGACATAATTACGTGCTAATACTTGCTTGTAATGTACCTTTAAAAGAAATTATGGAATAATTTAAAACATAATGCAATATTAATTTATTTGAGTTTATTGCTGCAGATTCCTGGAAAACATGAAATAAATAGTGCAACATGTTTTATCCCAATATTGTGGATTTAAGACTAGAAACGATTTAACTGAAAGGCTTTTTCAAGCAAATTGCCTTACTTTAAAGTCGTCATAAAATTTTGCTCTATTGAACTTGTAATACTCGAAATGAGAAATCTATAGTGATAGAACTTTAAGTGCTTCATGGTATTTGAATTATGATGAATAATACTTGACAAGTATCCGTGGCCATAGGTAGATTTCTCAAAGTGTTGGCAGTAGAGTCCAAAATTTTATTTTTCATTTGTGTAGTATTTTAAAACACATTTTGTGTTAATTTATTTGAAATGTATAATTTGCAAATTGTTATTTGCCTTCCAGAAGTTTTGGAATGCCATTGCAGAGCATTCCTACAGAAATTGTGCCCTGCTTATGGCTTGTGGAATTCTTGTCACGTAGTGCTCCTTTCAATAGTAGTTGTAGTAGTAGTAATAATAATAATAATATTGATAATAAATCTAATTTGTTACAGTTCAATCTCTATTAGACCTTTTGTAGCTTATTTTGATGTATGTGTAGTTAATTATCCAACTGATCTATTTTTATTGTCAACAGATGATTCCGCACTTTGTGTACAGTGATGAAGTAGATATCTCAAAGTTAGCTGACATTGTTGCTGAATTAAAAAAAGAACAATCAGAAGTCAAATTTACATATATGTCATTTTTTATAAAAGCTGTGTCGAAGTGTCTACTCAAGTATCCTATTCTTAATTCATCTGTTGATGACAAAAGTGAAAATATAATATACAAATCTAGTCACAATATTGGAGTTGCTATGGATACTCCTTCAGGTTTGGTGGTGCCCAATATCAAAAATGTTCAACATTTAGACATACTCAAAATAGCCTTAGAACTTTCACGGTTGCATGCCAGTGGATTAACTGGCTCATTGCAACCTTCTGATTTGAGTGGAGGAACCTTTACCTTGTCTAATATTGGATCGGTTGGTACAATGTTATTTAACTGGTCAGAAAATACGTGCAATATTTTTATGTTGTAAAATTTTTTTAAACTTTTTTTTCTGTATTTTTAGATTGGAGGAACTTACACAAAGCCAGTAATACTTCCTCCAGAAGTTGCTATAGGAGCTGTTGGCTCAGCACAACTTCTTCCCAGGTTTGATGAGACCGGTAACATTGTGAAGAAGAAAATAATGTGTATAAGTTGGGCAGCTGATCATCGAATCATTGATGGGGCTTCTATGGCCAGATTTTCTAATTTGTGGAAAAATTACATTCATAATCCCTATAAACTTATTTTAAATCTTTAATCATATTCTTTTAATACTTGTTTATGCTTGTTGATAATAAAAAAAACTGTAAAAACATTACTTTTGTGTGTGCCTTTAGCTATATTACATTTCTGCCTGTAGTTAGCAAATATGCCATAGAGACTTGCCACATCTCTCCCTTACATATCTCCACCCCAACCCGTACCTGAAAGTTTTTGGGATGATTTTTCAAAATTTAAATTCCCTGAGACATTCCCAAAGAGCACTAATGTTTTCCTTTTTACGATCCATTGTTCCAGTGCCATTGCAAGATCTTTAGTTATACAACAATATTACAATTTGAATTTTGAGGAAAATTAAACTCTTCTTGGATTTGGAGAAATACAGTATGTGCAGTGTTGAAAGTTAACTGTTTCTGTCTCAATTAGGGGGCTATACCTCAATATTACAAATAAAAGGGCTATACCTCAATATTTCCTGGAATTATATGAAATATCGATTTGTGTCTAATTTTGGAAGGAAGTACTTTCAACAACTGAAAACTCAATTGTCATTTCTGTCATCTAATTTGAATTCTTTGATCCCAGAAATGTAAGAAAATAAACTTTTTAAACCATAACACTGAAAAATATAAGTTCTACAGCACAATTTTTTTAGAGGGGCATCAAACCCATGTAAATTCCCATTGCCCTTTGTTCGGACAGGTCTGTCCAAATTGGTTGTAATAATATGTTCCTTATTTTTCTGGCATTTTTAATATATTTAACAGGTGGGGTGGGGGTGATAAACATAGTTTCAACCATCACAATTAAACTGTAATGTGTTCATTAGATATAGCTCATGATAATATTACAAGTCAGATTAACAGCTGCTGAATTATTCATTTATTTAATGTCTTATCGTATTACAAACAAAGTGAAGTTCTGTAGAGAAAAAGAATTTATTTAGTTTTTATGTTCAGTTAGATTAGAGCAGATTTCTTCAAATCTTTGTGAGTTGAGTTAAACCAATCCATGTACATGGATTTTCTCCCTCTGGAATTTACATGTATTTAAACTAATATATTGTAAATATTATTTGGTGTGAATAAATATATATTGTTCAGGCCATCAGACCTGCTCCTCATTATCAGAGGTGGGTTAAGTTTTTTGGAATTTAAACTTCATAAACTGTCACTCTGTTACTCAAAAATTAATATCATTTAAGCGTTAGTTAGTCATTGAAAATTTAACGGAAGGTTATGTTAATCGTTAAAAATGTAAGTGTTTTAAATGTTAAATGAGTCATATAGTCTGTAGTTAGTCAAACACACATATTTCATGGTTACAATTGTTGTATTTATTGTATTTGGCGTAGCAAGAAAATATGCTCCTCTTGCAAGATCAACTTCCTGAACTTGAACGTCTTAAAATTTTCATCTGAGAGGGATGAATGTTTACTCTGCAAATATCCATTTCCTGTGGAATATTTTGTTCTTGTATGTAATATGAAGTGAAGTTGCATTGTAAAACCAACAAAACCACTGAACGCACTTATTGAACAATGTTATGCCGGGAGGTATTGAACAATAGATCATCTGTTACGACAATGTGAGACGAGACCTGAATAGGAGCTCCGTGCCACCCAGCATGGAAACAGAACTTTACGGGCTTAAGTTTACGGAAGATAAATTTAATGAAAGTTAATAAAACTGGTAATAGTTTCAGGAATTAACTTCAAAGTTAAAAAGTGAACCAACATTTTAACTTCATTAGTTAAGGGATTACCACTTTCTGCCCAAAAATGCTCATAATCGTGATGTCGGTGAGGGAAGTAGGGAGGGGTGAGATTTGTGCTTCTCAAGCATGAGAAGGGTTTGTCCAGGGGGAAATTAACGGGATCAGGTGTTTTATGAGTGGCTTTTATTAGATTTTTATTCAGTTAATGAAATAGTGTATTACAGTTATTTTGTTGATTTTTTAGCTGAACAACAAGATTTTACTGGTTCATTAATAATTTCCACACCGGAGGCAGCCACTTCAGTGTCTTCAAGTCTTAGCATTTCTCTGCAAGATCAAAATTACTCTTTTTTTATGTCTTTGTAAATAGTTCTGCAAGTATTGCAAAACAGATCTGTGTACACCTATACTTACCTAGATAGTGCTAGAACTGCCTCTATTACATGTTCTCCTGTTTTTGAACTTGTTTCTATGAAAGTTGCATTATTTTCATTAGCTAATTTCCTTCCTTGGTCTGTATCAACACAGGTTACACCTCTAGATTTATATTCACACCGTATATCTATTTTATTTCCACATAAAACAATAGGTACTGTACGTTCTGTCACTTCCTGCAAGGTTTTATTTAGTGAGAAGCATTATGACAGTTGAAAAGAAATAGATCATTATTTGCATTATTCTTTCTGCTTACCTGTATCCCTTGAATCCATTGACGAACATTGAGAAATGACTTTTCATTATTGACGTCATAAAGAAGCATTACACCATCTGCTCTTCTGAAGTATGACCTAGTCATAGAACGGAACCGCTCCTGCCCTGAGCATGTAATGGGTTATTAACGCTCAAAATAATATATTATTGTAAGCGAGGTATCTTGGTAAGTGTGAATCTAATGGAATATTTGAAGTAAAAAATGTTTTATATGTATATTTATTTTATACATTAATTTTAAAAAGCACACTCACTAATTTACTAGTGCTTGGAAAAAAGTTAGTGTTATTTTTGCAAATTATCAATTTGATCTCTATCAAAGCTGTCTCTTATACACATCTAGNTGATGCCGGAAGTACTGTAAAATATTTTTCCTATACATTTTTTAAGTTATGGGGAAGAAGTAAAAGATTGCATTTTTTGTTGAGAAATAACAAATTACAAAAGAAATATTTAGTTCATCTTCTCCAAAGAAAAGAAATACACCCTTAAATAAATTTCAGTGAAGATGTTTGCAAGAATGAATGTTCGCATATACTATAATTTCAATTTTTATGGAAGGAAATATTTCGTTTCAAACACTTTTTCGTAACCCGCTTCAAAGAAACCTCACCTGGGGCCCCAAAAAAGTGTTGGGGTAACTGGACTTACGGTAGAGCTCTTAGATAGGTGAGCGCAAGCGCCATTTTGTTGGAAAGTTCCGTGTACGGTGACTGTGAAAACATTGGTTTTGAAGAAAATATTTAACATTTAATTGTAATGGATTTGGGAATAAGCAAGTGATTTGTCTTAGCCAATGATTTTATTATAAAGCGTTTCAGTATTTGAACGGCCATAAACCTTCGATTAAGGTAAAATAATTACGTATTTCATTCTAAGATGGTAGATTTGAGGTTCTATTTACGTCCCTGTGGTATAATAATTAATATCATAGCTTAATAACTATTAAATAATTCAATTATCATAATAATGAAAAATAGCTACATTGTTTTTTTATTCTTTTTTTAAAATCTCAATCGGAAATCCGTGAGACTTCGCGAGTTCGGCCAAGTCAGGGAACTTTTCACTTTTCTTCTGTCGAAGCCAACATTTTTGCATGATTACGCCCAATTATATTATTTTTATGGCTGTAAAATTAATTTTAGTGAACAGATTTGAAACAATGCTATACCTTCGCTCTCTTACAATTTTTCGGAACCCTTATTTCTCCACAAAAAATCCATTTTGTATCACTATTGGATTACACTTATATAATAAATGTTTTAAGTCGGATTCAAGTCGCAGTTCAAGGTTTTAAAGAAACGGGGACTGTAAAATGCAAACAAAGTTTTTTCGTGTACTTCTATGGGTTGAGATGTCAACATCTGTCAAGTCTGCAACAAAATGGCGCATGTGCTCACTCCCCTCTATAAAGCCTTACATACGGGACTTGCAAAGGAGCTAACAAATTGTGAACAAAAGAACAACATTTATAATGACTATGAATAACTTTTCCACATCTCTTATTAGGTACATATTTGAAGGTACAGGTCTTCTGTAATTATTATTGTAACCGACAGTGATTACCAGTTATGGAAAAATGTTGCCGTAAATATTATTTTTTATTTTAGGAGGAGCCTAATAAATTCTGGCAACTTAATGTGGGGGTGGGGGGAGCGTCCCTTCCACTCCAAATATGTTACACTCTGTGGTTTTCTCAGAGATTACAAAATTGATAAGTTATGCAAATATAAACTTTGCGGGCAGATCTCCACTGTTAATAACGAGACAACTCCGCCAGGCTCATCAGTATCTTGTCGGTGTCATTCTTCCACATTTTCTTTTCATTTCGTTGTATGTGGTTCACCCGGCGAGATTTCCCGCAGAAAGTGTCGAAATTCGGCGTTTTCCGTTCTGCTTGTTCCGCGTTGATTATAGTCATGTTGTCAACTATTCACAAAACTTGGAAATATTCACCAAAGTAGTTCTAATTGATTAATAATTCATTCTACTGATTTATACTATTGAACAAGAACAATTATTTTGTGATTTTTAAACTCAATTATAAATTTAGATTGTCATTCGACTCTTTCTTTAACAAGAGTCGCATTGTCTTCGGTCACGTGTTGCGACTGCAATTTCCGTTAGAACAGTATTTTCCACAGTTTTTAGTGGGTTATTCTTATAAACGCTTTGTACGGTATTAAGATCTTAACGTCATAGCGTTCCTATTTCCATTTGCTATAATTTAGTAGGGTTTTTTTCGCTACGTTAAACCGATCCTGGCAGAAGTATCGTTAAACCGATCCTGGCAGATGTCAACAAAAAAAAACTCGCGAAAGTTTCTCCATATACGTTCATAGTAATTTAAAGTCAAATAATTCGACATTCTGCGCCGTAAGCTTATGAAAATTCATCACCACTGGATAGGGAATGGTTCATACTGTCATTTGAAGCATTTTTGGGGGTATGATTGACGACTATAATACCTTAAAGCAAGATGTTATCAGAATATTGCTCGGCCGGTACACGAGGTATACAAATAAAAGCCCAGGGACCCGGCAGCTCCGGGGACTTTTGTACTTTTAAGTTTAACAGGTTACTAATTTTGGATTCCCTTTTTGAATGGTCAAATTATCTGAGTTCAATTGCTTAAGCGTCTTGTAAAATAATTTGTCACAGTGAAGAGGTATTCTATGAGCAGTGGCGGCTCGTCATAAGACGGGAGTCGAGGGTTTCTGACACCGAAATATAGGGACATGGAAGGAAAAGAGTAACTGAATTAAAGTTCCGGAGAGACCAGTGGTGTATGCTCAATGGATGCGAGCGATGTATCGAACAAATTTTTTCTCTCGGAATCTTTTCAGTAAAGTAACTTTTTCTACTAAGTAACTCTCTTCCGTTAGTGCGCCTTGTTATTTCCGTGCGTTTTCCATCAGCCGTTTGTCTCCTCGTTGGAAGTGAACGAGCGAGAAGCAGTCCTTTGACCGCATTGCTTCGTTTCCAAGGTCACTGGGCAAACGGCAAGAGCTGCGTTCAGGCTGAGTGTATTTCGTCACTGAGGATGCGACCTAAAATGTCGCATTCGCGGCAGAAGGACGCACTTCTCGCAAAACAAGGAGCTTTACCCAAGCGCTTCCTTTTATCCTTCCACAGTTCCATTCCTTCCTCCCTCACGTCTCTTGCAATAACAATTTTATTTAAAGTCACAAGTGCTGGCGGCTATGATATTGTTATTTGTTTAATATATTACCTTTCAGAGCCAGTGGCGGATCGTCCCTTCGCCCCCCTCCAGGAATCTGACAAGAATATTTTGTTCATTTACAATATTTAGAACCCTGTTCCTAGTTAACCACCGGGATTAAATTACTTGTCACTACTTATCCTTTCCATTGCATTTCGTCCAGTATGGTAAAGGATTTTTAAATGCAGCGCAATGTCATTGCTACAGAAGTGTATGTCAAAAGAACCACGCAAATACAAGTACAAGGCTGAAAACAAAATAAATACATCCCTCTGCCATAAAAGTATTTCCACTATTAATAAATCGAGTGATTTTATGACGAAACTGTTGTTGAACTTTGAAAACTTCTATTACTTTCTCGATTCCCCAAATTATACACCTTTCTGACGTATGTTCTTGTTCTGTTTTGGTGTCATTAATCTCCTTCCTATTAATGTCCTCTATCAATCCATCAAACTTTTACGTAAGAGATCTGTGGCACTCTGTAAATAAGTTGGAAACAATACTGAGCTACTGCGCTTGTTAATAGAAGGGATAAAAATTTCACTTGGCCGAGAAAGATAGGGTGGAAACAAATTGATTTTCACATTATTTTTAGTTAATTCTTATCGCAAACACTAAACCTATTATAGATATAAAAAAATCTTACGACTCTGAATTAAGTTAATTTGAAGTCTAAAAACTTATACGTTCTTTTGATTATTCTAACTTTTATAACAACTCAACTCCATTACTGCAAGTGGCAAAATGACATATCAAAGAATTTGAATAAGAACTTTAGCCCCTTCCCAGCCAAAAAGTAGGACTTAACATTAATATTGCCTACTTACCAGCTGTATCCCATAATTGTAGTGTCACATTTCTGTTGTTCACATGTATAGTTTTTACTTGAAAATCAACTCCTACGAAAGACAAATGAATAAATTTAACATTTGTTGAAAAGTGAGACGAGTTAAACATCACAAACCGTCATCGAGTATCGAAGACATGCAAGCGAGTAACTCACACTACTATAATTCGCTTCTTCCCCGAGTAATCACCCCATCAAAATAACTTCAGCACGCTGATTCAATCGCTTCCTGAATAACATGCAAAGGTATTGCGATAGCTCCCGACAGGGCCGGATTTAGGATCTTTAGGCCCCTAGGCTCAACCTGTTGGGTGGAACCCCCGGGTGGGGGCAGTATGGAATACCGTCCAGGTCAACGGGGACCCCGGAAATTTTTTAAAAAATTAACCTTGAAAATTACAGTTTAAAGCGCTTATTTGGTTGAAATCCTAAAGATAAACTTTAAAAAAGTTTCCGACATTTTACGACAAAAAAATTGAATTGCATAGTATTAGAAGAATTGAGTAACAAATAATAAAATTGAAAATTTTTAAAGGGTACGAAGTGAAACGAGAACGATGTGAAAACGAGTCGATGCGGATTTTCGGTCGTCTGCACTGCCAATGTCGTGTCTTTTAATTTTGCAATAGTTTTATTAATTTGTTAATTGCAAGAATTTCTTTTTCCTCTAGGCGCACACCTATACTTGAAGGCGTTTCTTTGCTTCGAGACATTTAACTTCAGAAAAAAAATCATGAACGGAAATGCACTGTGCTTATTAGTTTATGGTATATTAGTCGCAGTAAATTACTTTGTTGTCCTCAACGTGCTCTTAGGCAGTTTGTAACAGCTCTCTTGACATTAAATTATTTATTTATTTATTTATTGTCAGTTTAACTGGCTTGATGTTGGTATAGCGCTTGTGCACAGCGTAGTCAACACTTTTACTTCGCCATCGTCCATAAGAGTAATAACATTTGTACCTAACGTTATGTTGGCAGGACATTCGATTTTCTGAAAACTTGAATCTATCGCCAATATCGACCATCAGTTCTATGGTCATATCCTGGCCCGGGTTTTTTTTATCCTGGCCCGGGTTTTTCTCCGTTTTTCCTTCGGGTAGAGGCGGATTTCTTATACACGTTCTCTAGACTTTGTCTAGGGGCGTGTTTATTGTAACAATAAATCGTGAATTTAGTGTTTTTTCAACTCTTATGATTTTTAAACACTATACTCAGAATAATCTATAGTTCGATAATAACTTGTACATGTAAATTTACAAACATATTTGCGTTAAATTACAAACATATTGACATTATATATGTATTATAACTCCCAGCTAACTTTTTATCTTATCTAGGAACTTTTGCTGAAATTTTTGAATCCGCCTCTGCCTTAGGACCCTTGATCGGAATTGATGGAATACGTCCCTTGCTTGCTTCCGGAGAGTAAATTAGTTTATTGTCCTCCACGTGGTCATACGCAGTCTGTACTGTTTTTTGACAATAAATTTATTATTATTATGCACTATGCATCAGTGGCGCTATTCTGTTCTTTCAGCATCGAGCGTTTTTCAAAGAATATTATCTTGTGCCTCAATTTGTTGCGTTATCTAATTGTATTTCTTTACAGCAAATAGTTTACTATAAATATTTATTGGGATATAACTTGAATTCGCAGAAGTTGGCAATTTGTGTTAGGCAATCATATTGCTTAATTTTCGGCTGTTATATATAACCTGTATATATGTAACTTGGAATATATGTAGCCTGTGCTTCAACCCGCTTCTGGCTCCCAAAGCAGTGGCGTAGCTATGTAGGAACTTTCAATGGGAGAAGATTATAAAAGGTGAGTCAGTAAGACCACTAACGTATCCTAAGCGGGCAAAGATATCGAAGTGAGTTTTTCTTTATGATAAGTCGTGACATGGGGCTAATCAAATCGTCATTCACACAAATATTATTTACAAGAGGAGGAGCAAATATGTTAGCTTATGTGCACTTTCTTAACCTCTCAAGTACTTGCAGAACAGTACTTTGTCCTCCTATCAAGTATTATGTCTCGTCTCGACACGGAAGATTCAGTAGGGGAAACTGGGGTAAAGTAACCTCTCTAAAGAAAACTGTGCCTCACTATACTTACGAAAAGGAAATTAAGTTACAAAAAGTATTTAATATGTATATAATCAATAGCCATCAATAAATCAACAACATATTGATGGATAATTTTGATTTTTTTTTTCAATTCTTGCAAAGTGGCCACTTTGTCCCATAATGCGGTGAAAAGTGGCCAGGAAATCTTGAAATGATTAATATATATATTGTAATGAATAATTAGTTCATTACACTTATAATAAATATGTAGGAAAATTATTAAGGAAAGATTAAGTAATTAAGGAGACGCTCGTTATTTTGTCTTCGAACGAGCGCGGTCGAGGCAAAGGGGAGTGGAAGGGGGAACGGTCTCCACGAGGGCGCGTGTTAGGATGCCGACGGAAGGACCATGAACCAAGTGTCGGTGCTAGCCGGTGTCTCGACATGAGGCGTAGTTATTTTGGCGGGGGCCGAGGTTTAAGAAAAGAAAATTAAATAGCTATGAAAAATAATTGACCAGACACGCTGTTGAAATGTAAATGGGAAGGGACAGATGGGAGATTATCTTTTAGAAATCCGGGAGGAAGGTTTGGGTTATTCTCGGTGACAGTTTCATGAACATGTGAAGAATCATAGGAAAAGATGAGGAAAGTTGTCTGCGAAAAGAATGGAGGTGTTGGGAGATACCCTCGCCAAAAGGAAACTCCATTAGCAAGGCTGACGAGCGATGTGGGTTGAAGGTTTGAAACACTTAGAAAAGAATGGAAGAGAATCAGGGATTGACGGTCGAATCGTGTGGCTCACGTGTTCGCAATAAAAGATGAGTGACGGAGGACAAAAATAATGGAGTGGGAAACGTCTACATAAAAGAAATTTTGGGGTTTGGATTGAAAGGAGGTACCAGTGACAAGGGATAGACGCGTTAAAAATAAAGCGTTCTTGCGAGAATGAAAGGGAATGAAATTGGCTTTCCAAAATTAAATGTATTGGCTTATGAAAAGATTTGGGTTACGGAACTGGAAAGTGTCATAGAAGGGACTTGGATGGAAAAATACTTAAGTTCGGAGACAAGTGGCCATAACACTAACAAACATCGTTATTCGTCCTAAATGAAAATACGTCACGACATGCCAAGTCAATCAGAGGCAAGTCATGTGATGATAAGATTGTCAAGTTATTGACTGCAAAGACTCGCTGACGTCAGCGGAGGAGGAGCCAGTTCCTAAATTTTTGGGCCCCGAAGTGGGGATGTGATTACTTAAACGAGGTGCAACGACGCTCCACATAACGTCACCAGATCAGATCTTACTTAGATTTTAATCACTTACTGGCTCAGAGATACTTACAGGTTTTACTGACTTACTTAGAGAGTTGTTTACTTAAGAGAAATTCATTCTCTTTTGATTCATTAATTTCATCTGACTAAGTACTTCAGTCAGAGTGCGGCTGAATGATCCTGGTTGAGATTCCGGTGATAGTTCCATTTTATACTACTTTGAATACACCGTAATCAGTTTGATCAACTACGAGTTTTTCTGTTGGCCAGCTTGCAACGAACCATTTAAACTGGGTTCATTTGCAGTCTTTTTATTTTAATTAGTTCGGCGGGAGTGACGATCGTCTCGTTGTAAAAGCATTCTTTACGTGAACGATGAACTATTTCATTAAGCGGTAAATGGCAACGAACTATACTAGAGCCATTACTCCGTGACTTCCTCGTCAAGTTGTGCTGGGTGATGACGTGAGTGGCATCTCACATTTCACGCTGAGGTCTACAATAGACAGCGGCCGCAGCGAGCGTAAGAAGGACGACGTCTGGGGATGGAGCTGAATGGAAGCGGGAACCTGAAGGCAACATCGCATGTTAAGGACCGTGCGAGTCCACGGCGTTTTGTAGCTGGAGGCCACGCTTTCTGCCAATAATATAAATGCATGAATTAATGCGTAAAGTATTCTGTCAGCATTATCAAATGCTAATGATTCATGACAACTTGCATGTGATAAGCCAAAGACTTTTGTGGCGCAAAATAACTGTCAATAAATAATGATGTTAATGACAAATGTGTAGAGTTGCATGATCACTAACTTGAACTTTCGGTAAACTTGTTGGTTGCCTAAAGTGATCAAAAAGGGAGCAGATATTGTGTGTGTTATTTATATGTATTGAGATTTGTGAATTTGGTGGGAAATTTTGATATGGGAATGTGTGTTATATTTTGGAGGGCAATGCTTTACGAGTATTAAGGAATGTATGTTCATGTAATAAAAAATTAAACCAAGTTTCGCATATGTTGTGTTTTCTTTACGAAGAATTTGTGTAGGTTTTACAAAAGTAAAATGGGCCGAACCCCGACTTTTCTTTTATTTAATGTGTTGAGGGGCAATTCAAACATTTCAGTGTAAAATGGCTGAGACGGCTAGGTAAGTAATGTTCTTATTAATCATTTTAAAGACTCCTTCAAAAATGTATATTACAATTGTCGCACCAACGTGGAGCTTAGCAATCTCTCTCAAAATTTATGTTGCAATATACACACCTAGCTCAAACTATACTTTTGGTATTAATCATACTCAATATTAATGTTGCATATGCAATATATGGAGATGAAGTAATGTTCTTTTTTGGCAAAAAGTAACTGGCATTTTCTTAGAAACTAAAATTATATTATTATTATTGTTCAAGTTAAAATATACCTCAATAAAACGTAAAAAATTGTTTAATGGTGTCCCAATGCGTTGATGGGATCCAAATCTGCTCTAACATAGACCTAGTTATTAAGGAAAGTCACTGCCTTCATGTTAGGAAACGATCGGAGACCGTGGCCACTTTGCCCCGTTACCTGACTACTTTGCCCCATCATGATCCTGCCCACTTTACCCCGTTGGACGCCATTTCACAAAACCACTACTACCTTTAACGTCGAACATTCTATTTTATCATATGCTATTTCATTTTTTAGGCTGAGTTTTCAGCAATGTCACTATACAGATTGGATCAGTAAACCAAATAACGATAAAATAACTGAACACTTACCTTACATCAGTGCTAGAGAAATTACAAAAATTGTAAAAACTTGAGAAATCTTACGAACTGATAGCACACGCTTTGACAGAACACTAATGGTTTCCCTGTGAGTTAGCTTACAGCTTCGTTACCAAACTGGACTAGTTTCCAATGAGTGCAAGCAAATGGTCACTTTACCCCGACTGGGAGACTTTACTCCAGTCTCCCCTACGAAATATTGTTTCCTCTAATTTTGTAGCTTTTCCCAGTCGCGAATCGATATATTCGGGCATTGAGCCTAGAAAGAGAAGTTCATAGCTTCCAAGATTACTGAGCTGAACCTTGCTTCCAGTGTACTAAAATACGAAGACTTTTGTATCTCTAAAGTAAACACCGATATCTCTGTACACAAGCAGTATGCTACCAAGACAGTTCACGATAGTTTCAAGCCAAGCGCCCACTTTCCCCTTGAGTTGGAGGGAAGTGGTGGCTAGATGAAGTCATTGCAAGTGTCCGAATGGTTTACGAAAAGAGATCGAAGTAATTTTACTCCTATTCACTTCTGGATGTTTTATTTATGTTCAGTTTAGACCATGGACGTAATTTGTTTCAGTCACAAATTTCAAAACAGTGAGATGTTTTAAATGTGTTGGCAATCAAAGTAACTTACCTAAAGTGGAGCCGAGAGTTTTATGAAAAATACCCTTACAGAATCTAAAAATAAAACAGCTTTTGCCCACTGCTGCATCGCCTGCGAGCACTATTTTGAATGTTCTCTCAGGAGGCCCAGTTGGTTCTATATCTGCTGCTGTAATAGAAATTTTCGGAATCCCCGGATTACGTTTATCAATTTCTGGAATCTGAAATTACATTAAAAATCTTCATAACTTCTTTCGATTAGTAAGCTGTAAATACTTATTTTTTTGTGAAAATACTCGAATAGAAATTGAATACGTGAATGTACATTTCCTAGGGTGTTTGGAATTTTGCGAGTCGCCATGAGGATTTCATCGTGGAGTGATATATCACTATCCGCATCGTGTGTTTCCTGCATTGTTGATCGTCCAGAATCTGAAATGGGATTAGAACAGATAAAGGTTCGAAGAATAATAATTTAGTTTTATAAACGACACTAAGAAGATTTGTAAGGAAGCATTGTATAAATCAAACGACAGAAAGAGCTTATACCCAAGTCATCCATGAACTTCCTGATGCCATAGCACATCTCGTTTTCAGAATAATGTTCTAAACTGGCGGGCGCAGAATCCAGCGTTTCAGAAGCTACATCAGAACTATTGGCGTTATTATGCCACATCCTGTTAGGAAAGTAAATTGTGTATTTGTTAAGACCTAATGTTTTTTATGTTGAATTGCCATTTAATCCGGCATACCGTATGGATGGACTCGCAGACGCATGATAGTTTGATCCCGCTGAGCTAGCCATACTACAACAAAACGGCGAAGATGGTCTAGGGGAACGAGATTCAGGTAACTCAAGAACGCTTAGTAAACTATCATTCGTATCTTGCATCCGGCTGTTGGCTTCACTGCAAGAGAACACAAAAATAAATCTCGGCAAAGCGTAATTTAAAAGAACATATCCCAGTTTTTTTAAATATATATTTTACTTGTCTTGCATGACAGGCAGATTTTCTGTCGAAAAGCTCCTGGGGTTGAGTTTTACGAGTTTTAACGAGCATAGGATGATTTGTATGAGAAATATTAATAGTCTGCACATTCATTTATTTCGATTGCCTATTATTGTACAAGTTGACTAAAGACATTGAAAGCTCTTTAGACCTTGGATATGCAACATTTATTTATGCCGTATTTCATCTATATATTACGCACAAAAACCTAATTCAATCATTGGGCGATCAAAAACAACCAAAACTAGTTTTGGTAGATGCGTTTTCCGTTTTTGTGTTCCTTGTGTTCGAATCGTTAGAAAATGTATATTCATATTTTATATTTTCAGGTATTTAATATTAACATCTTTATTCACTGAGACTGAATATTAATAACACAATAATATAACACAATTATGAGGCCTGAGGGACCCGCCGCACCATGCAATAACTGACCTAATTGGAGGGGGGGGGCGTCCCCCCGGGCCACCAACTGCGTGCCTCCAAATGGGACACCAAATGTCATAAGAACTCGTACATTTGAACATAAATATACTCTGAAACATTTTATATGAGTAAAATAAAGAATAGTTGAGATTGTTATGAAATAAATCTCAAATTTCCATTTCAATTTTTAAAAAATATATTGGTGTGATCGATATCCACTTGTTTCCAAGCAAACATGTTTGAATGTGTCTTAAAGATGGGAGCCTCCTAAAAGACTTCAGCCCCAGAGCTCATTAGATGTAGGTATGCTAATTCCGCTGTGTTATTTCAAACTAATGAGGAGTAAAATGAAAATAATTTTGTTATAGTTTTAGATAATTCTGTCTATTGGTTGTTTTACAATTCATTTTCTTACTGAACTAGTTGATTTTCCCAGCTTTTCTCCCACCAAAGGAATCTTGCAGTCTTTCGTTGTGTCTTGTGTTGTAAAAGCAAAGAGCTTATACGTAAACCCGTGTATTTCTTGTCACGAGTTCTGAGTAAAACATGAATATTGCTTACGGCCCCTTCCATGCGTTTTCACACAATTTATGGGTACGAGAGACCGCTCTTGCTTGACGCTTCAAAACATAACGATTGTAATATCACAAGTTGCCGCCAGAGTACTTTTCTTTAACATCCGAAAAAAATTGCTTTTTCAGACGTTAACCAAGTCTTTATTTTAAGATGAATGTTTCTGCTTCGCATGAAAAAATAAAAAGCCGATAACCTTTTTAACTGCCACGATCATTGGTTATAAACATATAAATTAAATCTTATATTAATATAATCGTATAATATGAATATAATTTTTTTCTAAATAACGTAGTTCTTGAACTTTTCTGAATAATTAGGATGTTAAATGTTATACAGCTACGTTTAACGGGTTGCATATCCACAAAATAAGTGACATTATTATGATAGTTCAATATATTTTTAATTTATTAATAAATAATTTGTTGTATTATGTATCGAATATTAATATAACCTATATTTAAACTAAATGATTCTGCTTCATGTGGAAAACCCCGATGTCAGTTAACTTTTTAGTTCTCAATTTCATGGGTAACAAATATACAGACAAAATCTTATATTGATATATTAGTAAAATGAAAAATATTCTGTTTATTTATTAAGAGTTATGGTACATATTTAGTTAAACATAATGCCACATTGTTGGTCGTGATTCATATCTTGTTAAAGGGTTCCATTCCGCGTAATGTATTCAATCAGATAATTTCATTCCTAGTGGTGTCCATGCGAAGTATTGCACATTGAGAGAAAAGTTTCATTCCTTATTAAGGCTACTTGTTCTTATGAGCTTATTAATCAGAGGTAATGAACATTTCACCCGAAGAGTTTTCTCTACATTGATAAAAGTGTCAATCGAGACAATACATTAATATTTTCATAAATTTTCACCTACTAAGAACTGAAATATCGAAAATTCCAGAAATTAGAGTTCAAGTTTTTCAGTTCAGCAATTACAGTTTCTAGCTATTTGCATTCAAAAACTGAGATGATATCTCAATTAGTTCGGGAGATAATAAACCATGTCGTTAGCGAAAATATACACCATGTCTTCAGCTCCGTGTATTTATACCCCTTTGCCCCTTTCTCCTTATACCCCTTTCATTCATTAAAGGAAATATTTGAAACCTCCTCCCGCAAAAAAATTTGTTTTTAAATATGTAAAAAGCAAAGTTTACATACAAGGTTCGAGATGACATCTCAATTCGTGAGATAAACACTCTCACTCCGCCAATGTTTGCTATAGTTTTAAATCAATATGCACAATACATTTCATTCTCTAATAAAAATTACAAAAAAGTTTGTATTGAAAAGAAAGAAAAATATATAATTTTCTAAATATATAGAAACATTATTGACATTTTCTACCTTCTCAATTGAAAAAACAGTGGGGCGGGTCACTAACGCCTGACAAAGTGTTATATTCAGCTCCGATGCGAGTCAAATACAAATCAATCTCATCCATAAAAATTATTCTCGGAATGAATCATTTTCTACCATTACGAACAGATGAATCACTACATGGCGGGACATGGCCATTTCCCCAATATTTCTTAAATGTAAATAACATTAACAATACTAAATACTTTATTTTCGGTTAAGTATAAAAGTCTCATTCATGTTGCGATGACGGAACTATTTTTAGACGATACAATTTATACATATTTCCTAGAATTTCTTTTTAAGCGAGGAATATTTTTGAAATTCTTAATTTATCCCAAATTAACTACGTAGATAATGTTAAAGTAAATTAAACTAATCGTAAAAATAATTTTCTGTTATTTTTCAATTAATTTATATTATTACTTGTGTAGCTACATGTCAGGAAGAGAATTCTCCTGAATTTCTTTGCACAACGATGAGAAAATTATTTTTTCTACAAGATCCCACAGTCATCCCATTCTAGAATTTTGCATTCAAGAAGTTAAATAGTTTTGAAACAACTTATAGCTTTTTCAAAATAATTCAAGGGGATACATTCTATTTTTTCAAAAACAAAAAAAAACATTTTGGATTGTTTCAAACTTCATGAAATATATTTTTGTGGTCCTTATAATTGATATACAAAGGAAGCTCATTCCAGGACAAATAGAACAACAGTAGTGTTAGCTCTCTATAGCAAATAGTTTTCCATCTACGACTGATTGAAATGTCCAATCAAAATCAGACGTTTTTTAATTTTTGGAAGTCTACAATTAAAATCCAAAAGTCAAAAAATCTGAAATTTCCTATTTTGATATACAATTAGGGGTTGATATAATTGCACTAAAAATTATACAAATCTGTGATATCACGGTTCTGACCTTTGGTTGATCAAACCCACATAGGATGTTAACTTCACGAGTAACTCGACAAATCAAAAATCTCGAAAAAAAGCATTGCACGAAAAAAAATTGCCGGAGACAAAAAGTTTACATTCAAAATGGTTCATGCGAAAAGGTTATACATGTAAATAAGTAAGTAAATAAACTTTATTGTAAAAAACAGCAGTTGCAAAGTGCGTATGACCACGTGGATGACAATAAATTAAGTTACTCTCCGGAAACATGCAAGGACCATCCCATCAATTCTGATCAAGCGTCCATGGACAAAGGCAGATTTAATATTTATAAAAGAAATTATTTAATATATACGTACTGTTATCCATTTATTATTCAAAATAAATTGTAGATATTTGTGCAGAAAAAAAATCGATATTAATAAAACAAAAGTAATAACGACATTCGTGCCCAAGGAAAATTCACCACTACCCGGAGTAGAACCGGGATAGAACCCGGGCCAGGATGGGGCTACAGAGATAATGTACACAACATGTTGGCGAATTAGCCCCCCCCCCCTTTTGGGTGGGGAAGGAATTTTCAAATATTTAAAATTGGAACCGCCATTTTTAATGACAGATTCGGATTCTCCATAGAAAAATATGTTTGTTGTTTCTGAACATTTTGTCGACTCGCTAGTGATGGCGTTGTAACCGATGAAATACAATTGCGAATTTTATACGTTTATTATTTAATTATATATACGTTTTTAACTTACATTTTTTTCTCTGCCCCAATAGTGAAGTTTTCCTCGCAGGTCAACTGTTTCATGTTAATAGATATGTGCAATTAATATCTGGAATATATTATATTATGAAATTAAAATAAAATAAAATATTATTTTGAAGTACACCTTTACCATCCGACTTAATATTTCATGATTAGTGTGAAATTACATAATTGTTCGACCATTTCAAGGGGACTAAATCTGAAGTTAGTTATAGCGCTCTCAATACGGAAGCGTTTGAGACCCATTGCGGGCCACCTTAGGAGGGGATTGGCAAGTGCTATGACCACAAACACGCAGTTTTTCCATCCAGTCAGCCCTCTTTCCCAGTCAAAAACCGTTAGTTTCCCGGCTCATGAATGGCCGGTGGCATACCTACACCTCATGAAACCCGGGACGAGAGTATTTTTGGAGGCACCTACACTAAAGTTTTTGGAGGTCCCGATACAAAAACGTGTTTGTGTGCCCACTAGTACACCCCCAACGCTCTGATGTATTAAAAAGAATGGAAACTTGAGTTTTCTTTATTAAAAAGTTCAACTACTTTTTAGTTTACGATTTTAAAATTTTTTCGGATAATATGTATGTTCAAATTTACGAGTTTAAATAATATTCGGCGACCAATTTGGAGGCCCCTTTACATGATGATACCCGGGACTGACCACCCCTTCCACCTCTGACTTTTTCATCCTTGTCTTATCAATTGTTCTTATGTGGATAATTCAACTATCATTCTCATATTGGAAGAAAAAACGTCTTGATCCCAATTCAAGAAGATGCTTTGAGGACTGAAAACAATCAAAACTGATTTCATACAGGAAATTGAAACCCAACTATTCGTACATTTGCAAACTGTTCATTGCAAATTATTCAACAAACATACAGGAAATTGGAACGTAACTATTCGTTCTGTGCAAACATTATTTTATTCGTCACGGGAGTGCTTTTGCTCTTTTTACTAGCGAAAAGGTGCTAGGAAATAATATTTAACTTACTGTAGTAGCTGCAGTTGACGGTGAACCATATCGTTTTGTTGTCTATATTCTGACACTGTCTCTTCTTGCCTGCAGGAAATACGATACAGACGAATAAAAATGAGAAAGTTTGATTAAGTTTCTGTATTTGATATTACGGAAACGTTGGAAAGGATGGAGAATACTCAAAAGAGGTTTCAAGAAATTTTTCAGTTACAAAGCTTTCAAATCAAACGAACATACAAATGAATAAAATAAACAAAAATCGTGATATTGTGGAAATTGTTAAAAGGATATTTGAAATAATGAGTAGTATTCTATTGTCGTGAAAGATCTTTCATGTTACAAATGCACTGTATACGCAGTGAAGGCAGAACATTCGCATAGTTCTATGATTAATATATGGTAAATAATCACAATATCCTCCAAAGGTACTGTATCTTTCCAGAAAATTGGGATTCAGATAACATAAGGGAATTAATTGGATATTGGTGAAGCCATTACAAGCAAATGAAATCTAACTGGAAAACTTCTGAATGCCGTACAAATCTTTCTTCAGAATTATCTTTTCGTGGAAGGAGAAATGTGCCAACTTTGCTAGGACTTCAGACGTCTTAATTAAACTAAATGAAATATGCGCTTTATTTTCCAGAGTAAATTAAAAAGCGATTATATTAATATCACACACACACACACACACACATATATATATATATATATATATATATATATATATATATATATATATATATATATATATATATATATATATANTATTTCACTTTAAATATTTCCACCCCTCTTATAAATCCCCTTAGCTGTACGTCAGCCAGCTTTAAATTATTTATAAGCTAATCGTAAGAAAATTCCTAGAAACGGTCCTTATTAATATTGAATAAGGCTTACTTTTTCATGAAAAACAAATATGACTATCTTCCTTTTCTGGCATTCGAAAAGTGCTTACCATAACTTAACTATTGTGAGCACTACAAATTGAAAATTTACGTAGAAAACTCAAATAAAATTTCATTGAAAAAATATTTGTTGTTGCAAAAAAGCCGCGGCAAATTCGTATGACCACATGGGTGGGGGCAATGAAGTAGCAAGGAATACCATCAATTGCGATCAGGGGCCCAAGCGCAGAGGCAGATTTAATATTTATGAAAGAATTTATTTTAAGAGTACGTTTTGTTAGCCATTTATTATTTCCAAAAAATTACATAGTAAAAGCAGTAAAATTCGAGATTAATAATATCACAAGTATTAATAATCTCGCTTGTGTATAAATCCGTGTTTACCCGAAGGAAAACCGGAGAAACTCTCGGGCCAGGATGGGGCTACAGAGTTAATGTACACAACCGTGCCAATGTTGCAGACACTTAGAAATAAAGGTTTATGAGTGAGAAAGTAAAAAAAAAACGTGCATGAAAAAAAAATTAATTTAATCAGTTCTAAGAGTACTAGAGCATGAAGGACAATGATAAATTATAAGAGTAATTAAAATCGCTTAATATTGTCCGGAATGTTATAGAAATAATATTTATTTGGAAATTGAAACATGTTAACTTCTTTCATTAAAATCATTAAATTCTTCAACATTATAAAAATAAGGACGCATTAGAAAGCTTTTAACGCAGATTAGAAAAGATTCAATTTATTCATATCTTTTACATTTTTGGGAAAATTTTCATCACATGAAAATCCTTGATTGCCCGCACGGATCCAACAAAAATGTTCAGAAATTAAAATAAGAGTGATTTGGTGGTTACAAATTTCACTTTGAGTTTCTTTCGTTTTTTCATTAATTTCTAAAATTTGAACATCCCCATGGGAATTATTAGGTTTTGCCTATAAATGTTAAAAACTCATCTAATCACATTTTTCGAAACTGAAGATAGATAGAAGAATTGTAGATGACTATTATTTAACGTTGTATTTTCAACAAACTGCTTCTTGACCTGATGGAAATAAAGTTTTCAATTGTGTATAAAAATCGTTTCTGTCCAGGTGAAAGAATTGTTTGAAATGTGAATGTTTGCAATAGGAAGCAAAATCGGAAGTTTGGGTTGAGTCAACTTAGAAAGTCTTTCAACTTTTTGAGCTTCAATCCAATAAAAGTTAACTGCGTGTTACGAAAATCAATTACGATGATAATTAAAATTGATGTGGATTGCATATACAAGTGGTAAGGACAGTCCAAGAATACAGTGGGTTTAGACAAGGGCAGTCCATGAAATCTTACAAACGGTTGTCAGAATTACATCGTATAATTAATTAAAATTTTTAATCTGACCCTATTAACTTACTCGTGCAGTAGACGGCACTTTTGGTCGTACTCCGATTTCAGCTGAGCCATTTCGGACCTCAATAGCGCCAAATTCGTGCGTGTATCGGCCAATGTATGACGCAAATGACGATTTTCCACAGCAGTCTCCTGTTTCTCGTCCAACACTTTGCTATCGCCACAGTTACGACTTAGAGCGTCATTCACCTGAGTATCAAACATATTTTCCTCTTTGTCACCCCATATGAAATATAAAAATGAATATTGTAATCTAATTTTTTGTGTTATATCTTGCCACAAATTCGCACTAGCATCTCACCTTCTGGAACAATCGGAGGTGTGTTTGTAGTTCAGCAATTTCTGTTTCCATTCTTTCTTGTAGTGCGCGCTTTTCAGACTCATATTTCGTTCGTGTTTCTTCACGAACTTGTTGCTCCACCCGAGCCACTTGCATATCCAATTCTTCTTCAAGAGACCGAAGATGAACAAGATGAACCTCTTTCTCCCTGAAAAATGTAAGTGGGAAGAATAAATGACTAGTAATTTTACGTAACATTCATCTTTCGTGTTTATTTGTGACGTTTCATGACATTTCATTTTGGTTTATTAGCATATGAGGTACTATATGTACATAACATCGTTATCTCAGAGTGAATTTGTTACTGTATGGAAACAATGACACGCCTTTTGAAGAACGAATAAATTTCCCAAAAGATTACTCGTACCAAATAACAATATTGTGAATTTGGCTGCACTCACCCGGTATCACCCGGGGGTTGGATTTGTCTCTTCCCGAACGTCGCCCAGAAACAGAAATCCCTCTTCTGTCTCTTGGTGCTGATTAGGGTCAGTGAATTGCTGTTCATCATATTGTAGTATTTGTAAATGAGAAATGTAGCGTTCTATTGGAGCTTATCCACATGGAGCGATAGGAGATAGGAGGTGGGTGGTAGACTAGGTCCACCTAGGTTAGTAGGTGGACCGCTTATCTGGGTTTACCAACAACTTGGCCCATTGTTACGAGGATTAGTTCGTAATTGTTAGTTATAGATACTAGAAGCAGTAGGAGGTGGATAGAAGGAGAGTTCGCTATTCAACAGTCACAGCTGTATAAATTGGGACTTCAATGTAAAAAGCTACAATTTTTTTCTGGCCCCGCCGATCATTGCACCCGGGATGACTTTGTGGTGAGCAAGCATGCTAACACCTGTGGCACCGGAGGGTGTTAGCTGCTTAGGGCTTCCACGGAAAACGCGTAAATTTCCGTTCGCGAATGAAGGGGAAAAATTAAAAGAGCTTGCCTATACAGTTTCACAAAGTTTGATTTAGATCCATCAATTGGTATAGATTTGTAGACTGAGAGCAAACATCCAAACATTCGAATATTCATAATTTATGGGCAATTGCACATCAAGTGGGCCAGAGTCGTATGGGCTAGTCTGAAAATTTTCTTCAAAATAATTGTATTGGTTCAAAATAGTTGTATCTCATTCAAATTGTCAGCCCTCAAGATGCAGAGATATTTTCCTTCTGATATTTTTTTTTCTAAAACTTTTTCTCGATTTCTTTCATCGCCTCTGAATATTAGTATTCAGAGACGCTAGGACGATGAATAATATTCTGATTACGAGTGTTAGATAGAACGTTTTGAGCATTGACATGTTTACATCGTAAATTAGTGTCATTAGCAAAGAGAACCGCTTCGCAATCAGGTGTAGTACATGACATATTGTTGATGTACCATGAAAAAATATAGGGCTCAAAACTCTCAAGAGAGGAAGCAGTATTTCTAGCGTCGTCCGCGTGTGTTCAAGTGCTCTCTCGACCTCTCGCTGCATTTTTAAAATGAATGGTGTGACAGCATTACCCCGAGTGGTGGCATATTTCCGATGTACCGTAAGGAGACAGGTCGCCCAAGGAGAGTCCATGGGGCTTGAGTCTCCCCATCCCGCGAATTTTTTCATTAAGTTTTTAAGTTTTAATGAATGAACTTCCTATAAAATTTTGCGAATTCACAATTAGACTCTTAACGAGTGAATTAAAATTTTATAATATTTTAAGGACGAATAACTTTAAAGTTAACATCAATATATGTTTCACAAGTATTATATTTCATAAAAGCTACACTCATTAATTTTAAGCAATATCATTCATGTAAACGTTAACTTACTTCATATACATTTCTTCCATCTTCGTATTGTCTTCGTGTAGTTTTTTCACATCGTGTAGTAAACTGCTGAATGCATGCTCAAAATGTTTTACTAGTTGGGGACAAGTTTCTATCGTCTGGAGTTCTTCATACAACTCAGCCAATTTTGGACCACTGTAACAGAATGTGGCTAAAACACAGTATATTCACAAAATTAATTATTCTATTATTTGTACTATTAATGCGACTTGCACTTGACATATCAAGAATTTAAAAAAGTATAAAAAATAGTAAAAAAGACATTTATTACAAATCATGAACATTATCAATGTACATCTTCAGTAGAAATAATATTCGTTTTTCCATTTATGATAATTTCATTCTCTTTACTACAATGTTCAAAAGATATTAATTTATTTTCACTGAAAATATAAGAATGGTATCGTAAAAATTCTTCTTACTGTTATCTTCAACATACATAATTAATACGTTATTCACTCATATCGAAAACTGCTTTTCTCGGAGTCTGAGCAACCTTAATACTTATTATATTTGTAATTTTAATAATAGCACATTTCTTTCAAAAGTTTTTGCAATATGTTAGACTGATAAATAGCATGATGCGTGTTACGTAAAGGTAATTTCATTGAAGACATACGATCATGCAATTACTTATCTGGAATGGGTTTTCCTTTCTATCAATATTGTCAATAATTTGCATTTAATTATCATTTTACTTTATCAAAGATTTGTTCTCCCTTTGCTTAGTATATTGATAAATAGTTTTCAAGTCTTTTGAAATTGAATAAATGAGGGAATGTGGCCGAGAGATTTTATTTGTCCATGTCTAAACCAAACATTCAAGGGAAATAACGCTTATATAGATGTAATACATACTAGTTGCATTTTCTTTATAGAAAAAAGAAATAATTTGGAGTCATTTTTGAGAAAATTTCCAATACGTACTTTGACCTTCTTATTATGTACCCTCTATATTAAAGGTAAAAAAATCAGAGCACTTGCGTAGGCAAGTAGCAGATACTGTGGATATGTACTAAATACTAAGTACAAAACATGAATAAAATAGACCCCTACATTTTACCAGGCGCGCGCAGATGGATAGGCGGACTGACATCATGATTAAAAAAACACTTTTTCGGTGTCAGGAACACCCAAAATTGATATTTTCGTCAAAATGGTTTTTTTCTCGATAACTACTTTCTCTATACTACGAATGTGAGGAAGGAAAAAGATATCCATGAAACTGACAAAGGATAAATTTCAGTGAGATTAAAACACACAATGAGGTTTGAAATTATACTTCAGCGCGCAAAAATGAAGAATGTGGAAAAATAGGGAATTTAAATTTAAACAATTTCAAAGAACAATATTCTGATTTGGTGTATATGCAGATGAACATGCGCTTTATTCATATTTCGAGGTCATATTTTGCGTTTAGAACGGATTATTTAATAGGATATGTGTCTTCTACATCGCTTGTAAGATATAATAAAAAGAGAATGCGTCAAGTTGGAGATTTGTCACGAAGATTAGTCACTCGATTTTAAGAAGCGTAATCCACTATGCTATCGCTTGGCTTGACCTATGGACACGGTACCGCACGAAGCTTTGTATAAATGAAAAATCAAAATCATAATCGCCCAGCTTCCTGTGATGTGCCCAAAAGACCAACATGCTGCGAGCACCAGTATTCGTGATGCGGCAAAGAGCAAGCAACTCATCCACACCATTCGCTATTCGGCGAGAGGTCGCTCGGGACTCGCCAAATGACGAATGCCTGGAGCCGCCTTAACACAAAATAATGCACCGTTGCCTACCAATCGATGATTATTTCCTAGGTTTATTAGGCTGTGACACCACCACAAAATTCCAATTCAGTGTTATGGCCTTAAAACTAAGGAAGCCGATTTGCCGTTTCGCGTAATATTGATTAACGGAGAATAGAAAAAGCTATGATTTGTTTATCTTGCTGTTTTGGGACAGTTCTTCTCAAACAAATACTGGAATCTATGATTTTACGACTATATTTGTCCCTGTGCAAGTTGACAAAAGACTGGTCGTGGGCTGTATCGAATATCTGTTGAGCATATACATGGAAGAAAAACATGAATTCAGAAGTTTTTTTATGTGATTCCTTTCTCTTAACAAAAAAACCACCTCTCAAGATAAAGTCGTTTTTGGATTAGGTCAGCATTGGTTTAAAAAACAATCATAGAGGAAAATGTATTTGAGCAAGATGTGTTCACTCCAGTTTTCCATCTGCTTTACAAGGTTCTTATTCTCCGCGTATTTACTATTCGATGAACCAAATACATAGTATTTTGGCTGAAAAATTCCATCTAATCTAGTTAACGAATTTAATATAATTATATTTTAGTTTACATTTTCACAAAATAAAAAAAATGGCTTTCCTCTTTATGGCGGTATAAGGTGAGTGATTATAACTTAGTTTCTAACAGCATATAATTGTTTTTTTAATTACCACTCTTAAGACTTGTAAGAGTTAATACTATCTCTATGATTGAGACACGACAAAATAACTGTTGTAATTTTTTTTCTGTATTTTTGTGGAATCAATAAATAAATAAATCTATCTCTAGTTAAAATGTCTGTTATTGATACTCAATTTAAATTGAATGAAAAGCAATACATTGGTAGAAATAATTGGAATATTTGTATCAGAAGTCGTGAAGAACACGAGAAAGTTTATCTGGTGAATTTCATTATCATAACTGACTCCATTCCACTTAAAATTATTTTTCTTCGTGGCATTCACGGTTTAGATATGAATGTTGTTGAACTTCTTTAAAATGGAATAGTGTGACCTATAATGATAAAGCCAAGGTTTCTTTCACGATGATACGGGGAGTACAAAACAAGCAGCTTGAAGTGAAAGTAATTCAGAAGTATGTCACTAAAAGGAGGTAACGTCAACGACCTTGTCAACATTTTCAATCGATTACTCCACGTTTCAGGAAAAAACTGCTTCTTCTTTTTTAAATCGGGGCTTTAGGTCTCGCCAATATCTAGGTCATAAGAGCCCTAATTCTTTGCTTGAATCCAATTCATCGTTTACGATATCATCTAACAATTTTGTAAAATATAAAGATTTTGTTTGCATAATAGCTTATCTATGTTGTTATATATAAAGAAGTTTGGAAGAATTTTACGCACTGTATCTAAAACGCGTTGTTTGTGTTTGAGGTCACCCAATTCGAATCAAACATTTATCAGAACGATAAATTTAACTTGCACACGAAAAATATGGAAACAATTTGGATCTATTACAAAAAATATAAAAATTTTGATGAAATATTGTGAAACGAAGTTTATTTATTTATGTGCAATATCTTAAGCTCTTTGTTCGTGATGAATACATAATCATTCATTCATTTACTCTACGAATTTGCATGTCTACTCCAAGTGTCATTTATTATAGTTACTCTGAACTGTGGTATTTCTCTTCGGAGTGGTTCAAGTTCTGTCATATTTTTTTAAATTTATATCAATTATAAAATTATCTTCATAAATATCGTGAGCAAGATATTTCCGCAATCAATCGGGAAGTACTTTAAATTTTATCTTTTTATTTTCAATTGAAACATAGATTGATGGGTTCCTAACGTTTGGCGACATGATTAATTTTTTAAATGTATATTATAAAAATGTAATTAAATTTCGTCTCAACAGAAGGTTCTAGTATGTATGTATATTTATATTCTGTAACAGTACGAGCGAATAGTATGCACAGGAGAGGCAATTAAACTAGGACACCTTTTTCTTATAAGGATAGTTAAGGTCCACTTTTAAGGATAGACGAAAATGCTTGAAACAAAATTTTTTCGGATCCGAAAGGAGCATAATGTGACATTGATAGCTTCATCTCAAGTTCCGGGTATATGCACCAGTGCTCAACACTCTCAGCCTCTAAAAAAGAAAGGAGTAAATTCTTCCTTCGAGAGGAAACGAAGAGTAGTGAAAAGATTAAGAATAAACCACGGGAACTTCTAAACCACGCGGAACTCCAGTTTAGACCGGTATTACACAGTCATATTTCTATGTCATATGTCTATGATCAAAGATATTTGATCAAAAATATGACCGTGTATTGCTCAAGTTTTGATCACAGTTCAACTATGATCCTATATATATGACATAGGTTTTCATTGAGAGAACCTTTGATCATATCTTTCATCATATCTTTGATCATAAATATGACAGAAATATGACCGTGTAATATCGGCTTTAAAAATATTTTTCCATTGCTCGAAGCTAAGCGGAACTCCTTCGACTGCAAGAAAGAGAAATCCTATTTTCTGGTTCACGTTACATTAAGATAAACGACTTAATCTTACATTTCTTAGTTATGGTTCATTTTCCTCGTCTAAAATAAACAAAAAAATTCTGAAGTCTCCACTCAACTTTACAATTATACTTCTTAAAAAAGATTTCATCAAAGTAAACAACCATGATGATTGTCTGAAATTTAAAATAAATCTGATAATTATCTGACATAAGTAAACCATTCGCTCAATTTAAATAATTGAAAAGTGATTTTACGTAGTACCTATCATGTGTTGAACTATTTCAACGTTATGTCTAAGGGCTATTCCACGATTTACAAGAAAATCATAGATATGTTCTTCGTTGAACCTAACAAATGTGAAACTCGCTTACTCTCTAACACATTCACTTCGGTAATATAAATCTCGCCCATTGTCTCACAGACGTAAAACTTGACAAATGCGTAGTGTTAAAACTATTATGTACTATAAAATTCGAAACTTTAAAAAAATTTAATTTTGAAGTAAATTTTTATGGCATACAATATTCCCCATTAAAAACATGAGGAACAATACTATACTCAAAGTCACGATACTTTACCTAAAATTATTCAATATGGCTGCCCTAAACAAATTGCCAACCTCTACGAAACAATGGGCTCTAATGACCTCGATGTTGACGAGCCCTAAAGCCCCACAAAAAAATCTACGAAACAAATCCTTGAAACACTCGCGAAAATTTCAAGGAAAGCGTGGTAGGAAATTTTCCGAAAAAGCGTGGTCACAAAGAATTTAAGTAATATCCAAATAAATATTAATAGTAGTCGCAAAAGCGACTATGTGCTGTAAAGAAATACAAGTTAATAACACAATAAACAAACACAATGTATTCGTTCCACACTCGATGCAGAAAGAACAGAACACAAGAACAAGTGAATTGATTATTGTCTGAGGTTGGTTATGAATTCAATTTCAAATATCTTGCCAACTGCACGCGAGGTACCCTTATCATTACTCTTATGGACGATGGTAAAGTAAAAGTGTTGGTTACATTAAGTACTGGTTCTATACCAACATCAACCCAGTTAGACTGACAATAAATAAACAAATATAAAAATAATTTACGGTCAAGAGAGCTGTTACAAACTGCGTATGACCACATTGAGGGCAATAAAGTAATTTACTGCGACTAATACAAAATAATGAAAAGAGTGCATTTCAATCATGATTTTTTTTCTTCGTAAGTTGAATTTCTTGAAGCAATGTAGGGTGACTTTTACTATTGCATTCTTTCTCTTTCACTCCTGTAAGTATGCGATGCAATCCGCAATACAGTTAAGTATTACCTTTAACAAGGGGAAGTCGTGGCTTGGGAAATTGACTTCGGGATTAGACTTCGCATGATCCTTCGTCCCCCTAAGGGTCATGGATTGTCAAAGCAAGAAAGCGCAGTAGCCAGTCAATTCCGAGGAAGGCTATAAAAAGTTCTTTTTATCCCAGTTCACATATTTAACATTAAATCTTGTTTTTAAACGGTGCTGTAGCGTAATCTCTAGCATGCTTTCCTTCCGCTTGAAGAGTTGCGTTTCTGTTCTCTTTAAGGTTAGATTTTTTTGTAAAAATATTTTTAATTAAATTAATTATTTCAGAAGGTTGTAAACAAAAATTTTACTATAATTTTAATTATATTTTTAATTTTGATATTTTTTTATTTATTGTGAATTACAACAGTAAGCTGTAAAAGTAAATCCTACTGTCATTAAAATTCCATATTCTTTAACTTACTGAAGCAGAAACTTCAACTAATGACCTTGAATTGGCCAATAGTATAATAATCTCTTTCAAATATAAAATCTTAAAACAACGTGTCTGTGTATTCTTGAATTTTGTAGAGATTGGAGCGTTTTTTTTCGTTCTCTTCAAGCTTCAAAGTAATAGTTAAATATTGTCGTATCGTGTGCGGATAAAGATGTTTCATGTGTGTGAAAAGTTGAAGACTAAATTATTGAAGAATTCATTGTGATTTCTCACAGTTGATTTATAAAATGCGATTGTTAACCACTAAGATTGCTAGAAGAACACAAATTTATCGCATCAGAATCTTCCCCATCAGTCATAAGAAGTAATGTCGATGGGAGAAGACATTTCCAAAAATACAATAGGAATTATGGCTGAAAAGAAATTCGTGTGAAGAACTCATTCATTACTAACATTTATAGTTATATTTTTATTTATAATACTCGGAAATATGTTTTTTAATTATTAATTTTATTAAAAATACTTCTACAAAAAAATTCCCTGAAGGAGAACAAAACGTGGTGTGCAGAAACGCCACTGATTACGCCACAGCGAAGTTGAAAAATGAAGTTTCATGTCAGATACGTACATTGAGATGAAAATTTCGAGAGCATTTTTCCTCGGAAGTGGCAAGCTATTTCGCTTTAACACCTTGAAAATCGATGACTCTTTGGAGGTACTACAATTCTACGAAGTCTCATGCCAAAGTCAATGTCCTACGTCGCCACCTCTCCTTGTAAGTATTAAAAATTACTTACGCTTTTAGCCTGGCAGGAGCGAAGCGTAATAAATACTCCCGTGGTGCGGTTGGACCGAAGCTCCGAAGAGTGTCGGCGTGCAAAACCTTAGCCAGGGGATTCTGGGTAGCGTGAGTAAGCGCGCAAGTGTATGATAAACTCATTCTCATTTCTCATACATTCGACTGTACCCTTTCTGATACGTCGGGTATGCAATATATGAAAATGCAAATGTCAGTACATTCCGATGATATATATTTTTTCCCCAAACAGTCTATCCTGTGACGAATATTCATTAGTTTTCTACATACTTTTTTCTAGTAGATGTTTTTACTCTACTATCCAAAAATAGATCTAACGCATTCTATTTTTGTACGCAAACTCATTAATAAACGTATTTAAGTACACAGTGTATATTAGTATAAGAAAATATATTAATACACAATAGAATTCCATATACGATAATACATATTTTTAAAACTTAAATCACTTGATGCAACCAAAATATTCGTTAACAACATCTTTGATATTTCAGGAAATGAAACCCTATATTTTCTGCAGCTATCTTTTTCCATGTTTTTGCTTCCATTACTCAACGTGTTGCAGAAGAGCCACATTTCATGTTTTATTATTTGTAATAGCCTAAATCATGAAAATAAGTTTTCTGGGAATTCTCTGGTATTTCAATTTTTAGGTATGTGCCAGCATTCCAAAAATAATGAATAAATTCACACTTATTCCACACAGATATTAATACAAGTGAGAATTTTTATACAGTTACAACGTCATTAGAAGTCAGATGAAAAAAATCACGAAATAATTTTGTTATAAAATTCTTTTATTAATGTACATTTAGTGCCGAACAAACGAAAAAGCTCGGTTGGTATAAAATAATCAATTTTAACTATCGTTAATTCATTTGTACCAAATAATTATTTTTGCAAACTTCCCGAACAAATCAAATAATTTTTTGAAAAATGTATATTTATCTCGCAGTACTGGGTCAATTGCGAGGTAGGACTCCAATGACCTTGATGTTGACGAACCCTAAAGCCCCACAAAAAAATGCGAGGCGTAGGAAGATAGAAACCACACGGTAAAGATCACATTCCATGTGGATCAAATACAACAGATTTAAAATATTGCGAGTATAAATAACTCAAAAGTTAATATCAATAAAGTCATGCCAAAATGTCTGGGTCCCCACCGAAATAAATTTCTGGTTATGTGTCTGATTCCTGCATTTTGTGAAACCAAAGTAAATGTCGGGATGGAGTTTCTATATTACTTTTGAATGATCATACTCTCAAAATAAAAGATGTAAAAATTAGTATCTTATCTGGATACAAACATAGCTACGTAAAACTGAGAGCAGGTATGATGAAATTAGCTTCAGTAATAGATGCAATGGCGTGAAAAGAGAGGTATTGATACGTTTTAATACCGACAATGACTTTCAATTTATCGAATTAAAAATGACCATATTATTTTTGTTAACTCAGCATACACTCTAATTCTATTTAAGAAATTCGATTCACCTAAAAAAAATTTCTATACTTTGGTGAAATATGACACAGTGTGATTATAGAAAGAAATAATTCTTGTGAGTAGAATTTTGCCAGTTAACTTAAAATTGCTTCGCTTGCTATACCTACAGTATGTACATTTTTATCAGAGAGCACTTATTTGCATTTTTTTGACAAAACTTCTTAAGCACGGGTGTATGTTAAATCTTAAGGATATACAATTGCTCTTAAATCTCGTGGGCATGATAAGTCTATCAGCTCCTTCTTAAATTACATAACCTGAAACAATAACCTGCTCCTCTTTTCTTCTTATGGTATCGGTGCAGTATCCATGGTACCTTGGACTCATTTTTTAAAATTTATTTGAATTTCACGCACAGCCCAGTTCCCAATATAATCACTACCTGGGTTCTTATTATCTCCCATTTAATTTAATTAACAAAGTTCACATTTATTACCCTAAGAAGGTACCTCTAACACGACAGTTCCGGGAAGCTTGTGCTAGCGAACGAACCTTGTATTCAGAAACTGAGTAATGGTGGTGAGCCCCACGCTGGCCACGAGGTTGCTCCATGCACGCTGAGCGACGGAATGTCGACGTTCCATTTCCTGCCAGAGGACATTCTCCTGTTCATCTACGGAAGCTCTCCGCGTATTTCCGTGGTCAGGGTCGAGGAAATCGCGGAAACCCCACGCAAAATCATCCAAGCTAACTTTGCCGTCGCCGTCGTGATCTAGATCTGCGAAAATTGCGTCCGAGTCCACGGAGCTGATGTCGAAACCGGCGCACAGCTCCCGAAATTCGGTGGGTCCGATGTGTCCCGTGCCGTTCTTGTCACATTCGCGGAACAGCTGCTCGAGTTGGATGTGCTTCCTCGTAGCCATAACGCTGTGACTGAGTGCGATGTGGGACGTGTGCGCTCGCGTTGCGTATGGCTTGCACAGGTGTTATGAGGCGCAAGGCCATTCAGCACTCGAATCAGGTGGGAGTGAGGAAAGTGGTACAAAAATTATCGCTTTGCACTGGAATGTTTTCACTTGCAATGCTCGCATCGGTTATTTGACCTGCACTTTGTTAAAATGAGACAATAAATGAAAATGGGAAAGGTAAATCGGGGTATTTTCCATTTATTTGGATGTTTTCTTTCCTTCATATTGGTTTCTTTCGTACACTGAAAATTTAAATTCCGAACTATTTAAATTTAAGTTAGAAAACTGACATTTCAAAGACTTGATTTCATAATGGAAAAAGTAAAACTATCAGACTTGCAATTTTAGTGTTTTCGAAGAAATTGTGGGATTTTTATAGTGAATTCATTATAATCATTAGAAAAGTGCCACACATATTCGTAGATATCAATCAGTTAATATAATATACAACGAAGAAAATGTTAGGTACAAGACTCTTGACTTTAAAGAAACACTGAGAACTGAATGATGTTCGGAAATGTTATGGAAGAGGTGTTGTTATTAAAAATATATTTTCTTCAAAACATATTTTCTTATTAAACCAAAACTATAAAACTTTAAGTGGAAAATGATCAAACTTACTGTCAAACTCACAAAACAAAAAAATTATCATAAAACTCTCTTTTTATAACTTTTCAAAATATTACCTGATAACATCTATAGTTTTATCATCGAAAAAATATTGGTATGTTGTGCCCGTATGTTATTAATAATATCGTTACCCATATTAAGTGAAATTGTTAATTTTATTCCGAATTTTCTCTTCATTTTTTACAATCTTATTTATAAGGTTCTGATCTTTAATCCATAAAATTTATAATCATTTCATATCAAATCATAGATTTTGAATTTGAACGTATAATTTACCTCCATTTTACGTTGCATTCCGCTCGAATCTGGGGTTACATACGAACGATAAATTATGTAATTGTTTTCATCCCAGTTTTAAATCTGAAGAAGATGTTTTAAATCTGAAAAGTATTCTTCATATTAATTTTTATTCGTATAACTAACTTTCGGGATAAGTTTACGTAATTTATAAATATTTACTTTAATAATCAATGTCGGGGTTAATATGTTTATCTGATATTCTCATTAAATAACAAAAAAATACTTTTCCACAAAATATTATTATAAATAACAACAATTATTTTATTATCTTTGTGACTAATACAATTTTTATTTATTGAAATAGTATTTTACCTTTAAAAAAGTTGAATGTGTGAATCCTGCATACAAAAATCCGTAAAAATATTTCATAATTTCCGATTGAAAAATGTTCAATACCTAATTCGTAACAATTTTTAGAAGATCTAATAAAATAAATAACTGTCCGAAACTCATAACCGCCAATGAGTGAAAGTATAATAATAACAAACGGTGAGCATACAACGTTAATGTCTTCCTCAGAACACGGGTACTCGTAAACTTTGAGTAGTATGAAATTTTTATGATTTTATATCTATAATTTAACATTTTTTCCTTTTAGGCCCTAATACTCCCTTCGCTCTTGTCACCTAACTCCCGATTTCGGAAATCAAGTTCAATGCATGTCCTTTGGGTAGCACATTGTTTCATGTGACCTTTTAAAAAAATGACACTCATCTTACTAAATAAAAAATTGAGATATTAGTTAACCAATTTCGCCACTCGTCACTTCAATCAAACAACGGTCGTTGCTTTTAAATCTTCATATTCTCATGTACTTCTGAATTCGTATGACATCCCTTCTCAAAAATAAATCTATCAAGATTTTCTAAGAAACTTCTCAAAAATTTCGAACATCTCTTCTCAAAAACATATCTGTATACGACAATTCTACCCGCCACCATCTCTGGTCAGCCTTTGGATCTCGACTCCGTAGCATCCGCTCACCTAATCCGGTCTGTGATTGGTTGCTCGAGCATCCGTTTCCTTTCTATCAACCGATCCACTTGGCTGTCTCTTGAGTCAGAGGCCATCAGAGGTCAATATGCATTTTTAATCCTCCAATATATTGACGCCGTCAGGATGAGTGTAGAAGGATTGTCAAACTGGAGAATATTGAAGCCTCGGTTTGACGATTCCCAAAATCCTACTATAATATTAAAGCTTGTTCAATAACATTTCATGCGTGAGTATGGTTTTGACAATCTTCAGAGGTCAGAACAGGACTCTAAGTAAGGCTCTATAAAAGGAAATCTGTCTCTTTAGAGCCCTTCTCTAAGCGGCGCATTTCCTCAAAAAGAAAATAAGAGGAAAAAAGTTGACCATCAGTCTCTTCTTTTGGCGAGTCCCCCTATGCGTTAGGCCCATATTACAGGTCATGTTTCTCTCATATATCTTTGATAAAAAATATGGCCGTGTAAGTTTTGATCGTAGTTCAAATATGATCATGTATCTATGGCATAGGTTCTCGTTGAGAGAACCTTTGATCACATCTTTCATCATATCTTTGATCATAGATATGACATGCAAATATGACCGTGTAATACCGGTCTTACTGATTTGATTCGAGTTCGATCGTGTATGGTGCATGTATCATAAGTTGTTTGGTTATTGTTTGTCGTTTCGTTTTAAAATTGCATTGCTTATAGTTTGTTTAGTTTTATAATCATTGGGTTTTTGTTGATTTTATTTTTCGTCAAAAACTGTTATAGTTTAATTTGTATTATCATTCTTTTATGAGAAAATGGATTGTGAAGTACTCGTGAAATTCATAGAATGTTATCGAGAACACCCTGAGATAACACACCTGATTGTATGATGATGCAGCCCATTTGTATGAAGAAGTGCATGGGACAGCATATGCTGGACTTCTGGAAGTGATGCGGGAGTGGAATTCCTCACGCGGGAAAAAAGAAATATAGAAAAAATTATTTTTATTATAGACAAATTTCTAACAGGAATCGAGGAGTTGTTTTTAATCCTTGAATATTTTTTGCTTTATCCTGTTTTTTTTGTGAATGATGCTAGGTTTCTGCGTATTTTATCAATTTTCAGTGTTGGATATTTGCATCTCCGATCTATACACCTTTTCAGGAGTGTAAGTGTAATTAAGAAAGACAAAGGAGCAGGTGAGTGTAAATTTGAATAAAAAGTTTCTGTTATGCGGCATTTATCACATGACTTATTATTATCATCTTCTGTAACTGTTTTCACAACTTGTAGTTGGTATACCCCGCACCTCACCTGAATCCAAGCATCCTCACCTCAAGAAATATCACAACGTAAAAACCTTCTATTTTACAGATGGTTCTTTTTGTAAAGTTAGAAATATGTATTTTTGGGAGTTGAAGCCGATTGATGCTCAGATGCAGACTGTGAGGGATAACAGGACTATAGATACTACATAAACACACTCCGTATTCCATGAAAAGAATTTCATTTTTAGAATTTTCATTTTTGTCAATTTTCTCTTTGTGAGTAGTTTGTAGGTTGTGGGTGTTGGTTACTGCAATATCTATGATGTGTGTGAGTTTGTCTATTACAATAATATCTGGTCTGTTGTGATGAATTGTCTTGTCGGTGAGTGTTGAACTATCAAAATAAATGTTGTACCTGCTGTTCTCTGAAATGGATTTTGGGAGGTATTTGTAGTACGGGACAGTGTCCTCTATGAGTCCATACATCCCGCAGAGTTTCTGATGGATAATATTAGGAACCTCATTGTTTTTGTGGATGTAACCTGTCTGTACTAATAGAGTGCATTCTCCTGTGATGTGTTGTATAGTTTCTGGTTAATTTTGCTTCTCCTACATTTGTCATTTGCTATGTCGGTGTCTTGCAATATAAATTTTGTATAGTTTTTGTGCTAATTACTTGAACTTGATTTGCCATGAGAAATCCCTCCGTTTCCGAGTATAGATCCCTGTTCAGACGTTTTTTCGATGTGTTTGTGAATGAGTGAGTCGCAATAATTCAGTCATTTGTTTGTATTTTTGACGTATATTTCGTCAGATGAAGTGAATCATCTCCAGTATACACTCTCTTTGATGAAGTTGAGTGATTTATCTTGATCGTTGACGAGCTAAGGAAATTTTTCCTTGATGCAATAGGTTGATTCAAATCTTTGCCATTTAGTTAAAAAATATAAAATAAAGTAAATTGTGCTTCATAATATAATCTAATATAATAATCACAAGTTCCTTTGCTGACTGTATTTAACTCACAACTTGCTTCACTCAAATTGGGCGAGCCTAGAAATTCCCTTGTCTATCTCACGGCATGTCATCCCCAATTCCATACCTGTTCGAATATCAAGTGACATCATCGATACAAATTGGCAACCACGCACTAAATTCAACTATAAAGACCACATGACCCTTGCTTGCCAAAGACATTCTTTACTGTCCCTTGTCTAGCAGACACTCATTGTCTAGCAGACATGTACTTGACATTATAAGTTACAGTCGTTACTACGCTATTTACGAACGGTACTTTGTATTAATTCAATGGACATTCCTTCGTTTACATCAAGACATCATTTCGCTTGCATCAAGAATGTTTTTCATCTCTTCACATCGCTACAAACGCGACACAAGATTCTATGACATTCCCACTATTGGTCATATGAAGGATGGAAATTGGTAACAAGATGCCGTTTCACCGAATCTACTCGACAAGCTAGTGAACTGTTCCCAGGAATGCTTTCACACATCTCATCTCAAGCAGCACATCTTCTTGGAAACAGTATCTTATCATTATTTATCATTATTTTCATGGTATTTTATTAAACCATCTGTTCTTGTTACTAATCACTATTCATTTCTGGCCTTATCCTTCACTCATATCATATTCTTCTTTTTTCATTATTTCTTGTGTAGGCAAAACATAATTGTCTATACAATCCCCTTTTGTAAACCAGGTGTTCGACGAAACTTTGTCTACATTAGGCTCATCTGGACCATGAGAATGTCTGCCATGAAGTGGTTTAAATTTCCATTGGCTAATTTTCTGACTCATTTCAATAATGTCATTTGGTTGGGGTAAGTGGTCTGCTAAATTTAATAGAGTATATTTTATGTCAACTGCACATATGGTCTTGTAAAGGTTAGATTCCTCCTTCCTCTGGTGAAAGAATGCTCTGAGTTGCTTTATTTGTGAATTGTGTAGGTTCTTCAAGTAGATTGTGCCTCTTCCTCCTTCCTTGCGAGGCTCTCTGTTCCTTTCCACATTTGAGTTTCTGTGGTGTGACCTACTCATCGCCATGATGGTCCTGACATTTTGTTCGAGGTCTTATAAAATTGTTTGTGTCCATGAAACTACACCAAATGAATACGTGAGGATAGGAATGGCAAATGAATTAATTACTTTTGTTGAGTTTCGGCCGTTTAAATCTGTATTCATTAATTTCTCGACTCGATCTTAAAATTCCTGAGTTAGTTGCTTCTTTATGCACGTATGGCCTTCACATCTAGATTGTTGTAGTCCCAGATATTTGCACAATTCATTTTCTTATATTCCTCTAATCATTTCATTGTAATTTGTTTCTTAAAGTTCCTTCTTTATTTGCCTTTGGAAATGGACAATGTTTTGCACTTATCGGTACCAAGTCTCATACTAATACCGTTACTGAATGTTTCTACTAGTGTAAGTATTTGATTAGGCTTGGTTGGTGATGATGAGTGTATTTTAATATCATCCACATACAGTGGGTGAGTGATGTTGCGGCTTTGTTGTTCCGCAGCTTTTAATTGGAAACCACATCTCATACCATTCAGGAGGTAAGAGAGTGGGTTTAGGGGAATGCAAAATCAAAGAGCGCTGAGTAATTCTCCTTTAAATATGCCCCTCTTAATGCCAATTCTGACAGTTGTTTTAATTTGGCTGCATAACCTTAAATTAATGGTTGTATTCCATTTTTCCATTATTGCTTTCAGAAAGTTAATGAGGGTTGGATTTACCTTGTACATTTCAAGGACTTGCTGAAGCCAAGTGTGTGGGACTGAGTCGAATACTTTTTCATAGTCAATATAGCTGCAGAATAAGTTACTATTTTTGACTTGGGCTTGCTGCAGGATGTCCGAATCTATGATAAGTTGTTCCTTACAACCTTTGGAACCTTTTCGGCATCCCTTCTGCTCCTCATATAAAATATCATTTTGCTCAATGCGTGTCCTAATTAATTTCGCTACACAGAATGTCATGATTTTGTAAAATGTATGGATACACGTAATTGGTCTATATTTGGACGGATCGCTACTTTCTTCGCCTTAGGACAATAGAAATGTTCTTCCTTCTAAAAGAAAATTCGACATCATATCTGGATTGTTTACAAATTTATTCACGTAATGTAAAATCAAGGGATGGAGGTAGGTGATCTTTTTGAACCAATAATTTTGAATAATGTCACTTCCTGGACTATTCCAATTGTGTGTGTAATTTATGGCTCTCTTCAAATTTTCAATAGAAATTTCACGAAAAATATGTCAATACTCTCAGCGGATATAATTTTATCATTGGTCCATGGCGCATCTCTAATTTATGCCTCACTTTTTGACCGGAACGATGTCCAGAATTTCTCCTCCTCCGTGAGGTTGGGGAGACATTGACCAGTAGTTTTGCTTGTGTGGTTGGTCTTAATTTTTTTGTGAATTCTTCTGTAAAAGCTCATTTTGTTTAATTTGATTAACCTATTGTGAAATCTCCTGCGAACAGATTTGTTGTATCTACTAAATCGGGTTTTAATGCGTTCAGTTTTTGCTTGAATATATCCATAATCTCACTCACATTGTCAAATTTAGTATAAATTCTGTATCTATATAATATTTGCAATACTTTCTTTTGGAGATTTTTATTTACATTTTTCCTCATCGCCTGATGAAGACAAGCAATGTCCTTCCTAATCTTTTCAATTCTCGAGATTAACCTCATCTTCTATTTGGGCATTGCTTTATGTTCAGTTGGTTTAGTAGTTTCTGTGCATATACGTATTTTGGTACTATTGCACGCAGTAGCGGCGATTGGGAATCAAAAGTGTGTGTGTGGGGGGGGCAAATAAAATATTGACAATTTTTATTTACATGACATTTTCTGCATATTTCCACTACGTGCGATTTAAATAGTTCAATAAATCAAGGGAAAGACAATTGGTGACTACCACATCAGGAATTGAATATTTTTAAAATAATTCTCAGTTTTAGTCGGTTAAAATGAAATTTTTATGTTTCCTTAAAAAAGTGGGGAGCGGCTGNGGAATGTATTTGCTCAAGGAATGAAAGGGTGTTAAATGTTCTGGTAGAACAATGTCGTTAATGGTATGTGTTATGTGGGAAAATTTTCTTGAACAACCTTGCCGTGGAATTGCCTGTCTCTTAGTGGGGTCAAACCCAGAATATTGTAAGAGATGCTTACTTAAAATATGAAAATATGACGGATTTCATCTATTTGATTTACATGCTCTGAGATATAGACTAGATTTTCATTCACTTAGCGGGCTACATTGTTGGGATGCGATTGTGGATATGGATCAGGATCAGTTTCTTGTTCATTGGAGCAGTTCACTTGGTCGGCAATAGATAGTCAAGGTTTTCATTTGCTGCCTCATCTTGATGCTTCTGTCGTATTAGCAACTCCACCTCTGATTTTAATTGACTCAAAATGCTTTGTATCTTAAGAGCCCTCCGTACTCTGAACGAGGCTTACAAAGGACTATTATGAGAGGGAAAAATCTGAAGGTAGATTGCGGGCTACTCGGTTCACCAAATGACTTCCGTGGAAGGGAAAGGGAAAAAGCGTGAATAGATGGATACATTTGTTGGGGAAGGGATAGCGGGCAACTACTCCGATTGGTCGCCTCTTACTACTGGAGAAGATCCCATGGTGCTATTCTTCAGGTGGTCCCGGATACCACACGTATTATTAATATTATTATTATTATTATTATTTATTATGCAAATTACGACTGTATCAAACAATCGACTGGATGTCTTGTTGAAAGTTGTTTTTCATGAAGTTCTTTAAAAATGTAAAAGTTTTAAGTAGAAACTTACAGCTACAGCTATTAGTTCAACATTACAACTATTTGTTTTTACTGATAAGTCTAGCTATTCAAAGTTTCAACTCCATCTAATATAGTTGAAAAAGTTCAAGTGTAATTTTCAACTACCACAATATTTGAAAATTAGTTGCAACTAAAGTTAAAAGATCCTTAGTTCTTTTTTCTGTGAATTTGTCATCACCTCCGCCCGTCGGAAGCCCGCAGCTAAAGCTATTAGTTGGTAGTTTAACATTACAAGTAATTTTTCCAACTTATAGTTTCAACTAAAACTTATTTAATGAAAAAAAGTTCGTTGAAGTTCAAGTATTAGCTACATTTTGAAAAATTAGTTTCAAATAAAACTAAATGCTCTTGTTTTTTAGTTGTGGATTTAGTTTAATTAACATGTTAACTATTGCCGAATTCTGAGGACATGAGCCAATATTTCTTATTTCCCGCTTTTTTAATATCTTCATTTTGATCACAAAGAATAAGTACAAGAATGGTAGCTACAGAAGATTACTTTTGCTTTGCTGCCGCCCCTCCACGTCTAATCGACGACACTTTGGTACCCAGAATTCATCAACAATTCTCTACTAAGTTTGCTTGATATGGTGTACGGTGTTGATTCTGAAGTGAATTTGTAATATTTGGTTGTGTACACCTGGATGAAACGGTGTGGAATGTTTGAATGTATATGAAAAGTATTTCGAAATTGCTTTCTTGTTTGCTAAGAATCATAGAAGTATGAGTGCGTATTTGCAAGTTGCGGAAGATGAAGGTGAAGAACCTATTGAGCTCCCCACGGAAGATGATACTACCCTTCTCCTTTCAACTTTGGCAGCACAGTTTCCTGGAACTTGTGGGTTGAAATATCGTAATCCCGAATCTCGGACAATGCGAGGAGTGCGTCTGGTGGATGGTCGACTTCATCCGCCAGAAAGTGGATGGGGCAACAGTATTTATTATTGTGTTTTTCCGAAGGGTAAGTGACCACGAATTGCATTCTATATGTTGTTAGAAAATAACTTTTTACTGAATGTTTCAATGGCATAAATTTTTCCTGGACATGGCGTTGTCCATGACTGATTTTGTCTCAGCTGAACTTGTTGGCATCATAACCTGTACATGTTCATCCATGATAGAATTGCTTTTCTTGGTAAGGTTGGTTATGATACAACAGTGTTGATGTATTTTCTATCGTCAACTTCCGAAAGTAATGAGAATTTTACTGTGTTGGTATTGGGCTTACACCACTGACCAAGAGAAGGAAGATAGTTACTGACTTCGTTGACTATCTGGTACTTGAAAGTCTGATTGACCTCGCAGTGCCCATTGGCACTAGATGGGAGCATCTTTTTGTTTTCCACTCTTATCCCTTAATTATATGACTAATAGCTCTGTAGACTTTGTAACCTAGTTTCCCCAAATCATGATTTTTTTGCTGACAGTTTCCACAAGCTGAAATTTCTGTCAAGCTAGGTTCTATTAACTATGAGAAGAGTATGTTAAGGCTATTTTCTATTTCTCTCCTCATTAAGATCAATGAGAATTTTCACAACTCCACCGTTTTTCACAACGCAATTATGTGAGACCCTGTTAAATATAGAAAAGTACTATTATTTGCTAAATTGTATGGAGCCTTAAGTGTCAAATTTTTGTAAATCCTACTGTCAAAGCTTGCTTCCTTTCATTCTGTAAGTAGTCACATTCATCACTCTTACACATATTTTAGGTTGTCTTGAGCATGATTTTAGGTATGTTTTGTTACTTCAAGGATTTAGTTGTAACATCAATGATACAATACTTTTTAACATATTATGTAAGAATAATTCACCTGTGCATATGAGTTATTATTGTCATGTTTTTTAGGGATAAGTGATAGGAAATTTAATTAAATATTGCAAAATTTGAACTATTCAGTTCTATGTACCAATAACAATTAGTTGTTCCGTGCTGGGTGTACTTGATTTGTTGTCACTTTGCTTTACACGTGTAATTTGTTGTGGTTTGAAATTATTATTTATTGTCACATTACTTGGTGACGTGTGGTAGAAAGTATTATTTCTGCACTAGTAGTTTAAAGTTTGTTGTAATAGTTTGCTGAATATTACTTATTGCTTACTTATGAATCGCAACATTAAAAAAATCAATAACACATGCTAAACATGTAAAATGTTCATAAACTTGTTTGTGGGTCAATCACTTTAGTGTGCGTGTAGTTAATATCAAGTTATGCTTAAACACACTATTTTGAACTGCAACATTCTTTATTTGATATTGTTTTTAATTTATTTATTAAACTTAACTTTTTCAAAACATTATCTCTATTCTTTGTATATGATAATTTGTTGCAAGTTGAGGAATGTAGAAGTCTTTGCATGTATTAGATTTAGAATGTATTATAATGATGTATAATGGTGTAAGCAGTATGATAAATAAATAAATCCTCAAAGTGTTTTCTGTTTAATGAAATGTTGGGATTAGAGCTATCTTTAAGAGTGGGTGTTTCTTTCGATTTGGAAGCATTGTGAAAAACAAAAGAAAATTATGATGCTATTTGAATTGTTGAGTATGAATGTTCTGAATGTTAATATTGGTTAAATACTCTCATCCCAAATTTAAGGAAGCAGAAGAATCATGACCGTTAATTGTACTTACAGGGTCAAATCTGGTCTGGGTTGTGAAATGCATCTATCTCTTAGTAAGTATAGATAGTTATCCAAGTCAGTGGTGAATTTAGGGGTGTGGCTTTTGGGCTCAAACTCTCCCTAAATTGAGTGAAAATTTTTTTTCTTGTATTTTGTAAAAATATAAATTATGTTTGGTATTTGGCCCATTATTTGCAATGGGTAGGAAATGTATATTCTTATAGGATTGTAAATTGCCTTGAAATGGTTAAATTTTACACCAAATTTTCCATTTCCCTTGATCCACCAGAGATCTAAACCCCATCCAAAATAAAATCCTGGATGCACCACTGATCTAATTTTTAAAGATCATGTTGTATACATAAACTACTAATTAGCAAAGATAGTTCATTTGTTATGTAAATCATGGAAAGTTATTTCAAAATAAGGAAGTAATCATTATTTTAGTAATTTTTTATGTCTTGCATACACTACTTTTCAACAATTCTCACTGTACTAAATAGAAAGGTGATTGAAAAGTTATAAATAAATTTGAAAAGAGAAATGAGGAAGAAGTTTTGAATAAAAGACATTATGAAAGTGTCAGCAACATGGTAAAGGAAGTAGGGTATTTATCAGTTGAAAAGAAAGTAAAAAGATATGTTGTAACTTAGTAACAGGTTAGTAATTGTTCAGTATATAAAAATAAGAATATTCTCCAGTACTCTACTAGTCAAGCTGATTTCCACATGGATCAAGTGCAATGCACAAAAGGACAAAATATGGTATTGCTTCAAGGTCTAGCGATGTACAGTAAATTACCACAAGAAATAAAACATTCAGGATCAGTTGGACAATTCATTGAAAGTTGAGGTATTTAGCTGGTTAGTAGTAGGTAAGAAATTTTTATGATATAACAGTAAATAGAATGTATGATAAATAATGAGGAAAATTGCTACAAATATGAATTAAGAATATAAATTATCACATGGTGTTGTTAATGTAAATATTGAAGTTTGTGAAATTTAAGCTGATATGTTGTTAGTGTATATTACTAGATTAGCATTACATTGTTAGCAGGTACAGTGAAATTTCTCTATAACAGAGCCTCAAAGGACCTTAAAATTTGTTTGCGATTAAGAATTGTTCACTTTTGGGTTGCTAAGGTCAACTTAGAACAAAATGAGAGAAAAAGTGTCAGTTATAGAAAATGTCTGCTATTGAGAAGTGTCCATTAAAGTTTTTTAGCAAATGTATGTGGGAGGGATCATAAAAGGAATGTCAACTGAAAGCAAATTTTAATATCCTATTTTGGTGTTTCTGATTTTTTGTTTTGTGTGAATTGAAGAATTTCTAACTCCTAATTATGAATTACTGTTTATAGCCAAAACCAAACGTATGGAAACCAAACAGAAGTGCTCTGACCTCATCGTTCTGGGTCTACCTTGGAAAACATCGGAGCAGCAGTTAAGAGAGTACTTTGAAACCTATGGAGAAGTACTCATGGCCCAGGTGTGGATCCTTGTACCGTAAGAAAAGTCTGATTGAAGTCTTGATGTTTATGTATCCTTATCAGATCCAGCTCATCCTTTATAGCAGAAGTACAATGTATGCATGTCTTGTTTTCGTTTGATGGTATAATGAAGAAACCATGGTTATACTGTGCAGCTGGTAGAAAAAACTATGGGAACACCTTAAGTAGTTATGCTTTTTAAGACTGACTGATTCAATGTTCGTGTTTAAATATATGAAAGTATTGAGATAATTTTACAGTTTGTTTATGAAACACTTAAGATAGGAAATTCAGTGAAAAAAGTTTGTGAAATGGTCCCTAGTTGACATTCATTCATTTATTTACCAGGTTACAAAGTAACAAATACTATACAATATGAAACATATTGCAGTTTTTCTGCTGAGGCACTTAAAGAGTGTGCACTTATACAAAATACAAAAACTTTAAAATCTTAAACACCTGAGGCTGCATGCAACGTAACTTCCATCCTAATTCATGATTACTTAGCAGCCATTTTTTCCGTTTAACTTCGTAACATTTTGTCACTTGTATTCAATGTTCTAAGTTAAAAAGGTACATTGTTAAAATTCTTTGTAGCATTATATAAGTGTCTCTCTCCTTTTTTATTTCTTTTTCTTTTTTGGCCTTCTCCATATCTCACTTTTGTAAGATTAATTGACTTATTTCTGTTTCTACTTAATGAGTTTATAAATTTGTATTTTAAAATATTTTAACAATGTAAAAGAGTCCTCAAAATGTATGCTGTGCCAAAACTTAGTTTTTGTTGTTTTATTTAAAAAATAATTTGATAAACTATTGTTCATTTAAAAAGTGCATTAAAGCATTTGCATTAGCAGATCTCGTGGCTATAATGCTGTGTGTTGCTATACTGTGAAAAAGTCCAAAGGGGGTTACTAAATGAATTGAACTTGTATGTATTACGATTTTATTTAAAACTCCATTTCTTTCATAGTAAAAAACTTGTTCATTAAAGGAAGCATTTTTTGTATTATGACTCATAGTGGATGTATTCATCTTTAATTTCTTGGACTGACAGTTGCTTCATAGGTTCATTTTCTTTTTATCCAACTCAAGCTCCGTGTTAAGTTAAAAAGTTTTTGTCCACTCAATATAACACCTAATCAATGTCTGACTTAGAAAAAACACTTCTTATTGATGAAATAAACCTTCTAAATTCTAATGTATCTGTATAACTAACTGCTGCTAATATCACTCTAATCAGCATCCCCAATTTCTTTGATGTACTAAGTAAGAAACAGTCTGTCCTGCTGTTAATTAAGGTGAACAGTGTGCTGTGAATTGGAATTTATTTAAAGAAATATTACCTCTAAATCTCGTATTGATAAACTATGAAAACACATAGCATTCGTTCTCATGCATCACTAACAACTTACGAAGGAATGTTTTATATTTCATACTTGTTTTCACATTTCATATTTTTCAGTCGTTCTGAGTGATAAAATAAAATAAATTCACCCTTTCTCGAAAATAAAATGTCATAATGCACAGTAGGAAAAATAACAAATAATTGGTGTAATCTGTATAAATATTAACTGAGTCACAAAACCGAATATTTGCTGTAAAAGAATACAATTTAATATACAACACAAAAAAACACAGACTCTGAACTTGATCTGAACTGTATGGCACTCTTGTGCAAGAAAATACATTTTGTCTCAGGTTGGCAGTACTAAAAAATCTTAAAAGTACTGCCAACTAAAGTGTGTGGAGCATTAATTAACTGTATCATTCTCCTTATGGATCAATGGAGAATGATTACGTTGTCTGTGTGTACCAACTTCATACCAGTTAGACTAGAAGTAAGTAAATAAATAAATAAAGATAAAATTTTACCAAGTATGTGCGGATAATAAAGTGATTTACAGCTGCTATTTTACAATAAACAAATAAATTCCATGCTTTTCAGTTCATATTTATTTTTCTTAGGTGTCATTTCTCCACTGAAAGCTTTCATTTTTTAAGAAAATTTTTGTCTTGTAAAAATGTATCTGCAAGGTGGGCAGAATGCGGAGCGGGGAAATAAATGATGAGCTTCTGTTATCAATGGGGTTACTTCACCTACTTGAGATGTGCAGTGTACAAATTATTCTTCAATAAATTATTGTAATAGTTGTGGGAATGTTAGAAGTAGTGTGTTAAATATGTATTTAGTTTTCTTCTCTGATTTCTCCTTCATGGACTGATGGCAAGAAAGGATAAGACTCTGGGTCTTTGCTAGCCATTCAGTCGTACTGATTTGTATGAGAGAGAGAGAGTGTTTGTGTGCATGCGTGCACAAGAGAATGTTATGAACCAACTGTTGATATATCCTACATTACTTCTTTTTCTATTTTCATTATGTATGACACTGAAAAAATTTTGTGGGACTTAAGATGAAGTGGAAAACTTGTTCAATTAATGTATTTTGTTGTGTATGTGTGCATAGGTGCATGAAGGCACGCTAGTGTCTGAAAAATTAAATTGTTTACTGACAAACAAGACAATAAAGGAATAGTTGTCATCTTTTGTAAGGATTTATAAACTGGACTTGAATCATTTTGGAAATTTATTTGTACCTTAAAAGTTTTTTAATGAGACATGGAAGATTTCTTCTATATCCCTATTTGTTATGTGATCTATGATGCATTTCATTATTGTTTATGTCTGATTGCTTTTCTTTAATATCAGATTTTGAATTGAGAAACCTTTATGTGTGTGAAAAGTGGTTATAATTTCTTGGTGCCATATATGCTGTTTTTTTTCAACTTTATTGTTCCTACAATATTTTTTGTATTGCACAGAGTCTTTGCAACAAATGCAGTTTTGCCGATGGGATGCTTGTTTTCACTCTGCCCTTCTATTTTTCCCTCTGAGAGTAACAATGTAATATATGAGATCATTACATTTATTAAGTTAAGGTGAATTAGAATATGATCGAATTGGTGGTTCCCCTCCGTATTCTTTGTTTCTATTGCAAAGAGGAGTTTCTTTTGAGTGATATTTAGTGGGAAACTTGGATTGGTCCTTGTTTATCTTGTAAATGTGAATATATTTACAAATGAAGGGAAGAATAAAAGTTTTTAAATTGCTTGACCTATTAATAGCTTATTGAATACTGTAATTGGCTTAAAGTATATTATAGTAGTGAGTAAATAGGTGGGTAAATCATGTTTTGGGTGGGTCTGTATTTACTTATTATTTAATCACACGTCACATTATTCTGATGGAAGCCTTTACTTTGGGGTGGTAACTTTTCATGCTGATATTTTGCTATTGTGTTGAAAACATTAAATAAATAGATGATCTCAAATGAAATTAATAGTTATTATGTTGAAATGTGTGTAGTGTGTAGTATTCTTTGGTCTGGAAAACTTCGAACTAAATTAACATCATATAGCAATCCGTTTCTCTTTGCTTTCTGTGCTTGCCTGTGAGCAGAACGTGGAAAATAAATTTTTGATCATGACTTCTAACCTTTATGTGGTTTTTTAATTGTTGGAATTGTACTTGACGGTGCTTTTAGCTATTAAAAATATGGTTATCCATTTGTATTAAAGACTTCTAAATATTGTTGATGTCTTTGTGTTTTTTTGAAAGATGGTGTTAGCTGACTGTATTAAAGTAACTTGAGAAAATTAGGATTAATTATTTAGTATTGCTTCCCCTTAATTATTTCCTGAATTCCATTTATTATAAGCTGTCTAATTTTTTTCTGGTAGGTGAAGAAGGATCCTAAATCTGGCCAATCAAAGGGGTTTGGATTCATTCGGTTTGCCAATTTTGAATCACAAATGCGTGTGCTCTCTCAAAGGCACATGATAGATGGAAGGTGGTGTGATGTCAAAATACCAAACTCAAAGGTAATTATTTTTATCTTCTTTCTGACTAGATTATCAGGAACATCTCTAATTGGTCATTGAGACATTTTGTGCATGTCAAAAAACGTTCACAGAGATTTGAGATAACTATTATGAATATATTTCCAATTTGGTTCCCATTTGTATTGATTGGGACGACTGATATACCATTTAATTTTGCTATGTGACTATGCGAGTTAAAAATATAGTAAAGCATGAATACATAGTCACACAGCAAAATTAAATGGGTTTAGTAGTAAAAACTTAATTGATACTGAGGTTCAGAGACAAAGATCTTTTAGAAATATAGCTACTTAATTAAAAAATTAAGGGGTGACTCTTGCAGTTCCGAAAAATTACTTATCGTCCAGGTTTTCAAAGGAAATGACTAATTATCTTCAAAGAACACAAAATTCAATTAGTATTCTGTAATCTTTTGTGTGTTAAGTTTTTAGTAAGGCCAGTTGCAATGACATTGAATACAAGGATTCACATATTTATAAAATTGAATGCGAATATAGTGAGATTGTTCATTGGACAAATTATATTAGGTATAGTTTAGACAGAAAGAACATTTAAAATCCAGATTTTTAAACTTTTTAAATACTAAATGGAGAAAAATTTGATTGGAAAGTTCATCCATCCACCACCAGGTTGTTTGCAGAATGGAGGTTCAGTCAAGATCGGCTGACGATGGGGGATTGGTCCCCCGAAACATGTTACAGAAGGTACATAACTTTTAGTGAAGTATCGTGTGTTATAAATATATTATAATGTGTCATGTTGTCAAGACTTCACTGAGTGGAATTCATTAAGAAAATCATTGAAGAGTTATAAATTTTTCAGTGGTTTTTCTTTGAAATTTGTTTATCAGTTTATAAATCAGTAATTTTATTTATAAATTTTGTTTAAAACTTAAACATTTTGATTCACTGTTGGTGAATGTGTAGAGATATGAACTATCTTGATTTTTATAGGTTTGAAATACGCTTCTAAAAAGGTGTTTATATGCTTTTATTTATTTTTTTGGTGTCTGGACCAGAAATATGTGCCTGTTCTTTCCAATATCTGCTCATTACCAAGCAGGAAATCTTTTTCACCTCCCACGAATGGTGGCTAATTTTCAGTATTAACATTACCATGAATATGTAGAGAATGTTGCAATTGCTGCAATGAACATAGTGAATTATAAGTCACATTATAAATATTAATATATATATATATATTTGGAAACCAATGTGAACATATTTAATTCTGTGTTCCTCTTTTACTGCCCAACAAATTTTTAAACCTAACACTAAAAAATCATCCTAAAAGATTACTAGTTAAATTTCACGTCAATACTGAAAGCAAAGGCATCTCAAAGAAGTTAAGATAGAGGTGGAAGATGAGAAATCTAAATTCATTCTTAAGAAAACCATCATTACATTTATAAACCATTTCATTGTTGAGTGTCTATCATATGTATTTTTTGTGACTTCTGATGCGCATGTATTTTAAAATGAAATTCACTTTATAGTAAGTGTTTGGTTCATCTGTTTTCTGGCAAAAATAGATAAAATAAGCTTCTCAAGACATCATTTTCAGTCATTTCTACCTCAGTGTATCTAAAATAGTGGATTGCTGTATTGAATGCTAAATTCTGCTTATATTATACTCGTTGAAATTGAAAGGGCTTCTGTCATGCAACCCAAAATACTGATCGTTGTGCTTGCAAACATACTTTGAAAACTCATGCATCCACATGCTTGCAACATCCACTGTAGTCCTTTTCTACGCCTTCCACACTTTTTAGCTTTTCCCCCCATTATCTTCATATCATTCTCCAAATTATTTCTGCACATTTTCATGGTTTTTTTTCGCTCTATTTTTCTTCCAGATTTTTGGTACTCTAGATGGTATTTATTTCATCATCTTGTTGGGTTCTGTTGTATTACCATGTTCATAAAATCTGACATAAAGGCTTTGTAACAACAAAATTCAAAGGTGTAAAATTCCAGTTTCACATTCAACTGGTACCTACTTCAAGGATAACAATTGATCAAAGTCTTTAATGGCAGATCTTCTGTGTTATTGTATAGTAAAATGTAGTTTTATGTATACATATGCCGCTAAGAAAGTAAGGAATCCTACCGATTGCCTATTTGCATGACCACTTCACTGCACAATCAGCAATGATTAGCATTGAATTATTTTGTCTCATGTCATTAAATGACAATCCATATGAAATCAGCATCTGCTTATAAATGAATAAAAATTAACTTTTTTTTACTTGGACTGACAGCTATCATACAAGACTTATTTTAAAGTTTGAGACTGCCCACCGTCTAGAAAACCTGAGTTCATAACTGTGAAACATTTTTTGTGGGATTGATAAATTATACTTTGAATGTAAAATATGTTTACATGATATCTCTCAACAAAATATTGCTTTGATTTAAGATAAAATCATATTTATTTTATTTATAAAATTCTATGTACAAGATTTGTCGAGAAACATACAAAACATTCTTTCCTACCCACAAGAAAAAAATAGCCAGCCAGAAATGGGTCTTCACTTATTGGTCACTTTCTATACAAGTGCAAACTGTAGTATCTATAATTTTTATGACACTAGTAGTTTGTGTTTGATTGAGATTTGGTAGATTGCTGTGCTCAGGCCTGTAGCTTGAAGTTTGTTTATAGGGGGGAAAGTCTGTGTGACTTTTAAAAGTGGGTTATCATTGTGATATACAAGTAAGCAAGCTACACATTGGAGCTTGTATGATTCAGTTTTATAATTTAAGGTATGAGAGCAAAGATTTTAGTGCTCCTTTTCTTTTTACATGAAACAGAGTAAATATTATAGTTTGTATCAGTAGTATGTTTCAAAAATTAGGTTAGAATGATGTAAATGTGTGGTTGAAGAACATGGCCAGTTTTCTTGTTTCATAAAAGAATTCTTCAATGGGAAGTCTTGATGGCAAAATTAATTTAAATATTTTACTGTGTTTTGACAATTTCATTTATATACAATGGAAAATGTTATCCTTTGACCCTAAGAACTGGACAGAAGATATAAAGTGAAGCTTGTTTTAAGCAGAATCTGTAGAAAATAGTACAATCCAAATGTTTTGTTTTCACGATACATTTTGTTAGCCAGAATATATTTAACCCAATATTAGAACTTGGTTTCCAATGAATTTACAATACAGTAGAAATCTGATAAACTGAATTAATTGGGACCTGTTTGGACCATTCTCAAATTTCCAAAATATTTTGATTAGGTCATGTACAATAATGACCTGTGGTATGTGCATACATGTAAATTCCAATGTAAAATCCATATTGCCTCACTGACTACAACCTACTACAATTTCTAAACTGTTCTGTCATACATTTTTTCAGTTTTTAAATTGGGAGAGAAGTTTTCAAAACTCTGTATACTTTTTAAAATGAATAATGGTAGAGAAATAATAGGAAAGTTGTATTTTTGTGCTCTGAGAGAACTGTGACATGAATATGACATTGTAATTTTGAAATTATTGTATGGAGTTGCAGCTTCATTGTGGATATTATCTCTAGGATAGATGAAGCTGACACCCTTTTTTCTGGGGGAAAAAAAGAGAGAGAGAGGGGGTCTTAACTTCAATTCTGGTGTACTCTTTAACTCTGGTTATTAAAATTCAGTAAAATATGCCTGTGTTTTAGTTACAAATATTTGAAACCTATAAATTAAAATTCTACTAATTACGAATGAGTATAAAATTTCTTTTGTCCTTGTTTGGTTTATATAAAATTTAGTAGTTCCAGGTTTCAGATTATTGGAATTCTACTGTACTTTAATGATATGGAAATTTTAATTCAGTATTCTACACTATAGCATGCTATAAGTTAATTTTCATTATTTTAGTATATTAAAATGTGCTATGCGAATAAGGTGGCAAATTAGATTTGGGGTCAATCCATCTCAAGTGGACTAAAGGGTTGCTTTACAAAATTAATTTTTTTAATGTTACTTAATTAAAATTTCAATAACCCAAAACAAGTGAAATTTAATTTTTATACCCAACTTTTTTGTAATTGCAGACATTTTTATTTTTACTTGTGATGCAATAATTTTTGGATGCTGATTATGCAGACATTAATTGAAAAACTACTATTTCAAGACCCATTAATCCTAGAAACAAAGCCCAATGTATTCCACTTGTTATGCCTAACATATTTGTGTTGTATATAAAAAGACCTTTGGGAAGAATAATTTATTAAATTTACGCTTTAACTTTATGTTTGCAATTGGTTGGTTGATTGGTTGGTTGGTTGATTGGTTGATTGGTTGGCTGGTTGGTTGGTTGGTTGGTTGGTTGGCTGGCACATTTGAGGGGGCAGTTTTTGAGTGTAGGGTTATGATCAAGAAAATATATGTAAAGTTCAAAATTTTAGGGTTTATGTTTAAGGAGAGGTACCAGGAAAAAAAAGAAAGAAATTAATGGCTGTTATGCACTGTATAATTGTAAACTGCAGTATGAATTTCAAATTTGATATTTTAGTGGGAAATTAATTTTAGATTTTTTGAAATCTCCATGACTACAGGTAGCTAAATGTGTTCATGCTAGTGTTCCACAGAGTGGAAAGGGTTTGCTCTTGTGCCAAGCCCAGAAATACAGACCTGATGTCATACAGTGGGATGAATTCCATGCATTAGCAATCAAATTTGTGATGGGAATGAATAAAACTTAATTAAATATGCACAGAATGTTTTCTTTTTATTAAAATCAAAATAATATAATTAAACTATTTAGTTTTTTTTCTTTTCTATTTCTCCTTTCGACTTATTTCTCATTCGGTTGAAAATATATTGCATCTTTCGACCCAACCGACAGTCCTGAGAGTGAAGCTATACAGATTGCAAGTGTCACAATCTTAATAATCGGATTGTTATTTAAAAGGAAATTTTCCATCACGTTCAAACTACAACATCACGTATGCTGCTGTTATCTCTGTGTTGTCTATATTATCCATGGCTCTCAAAATTTGGGCTAATGTGTGCCGGATGTGCTGACTAAAATGTAAACTTGCATCCCATGATTCGACTGACTGTAACATCAATTCTCCCAGGTATAACGCAACTTGTGTACATTTTAAGAAAGAAGTAACTAAATATTTTACAGATTTTTTTTTTTCCAGACTAAGGAATTAATTTTCCCCCCCAATTTTAGCCACTGGCATAGAACACCGATATATACAGTAACTATCCAAAAACATTACTGTGAGAAATATCTTAGTGCAGATAATAATGAGAAATATTTTTATGCGCATGTTAATGTTTGATCTAGATGCAAATTAAACCTAGTGATTACCAGTATTTGATCTCGAGAAGTAATCCCAAACATTCCTATAACTTATATTTAAATAAGAAATGGCTTATGTTCACACTAAGTGTCAAGAAATAACCCTTCTTGCAATTATTGCACGTGATTGGTGTGTTGATTATCACAAGATTCTGAGGTGGAAACTGTAATTTTACTATTTTTAATTACAACTTGAATTGAAATTACATTAAAGGCAGGACTAATAATAAAATGCATTTCCTTTTTACAAATTGAATTTAATGTGACTTGTGATTTTCATTTTGGTTCTTGTCGTAGAATGATTTGCACTACAATGCCACTAAATTAATAATCTTCCTGGCATAGTTTAACATTTGTCATTAAGCATATCCCCCACAATCTACAAAAAAAAGTACAAATTATTCCATTCAGAGCCAGAAGACCACAAGGATTAGCTTTCGAAACAACTCTCTTCTTGTGCCTAATAGCAAGAGTGTACCACTGTGACCGATGACTAGGCAGATATGCTCTTTCCTCTGCTGTGGCAGTTTGCCCTCCTACACCTTGGAGCTTATTGCTCGCAATCTACCTTTGTGAACAGCCCTATTATGCTCAAACAACTCTTTGTACTAAAATACTTCCTTTGCAACTGCTTCTGTTTGTTTATTTTCACTTTCTAAATATCGTCCAGTAATACATGTAACAAAATTATTTTATACTTCCTATTCATAACAATTTAGTTTTTTATTGAATTATTTTACAGCCTTTTTATGTTAGAAATATCATGTCATTCGTGAACTCTCCTAAGTGGCAACCTAAATTAATTGTATTTTTTTAATTTTTGCAAAACGTGGACTTTTTGTTTTGTTTTTCCCTTTCGGTTTTACACCAATTTTGTAGAATAATGAAGAAAGTTCTAGTTGTACTAATAATCAAGTTTAAGATTGTTTGTGTGCAAGAGAATAATTTGGGTACTACATCGTGTAAGTTTACAGTTCTTTATACATCTCATGAAATGGAGAATTATTCTGAAATCTCAAATTGAGAGAATAATTGTATTGCAATGTGTAATCACTTGTGACAATTCCAGTGAATTCTTTAGTAAACACTGTCTACCACCTTGAAAATGCCTTGAATTTTTCTGCACATTCAAAATACCTGGAAAAAATCTTGTAATTTTTGTCCGTAAATCTTGATTTGTATATCATAGTGTCAGCTTATACACAGGATATTGCGTTATGTCTGCATTGAATTAACACTGCAAAGATATAGTGTGACCCTCATGAAACGTGGGGGATGTTATCAAGAAATGGATGAATCTAAAATCTTCAAAACAAATTTAACATGGACTGGTCATTGCTATAACAGTATATATATGGTGCATTTCTAGGAATCAAGGTCTGGGTGGAAATGGTGTACAGTTGTGGAAGGTGAACCGGTGGTGTAGCGGTTAACACCCTTGCGATCAAAGCAAGAGACCCGGGTTCGAGTCCCGGCTGGTCGCCATTTTCACTTGACCGAAAGTTAAACAGAGCATGTTGGCATAGTACCAATCCTCCACCATAAGAGACAGATTCTGTTTCTGACGCCTTTTTTTATTTTATTTTATTTGTTCTTATACCCAAATCATTGCAAACACGTATCCCTTGTCTGAAGGCTAAGTTACATCAGATAAATAGTTCATGTATATGATAAACAATATAGGTCTCAATATTCACAACTACTGAAAAGGTTGTTTTTGTTGAAGCAGCTTACAATTTGTTTATTGCACTTTGAAATACTTTTGATATTATTGGAACAGTTGAAATACGCTTCAAGTTAGTAGTAGCAGATAAACTACCTATCTTGTGAGCAGGTATGATTCTTGAAACTTTCAGATCACTTGAAAAACAGCTTCTAATATACAACTGTTAATGATATGAGTCTAAGGTTCCATTGCAAAATTCAAACCATTTTTGATATATTTATGTTTAAACCATAAATATCTGAACAATTACTATTCTTCATCTTATTTAGGGCTCTACAAACATCACTAAAATTGCACTAACTTATAAGAAAATTTACAAAACGGCTGTGGTATTGAACCAAGATAAGGAGTAGAAATTTCCTGGAGTTCCCGAGGTCACTTCATTCAGAATATGTTTAACCGTATTTACAGAGTGAACATTCATTTCAGGAGAAGTGGAAGTACTACCATTAAGATATTACTTGCGTTTATATTACGTTATTTTTTTAACAATATTTCACATAGCCTACTCTTATTTCCAGAGCCATTGATTGTGCTGTTATTATTATTTCTACATCTAATTTTTCTAAGCAAAACTCTGAATCATCTTGCAGTTCTTTAATATAATCTCTACTTGTACAGATATATTAATCATAAAATTAGTCCCATAGTTGTTGTTTTTTATGTCAACTCTGGGTCATCAACTGTTATCTTTGGGCTTGGTAGAGTTTTCTTGCAGTTATGCTTGGAAAGGTTGCATTTAAAATGGAAGTTAATCTACCTAAGAATATATTCACTTAAGAGGATGCACACTTTTGAGAATAATTTCTTGCCAGTTGACATAGCTTAATAGATTAATGAAAAAATTAATATACTCTAATTCATTTATTTATGGTTTTAATAACAAGTTAAGAAGTCCTTGTGTTGAAGGTTTTACCATTGGAAATTATTTTTGCACTGAACAAAATATACCAATGATCTCATGATCAAGTTTTTACAACTTTACATGGAAATCATTTTAAACAACAGATGTGGCTATATTATTATAGAACAGTCACAGATTAAGGGGAAAAATAGGCAAAACCAAAAATAAAACCAAAAGTGAGAAATGTATTAAGTGTAAAGCTGATTAGGTTAAGAGCTAGTTACTTAACAAGAGCAAATCTTTAAAAAGATCCTACTGATCATTTTATACTAATCCAAGATTAAATTAAAATAATACAATTATCTGTTGAAAATTTTAAAAAGTGAAATAATATATGAAATTATTTGTTTAAAAGACACACCAATCCTTGAATAATAACTGATATCATTCTAGGAAAAAAAGAAATTTTTAAATCCACAGATCCTCGGAAATTGTTAAGATGTGTCACTTCCTTCAAACTGTCGTATTGTTATATTGTTTAAAACATATTTTTAATTATTAAGGCTAGTAATAATCATGTAACAATATTTGTTGTTATATCTAACAGTTCTTATATCTCCTTGAAACAACACGAATTTCCAAAATTCAAAGCAGTAGACACGCAGTATAAACTAATTTATAAAGTAATTAGAAACTCACACTCCAATAATTCTTTGATATTCTGCCATCTGAAAGACCAGATAATGTTAAAAAGGATGACAAAATTTTAGCCCTTGATCAAATGAAATTTTGATGAAATGAAATAGATTCAGTTTTCTGTTAGACTTCATGGCAGAAACAGTACAATTTAACTATTTACCATTCAAGATGTATGTGCTGATTGTTTCCAGTTCTCTGTGTGTGGTCTTAAGAAACACGAGGGATTATGGTCTCAATATTGTTATACCTCATTTTTGCTAGGATTTTCAATATTTATTTTAATTATTGTGTCTTTGAGTGTTTGGTATCAGGAGAACGGTTGCAATGTCATTTAGTCTAGAGTTTTGTTCTTTTCTCTTTGAGAACCGTTTTTTCTTTATCATGTCAAATTTTATTCATCCTTCGAATAATGTGAAAGATAAAGTGTGTTACTTTGCTGTAGTGGAAATGCTAATCTATTTTGCTCATCAACCAAGTTTCGTAGTTGAAAACACTTTTGTTTCTCTTAACTCAAAGTTGCTTATTTTAATCATTAAATTAATTCATAAATGAATGTAAAAATTTATATGTAATTTCATTTTGAAAGTTCTTTATATTATATTAAATAGTCACTTAATACATAGATATAATAATTGCAATAATGGATTTTGATACTTTAATTTTTTATGGACAAATTTATCTTGCAGGAGGGTCAGGCCCAACAAGTTCCATGTAAGGTATTTGTTGGTCGGTGCACTGAAGATATGCAAGCTGATGATTTACGTGAGTATTTTTCTAAATTTGGTGAAGTGACTGATGTCTTCATTCCGAAGCCCTTTCGGGCATTCGCCTTTGTAACGTTCCTGGATCCTGAGGTTGCTCAAGGCCTGTGTGGAGAGGACCATATTATTAAAGGTGTGTCTGTGCATGTAAGCAATGCTGCTCCCAAAAGCGACCCAAATATTAGATCTTTTGGGGGAATGGGAGTTGGTCCCAGAGGTCCTGGATCACGAGACCAGAAAAATATGGGTAACCCATTTGGAGGGGGAACTAGTAGCCATCCTTACCATCATCACGGAGGACCAGGTGCAGGAACAATGAATGCAGGGTCTGGTTCTTGGAACCAGGCGGGATCTGGAAGCAGAGGAAATTTGGAAATGCCTAATTTACAGACACTAGGAATTACAGGTCAAGCTGCTCCTACGACTGGCACTAGTGCACAGAATTTGAGTAATCCTCTAGGAATGGGTACCCTCAACCTTGGAGCTTTGCCAATGAATCCTGCATTGGTGGCTGCAGCACTTAATCAGGCCAGTTGGGGTCTTATAAATAATCTTCAAGGTAGTCAGGCACCTACAAGTGCAGCTGACGCTGGCCCGCAAGCATTTGGTACACCCACACCGGCAACGGGTTTTGGTGGTACTGCAGGAGGGCCACAGCCAAATGCAGGGGCCCCAGCTGGTGCTGGTCAGGCATCAGGTGGTTTCCTGAATTGGATGAGTCAGAGTCCAGCCACAAGTTCAGGCAGTGACGCACAGGGAGGAGGTGCTCCTGGCTCTAATGGTCCTCAACAGCCTGGGTCTTGGCCGCAACGAGTGAAGAATGAAAACTTTTTGAAATATGATTAACTATTATTATCTCTATAATAAATAGTTAAAATGCTATTTTATAAAGCAACATGACTCAGGGAAGAAATCACTCACTTGCATGCAGGTTCTGTTTAGAGATGAAAGAAACCTCTCCTTGATTGCGGACTGTTTTATTGAATTTGAGCAACTGTTTACATTAAATTATTCTATTGTTTTGTACTAATTTAAATTGTTAGGAGAGTCGTAACTCTTTAATATAATTTTATTATTTTTATTATTATTATTTCACGAGTGAAAGGTTGTGTGCACAGTACAGACATTGCTATTTTTTTTGTTTTATTTACTTGTTTTATTTATGATGCTCGGTGGATAAAGTATTGTTATTGTTATTTTTTTTTCTTTATGAACAATGTTGATTGTGAAGATTTTAATATGTACATTTGAGAATGTTAATGAACATGGGTAGTATGTACTGATGCCAATTCCCAAGTCTGGATATTCATTTTTGATCATAAGAGAATGTCCAGTTTGAGCCAAAAAACAAATCAAGGAATACTTGAGATTGAGTAGCTGTTTTATTTTAACTGTTGATTCAAGATCACGTATGTGTGAGAGTGCAGTGTTGAAATTTTTATTCTATATATTTGCAAAGTGTTATGCTATTTTTTCTCTTTGTTTTTAGGTATATGTATAGACTTTAATTTTATTGTTGCTTTTTTGTGTGGATTGTTGAATGCAGTATTAAAATTATATTAAAACACACTACTCAGCTTTACAAAAGTATGAAAAGTGCTAAAATTAGTCATCTTAATGGTCATACTGAGTAGGATATGTTTAAATGTACAAAACCTATGATTTATTCATGAGGAGTGTGACATAATTAAGAATAATTTGTTGTGAAATGTGTATGGAGTTCCATCCTGGATTAAATGTTGCAGTGGTATACTCTGTAATTAAATTCTTTGCAATACAGATTAAGCAATTGTAGGTGTACTGAAGTAATAGCCATTCTCATGAACACATAATATTTATTTAAGATTTGAGTTTAGTATACCAACTTACTAATGTGAGTTATAATGATACTCTTGTAATTTAAGTACTAATGCAAATTATTCTTGATTGATTGTAAATATCGAGTGGATGCAGATAGTATCGTTAAATGTGAATTATTTATTTATATTTTGTTGTGGGTAGGTTCATGTGACCTTAAATTAATGTTATAAATTAATTTCCTGGAAATGTTGTTACTTCAGAGTATATGTAGTGTATTTTGTACGAGAAGAGTTTGTTAATATTTGCTGTACATTGTGTAAATGTACTTGCATCTTTATGTATTCTTACTTACTTGTAAGGGTCAAGTGCAATGTTAAATAAATGCTTCTCAGCCTGGCTGATATTCAAGTAATAATTATTGTAGAAACTGGTATATTGTTGGTGGACCGTGTCCACCTATCCCAGTGCCTTTTATTATTGCTGATAGTGGTAGGAAAATAATAAAATTTAAGGGAGTTTCTAAGACCTCGTATCTGTTAAGAATGCTTGATATGAGTCAGAATAGTTTCTAACTTCTAGAGTCTGTTCATTTTTTTATGAAATGAGCATTAAAAAATTCAAGTACTTTCACAATAGAATTTTGTAAATTTTAACCTTTAAAATTTATTTGTCTCAAGAGCATATATGCTATGCAATTGTAAACATTGTTTGAATTTTATCTAAGCCCAAAAGTGTGTCAACATGATATTTGATTGATATTTGCAATTTCCCCCAGAATGCACTGGGTATATTGAGATATATCTATTATAATGCTAAATTCTTATGTAGACACTTTAGGTAAGAGACATCTGATATAATTCATAAGTTATTTATTGAGTTAGTTGCTCACAATACAGAAATTGAGGTCATTAGAAATATCTCATATATGCTATTGTTTTGTATTTCAAATGTTTGGTTTGATAAGTTATGGGAGTACTAAATTATGTTGATGAAACTTGTTGCATTTTAATGAAATAATCTTTATTAGAAGTAATGGAACGATAGGAATAGATTTTAAAATTGGTTTCGGAAAGATATTTTAGTATTGTTTGTTTTGTGAATTTTACAAAGTACATCACACTATTGAAATCTCATTTTGATGGGACGTAATTCATCCTGGTAATTTTTCTATTTACCAATTGTTGTTTTGTTTTTAAATGTTATTTTATATGTACAAACTTGATTATCCATATCTGTTGAAACAACTTGTATTTCGGTTCATTACTCACAAGTAATAGTGAAAACAAAATTTTTTGATGTAGATAAATTATTTTCGTATAATTTTAATGAATCATTTTGAGGATTATTGATCTGTTTATTATTTTGGGTTAAGAGAGGTATTTATGATATAGTTAGATTTGTCGTATATGCAGTGTAAGACTTGAAAATTCAGAAGAATTTGGCTGTGAGACATGGTCATCAAAGAATGGATCATATAAACTTGTGCTATTGTTATTGAGTTCATTGTGTTTTGCAATAATACATTATACATATGAAAGCATGTATGTGAGTGTTTTTCTTTTCTTTTTTTTCCGCATGCAGTTTTTCTAGGATCTATGTATTGCCATCATACTGGTTACGGAATATTGACTATTATTTACTAAACTCTTTGAAGTTGGTACTTTTACATGATTGGTACTACTTCAAATCAAATCAATGGGAAAAAATGTAAACCTATTTAAATACATCTTCCTTCCGTCTTTCCTTGGTCTATTGCTCTCCACAATTGGAAGCTTCAAATTGTATTTTCAAACATTTCACATAAACTGTTTCACTGACATAAGTTTGTTTGTTGTTTTGTTTTGTTTTTTGAGGGGGGGGGGAGTGTTAGGACTTGTCAACGGCAAGGTCATTAGAGCCCTTATTGACATAAGTGATATTGTGGAAAATATTAAAATTCCTTGTATTTTCATGAATTATTGAGCATTTATGTTCATTAATTCAGATTCATCTAGATAAGTTAATACAGATAGTTTTGGAAAAGAAACTTTAAAAATTGTTGTATGAACTACTGTGAAACTTACCTTAATAAACCACAGATAATTTTTCATTCCCCATCCCACTCCTACGAATTATTAATTGCTAGAAACTTCTCAAAACTTCCCCTCTATAACATGCGGACAACTGATTTTTATTTTAGGGGAGTCTCTATAATGGTCAGCAAAGCAACGATACACCTTCATCCTTAGTAACCTTCTCCCTCATATCATGTAGGTACTTTTTTCCTCTACGGTTCAGGCTATGTTCTATTCACTCTCTCTGTACCTGTGAAATGTAGACAGTTCCTTCACTTTTACTTACAGATATTGACGCCATCCTTGATGGAGGTTTAACTGACAAAGAACTAACTAACCAACAACAAACCATTAATTAGAATTTTTTTCACCAAATGGGAAACCAATGAAGACAAAGAAAGCACTGAAACTTGTTGATCATGTTTTATGTCCAGAATTTTGAGGCACTGTCAAAGTGTTGTGTGTGGAGTAGTGTAGAAAAGAAAGTGGTGTATTAAGAAGGTACTTGATGAAAATTAGGTAGTTTTTTCATCCTATATTAATTATGATTGACGAACTATTTTTTAATCTTATTTTGGATAGTGAACAATCACAATGTAAATATGTATTTTCATGATCTATTTACTTGTTTTTGTTAAATGATACAAAATACAGAGGCCCGTTATTTTTCCCAATTCTTTTCCATTTGTGTACTTTTTTTTTACTTAAATTTTTCAAAAGCAGAGTCATCTCGATAGCGGACAAATTTTATGGTTCCACGAGTGTCCGTTATAGAGAAGTTTCATTGTATTTTTTCTTTAAAATTGTTTTGACTGCTGTTTTGTTGTCATTCCTTTGATTCCAATTAACTGCTCCTCAATAATGGTTTTGAAATGCTCTATTTGTGTCACAGTTCGAGCATATTGGTTTGTTTTTTTTATTAAGATGTAAAATGAAAGTGATGATCTACTTGTATACTCAAAGTAACACTCATTTCACACCTAAAATCAGTGGAGTAATAAAATTGCTCATTCATTCTTGTATACAATATATTATATCTTAGTTTTCAGTTTTGCAAAGTTATATCCCACTTTCTTAAACATTTTCCTTGAAACATTATTTTCTTGATAATTTATCTTTGAATGAAAAATCTTAATGATCTGGTATAGGGTAAACCTAACCTAGACCACTCTCCCTTCTCTAAGATGGTCTTTTCTTTATCGATGACAAGAAGTGACGAGCATATGAAAACCATAACAAAATTAGTCAGTTATGTCCAGATCCTATAAAATTCCGTATGCATCACCCTAACTACTGGAAACTGCTGCCAACCTTCTGTCAATGTATTAACTGTATATTGTATGGCTGCCATGGGGGAGGGAAGTTAAAAATATAGCCCAAGGACCCTTGCTAAATATCTGGTATCAGGTGCAGTGGTCTGCAATGTGCCAGAAAACTTGCATTCGTACAAAAAAATCATGTAAATCACCCCTTATGCTGATCTAGTTTGATTCGTGCATGCAATATTTAAAGAAAGTATTGACATCTATTTGAGGAAGTTAAGAAATTTTCTTTTAAATACTCTTTATCTTTGAAATTACATAAATTTCAAAAAAATTGAAAACACTGTTAAGATGAATAAAGTTTACCCATAAATTTCATCCCAATTGCTGTAGTTACCTGGACACATGGAAAGGTGAATACTGAAAAAGTTTTTTTTCTCTGTTAAGGTTGTGTTTGATAATTTTTCTCTCAATTTTTTTCACTTCAATATTTACACTTTGAATTATGAATAAATTGTGAGACAGAGATAAGGAAGTATCATATTGACAATACCACTTTTAGATGCTAAGAAGTAATTCTACAAATTTTCCTTGATCACACCTCAGATGACTTTATTTCAGTGTGTTGTGACAAATTTTAGAAGACACTAAAGGATTGTCTTCACCAGAAAAGCATCATGGTGAAGAATAGGTGAACACCGTTTTAAAACTTTATTACAATATTGTAATGAAATATTGTTTTGTAAATTTTAATATTTCTGGTTGCCAGTCAGTATACTTTTAACTCAACCCGAAAGATTGTTTATCATAAACTTGAAAGTTTACTCCTTAAAAAACTGATATTGTGAAGAGAGGAATTTAAATGAGTCATTGTGTATTTGTACAAATTCTGAAAATTGATTTTTATTATTTTTTATCATTATTACTTTTGTATTTCACGTATATTATAAACGTTCCAGTGGGGTTTGTAAGGAAAAATCTGACAAACTGTAATGTTAGAATGAAAATTTTAGCCTTTTTGTTTTTTTTTTTCAGTTTATTTTCCTAGTTAGCAAGAACTCTTATGACTGAAGATTGGATAGACCGTCATCAGACCTTGATTACATCATGTTTTGTGCGCTAGGTCTGATGTTCAGTTGTAATCAAGAATACTAAGAAATTAAGAAACTCTTCAACTAAGAAAATACACTAAAATGAAATGTCAAACCAGAGTTTTCATTCTAATGCATCCTTCATTAATGACTTACCAATTAGCAAAATAACAAACAGTAGTGTTGTGTGTAGCTTATTTATGGGTTTTAAAGTGATATTTAATTTTTCTTTTGTTTGACATAAAGGTACACACGTATTTGTTGAATTGGATGTTCGAATATTTTGCCATATAACTGAAAATACTTTTAAGATTAAAATGGTGTATGGGGATGAATTATTTAACTCGGAGAGCTAAGTGTTTTATTAGCAGTGAAAGCTAAATATTAATTTATGGAACTATAATTAACCCTAGAACCTTTGTGTTCTTATTAGTAGATTGAATTTGGAGACAGAGAATGTTTTTCCTTAAGAGTACTTGAATGAAAGGAATGCCTAATCACGGTCTGAATACTTCTTGATATTCTTTTATTTCAAGGAACGATGTATAGCAGTTTGTACCGTGGAGTGTTTGACGAACTTATAATTTTGCACGTGTGAATCTCTTGGCCCTATTTACCTATACATTGGAATGAAAGGGTTATTGGTGTTTTTATTTTACCTGGTCTTAGCAGCTGACCAGCTTCATTTAACGAATTTCATTGACAGTTTTGTCTGGGAAATTGTTAATCCTGTTTTGTAATCGTTTCTTGTGCTAGGAATATGCTGCTTCATTAATATTTTCATGGGTACCTTGCAATCTGTTCCCTTATTTATACACATGTGGGCTGTGCTGCTTAAGATTATTATAGCTTTAATTTGCAAGTACTTTATATTGATCTATATAATATATATTATATTAATTATGCAGATTTATAAGTGTATACACAAGTGTGTTTCGAGTGTTACCAATTCATTGTCATAGTCACAGTTATTTATTTCATGGTTGTATTTAAAGAGAAAAAGTGGAATTTAATTTGTATTGCTTTGATGGTAAATTTATTGTGCCTCGACAAATTGCAGTGAGTTGCCTAATCCTCAGCGAGTGAGTGATATCTTGAACCTGTTTGCATGTAGAATGTTTGAAGTTTTGAGTGTGTTTTACCAGTTGAACCAAACAAATGAAGCAGTAGTTAATCACATTAGGTTGTTTATACAATCACTACAGTTCATTACTTGTGTATTGTAGTGAGAAATAAAATTATTATACTCATACCACTTGTGATATATCAGTATGTTACATGTCTTATATGTAACAGTGTATTTTCCTGAGTAAAGTGTGTCTTTTGTTAACAGTAACCTAAATGTCAGGTTATGGGATTTTCTATGGTTAATTGTTTAATTGTACGATATGTGAATAATGTTTTTCAGCATTAATTCTGTACTAGAAAGCACATGAAAAAGGAGTTTAATGATTGAAGTTATGTGAAGGAATAGTTACTGGGTTGTGGCAAGTTCTTTGGTTCTGGTCTTGTTACTCCTGCAACATTCATGAGGCTCGGGACTGTTTGTGAAAGCTACATATTTAAAAGATTGTGCCTTTTTCCATATCCAGTTTTTATTACCTTTTGGACCTTCCAGATTAAAGTGCATATGAAAAATGTGGCTGGTTCATGTTTATATAATGGTGCTACTGGATTCAATGAGTTGTTGAAACTGATTATTTCAAAAGTATGTTTTAATTCTTTGCACATCTTTGGCAGATTTGCAGTTTTGGTGTGGATGCAAGTGTGTATACAATTTATGTATATACCCTGTGGACAAACAAAGGTAGACACTGTCTGGAGACTTTGAAACTGGTCAAGATATTGAAGTAACGTTTTCTCATTGGTAGCTAACAGGACAAATTTAAGCCATGTTAATTTTTGTTAATTAATATTTTTATTTTTTCAACTGCATTTGAAAAATTGCCTGCTTAGGAGTATTCTGATTTTATTATGTGTTTATATTCATGGGGCAATACATTTTAAATATTCTGAAGTGTTTTACTTAATTATAGTGTTTTTGACACAGCAGGTCTTAAGTGCCTATTGACCACCACTTCAGTTACTGAATAGCTACCTTTTAACTTTCCTTGGGTGACACTTCCTTTTTTACATACTCAGCTGATTGTCACTTTCTTAAAGTGGATTTTGGACAAATCCTTGCAAAATTTTGTAGATTATTGTTTTTTTTAACTTAGTTGTGTGCCCATCATTTTGTTCACTCACTTTTCAAGTGCAGTTTTGAAATTTATTTAGTTTCAATAAAAAGTAAGAGACACTTGTGCAAATATTTAATATTAACCCAACAAGGTATCTGATTTGCCCCATTAATATCTACGACTTGAAGAAAAATGATTTCGGAATCTTGAAAAGTTTGAAAGTTTTTAGTGGGATGTTCACATTAGCTGGTCCAACCTGTAAGTGTGCGTACATGTTTATAGGGGGTGGATATTTAAATGTGTGTACAATGTATATTGTTGCATCAGATACACTACAATTTAGTTTTTTTGGTTTCTGCAAATTGCCTTGAAGGGTTCTATTGAGCTCATGCATTTGCTGTTTAATGAAATGGATCCAGAACCATAATATGTTTTTCTTTTGTTTGATATGTTAATGTACTTTAAACCAATTTGTATGAGAGTATTATACATTTGTCAGCAATAGTTATTATTTATCTGTCCATATATTTTTGTAAAATGTTATTGCAAATAATTTATGTTATTGGTTTGTGTGGGAAACGCTGAGAAGTATTGTGTGCTAACACTAGTCCAAACAGTGGAGATTTTTTATCATACCATTAAATATCACAATACAACAAATGAATCCCTTTGCTTGCAAACTGTGTGTGAAATTGTTTTTGAGTTAAATGCAAATTCTTGTTGAAATGTTGGGATTAGACCCATTTGATTCTTCTTAAATGGCTTGTTTTATTCTGTGTCCTCTTCTTTCCTATTATTAAAATATTTGTTCATTAATATGATTGAAAATATTGTACTTACAGAAAAAATTATGATTGTTATTGCTTGTGTAAAGGGTATATTGGAAACTTGTTCTCTTGAGGTACATCCAAAAGACATGTTTTAAGACTTTTGTTTGAATAGGAGTATGTGGAAGAAACAACAATTTCTTAAATGTAGAATTTTAATTTGTGTGCTTTGATTGCTGCTTTATTCTGATTTTGAGTGTGAGCTAAAACATCTTAAATTGATTTGCATACAAAGGGAGTGATGAGAATGCCCTACACAATATGGTACAAACTAAAATGCTTTGTGGAGTTTGACTTGTGTACATAGATGAAACGAAAGTAGAGAGCGAAGAGTACTGTGTGCTTTTTTGGTGTGAGATTAAATTGTGTGTTTATACAAATGAAGATGAATTACATACTGTTACAAGAAAGATCAAGTTCCTTTTATTTTTTACCTGTTTTCTGGAGATGATAAGCGTATAATTCCTGGTGAATATCCCGGTTTTGTGATTTGTTAACATACCCTCACTGAGATTTCTATGTTCAATAATGTTTGACTCTCGTTTCACTACAATATGCTCTAATGTAAAATTAAATAATATATGTTCTTCTGATTGCTCTAATACTTCTTTACCTCCTTATTTTATGTTACAACACCATTTGCTTTTTGTAGTTCAGAGCTTTTGGAAATTAGCAGCTTCTTCCAGTGATACTCCTGAATGCTTTTACCTTCAATAATAATTGCATGGTGATCATTATGAGTGTACACGTCTTTGTAGTCTACCTTATATATATGGCCTAACTGAAATTTAATTTATAACTTTTACTTATCATAAAAGATTTTACAAATTTTTATGTATAGATTTTCATTATTTAGTAAAACTTTGAATTTCATGTTCTGGATTCACACTTTACATATATTTTTATCTACATTATGCGACAAAGTTTTCAATACTGCTTTTTCTCAAGAAAATTGACCCTTATCTTGGAACACCTACTTGATAAGCAATAGGAAAACAATTTTTAGGTTACCTTGGAGAAAATTTTTGAGGAGCTATTTAGATAATAGTTTGGAACCACCTTTCCTCTTCTGTAGAAATGTGTTGAAATAATGAAATATCATTCTGGGTAGCTAGATTTATTGGTCCTTGATCTATCACCACACTGCGTTCTTCATTTTCAATATTTGGCGCATGACCTGGGGTGGCAATGCTGAGACTCGGACAACCTCTTCTTGTATGCATGCCTGGGAATATTGTTTTCTATGTGGATGATGGTGGATGTGTATTTTAAGGAAGCTGTGAGGATAATCACAGGGACAATGAAGGGCAAACCCAACACCTGGACTCCCAGTAATCCCCAACACCAAAGGTGGAACAAATACAGAGTCTAACTATGTCCAATAACCTTATCTGCTCACAAATTCCTGATGCCTCAAAATTGCATTAAATCCCTTAACCCATTTCATCATTCATAGCCTTGCCACTAATCCATGAGTGAAGGAAGAATGGTATGAAATGAAGATCCAGAACCACACCCAAGTTGATGATCCAACACGAGGTGCCCAAAGTTATTGTAGACTGATGCAGACATGAGGATTTTTTTTTCCAGAATGGTATGCAACTGCAGAAAAATAACAACCGTAGACCTCGTATTGATTTGTACACATGATTTTAGGAATTAAGATATCAAGGATGTGCATTATTTAATTGGCAAAGTTCTACAGTGACTAAGTAATTGTAAAATTAGTTTTTTCATTTTTTGACCTGTTTTATATTTTTTAGGACCAATTGCTGTCTAAAAACTGCATGCAAATAAAATATCTTTGTTCAAATCGTTCATGCATATGGGAAAAAAGGAATTCTGTGAAAAGATTGATGAAGTAACAAAAATATATATTTCGGTAAATGTTGACTACAACAATTCTGCACATAAATGGTTCGTGAGGGTTAGCTTGTTAATCTTCTTCAGGGCTAAAATAACTTTATAGATTTCTCTACATCTGATATATAAAATAATTTTATTCAGTGAAGTCTTCATATATGGAATGAAGTAAAATGTGTTTTCACATAATTCTTCACTAAATTTAACTTCGCATTAATTTTTAAGAGTAATTTAGTGAAGATTTAAGTGAAAAGGTATTTTACTTCAGTTAAGTATCTTTTAATAATAGACTATCAATTGTAATAAATTGAGATAAAATGCACACAATTTACATCAAGTATACAAAAATGCCATAACTGAATATAATACTTCATGGAATATTATATCTGAAAAATTTTTATTTAATTATTTTAAAATTTCTTGTAATATAATATTATGTTGTTGCAATTTATACATTTAATGTAAAATTGTATTTAGTTGGTTATTTTTCAAATTTATTACAATTGATAATGTAATAGTAAAAAATGTGTACTTGTTATGTTATTTTATCCCTGAAGGAAGATCTAAACGTTTGCAAGCTAACAAGTAGTATTGGTGTCTTCCTAGCCCTCAAGAACTAATTAGACATTTTTTTAATTCCACATTTGAAATGTTCATAGTTAGGTGGTCTAGGGCACCTGATACATATTTAAGCAAAGGGTGTAGGGGGAAAGCTGTCCATAAGAATGCAAATTAATATATTGTAATATAATAATAAAGTTTAAGAATGGTTTGGGGAATATAGTCACATAATGGCTACATAGCAAAAACATCCAGGTTCTGCACTTTACTGTTGCAAAGTTTGTACATACAGGGGAAGAATGACTGTCCAGTTGAAGTGAGATAAAACTATTAGGGTCCATCCCAAGTTACTATTCACTTCCCATTAGCAGTCAACCTGACATCTTCGTCTTGTCTACCCTATGTGAGTGAATAAAATTATCTAAAATAGTTTCATAATTATTGCCATTTTACTCCTTAGCTTGAAATAGCTTTGTGCTTCCATAAGTGAGGAAGTGTATTATTCAGCCGCAATGCTTCAATGGGTTAACTCAACATACAAAATGTTCTCAAGGATGAAATATAATACAGTAATGACATCTCAGCAGTTTTTTATGATGTTTTTGTGTCTTTTAAAATTGGAGCATTAAAAAAGTTATGTGACTTCAATAGAGACACTAGGGGGAACAGAAATTTGTCTCATTAAGTGGGAAGTGAGTTTTAACGAGTTAAACATAACTCGATATTTTTATATTGAGTTACGATAGTTGTAAAACATCCCCGTACATATTTCAATCATATCAGAACCCATTTAGCCAGATAGCTAAGTTTCTATAAGCTCATTTTTCTGTTGGTCTCTGACTTGGGCTGGACTTTACGTTAAATTGTATCAAGATAAAACATAAAGATGTACACTAACGCAGCAAAGCATCAAGCGTTTCATGGAAAATTATTGCCAGGAAAATGAAAACACCGTCACGTTAAATGTAAGTAAGAGTGCTCGATTTCGTGAACAATGAAGAACCGGACCTTGTCCCAGCCTAGTACAGCCCATCGCTCCATTAGGGACCCGGCATTTTCATAGCTTGCCTTGTACAGCTTTTCTAATCCCGGACCTTTGCAATGAAAAAACAAAATTCAACATGAAAGGTTCAGTAATAAGCATGTAAATACCAAGTTGTAATATAAGAGCAATTTAACTTGGTAAATACTTTTTACTATAAGATACCGAATTAAGAACTGTCATTAAATTCTGAAAATAAAAAAATAAAATGAGAATAGATTTTGTATATTATGAGCACTTAAAACTATGTATTTTAAATTCTAATCCTGGGCTCTGCCCATTAAATGGAAAATTAAATAATATTGATAATCTCAGCGGAAACCTATTGGGAATCTTTTAGTAAATTATAGAACTATATTAGATATACTACAAGACTTGTTGCAATAAGAAGTAGCAGGACCCAGGAAAATGATTAATTCTTAAAGAAAAATAGAAAGCATAAAAATTTCACATTATATTTACATATTTATAAAAGAATATGAAAACTTGAAAAAGAAAATACATTTTATGTCAGTAGATTACTTTTTCAACTAGGCTTTTGAACTGAAAAAATTTACATGAATTACTCTACATCATGTAAACATGATTATGTTATTCAATATCATTTGTAATGTATTAACTTTCTTTTATAATTTTCCTCACCATTAAGAAGCAAATATTTTAAACTTTCTATTGCTAGTGTTATATTTTCCTTCAAATTATCAATAAATTTTTTTAACTACTTGAAATCCTGCAATCAACTTCCAACAAATAGGATATTAAAATTTTGTGTCCCTTTTTACTTTAGTTTGAATATAATATTATTAAAGATATTGTAGAAATGAACAGTTGTAGCAACTTAAGAACATGAATACTGAAATCATATACTGCTTTAAAAATGTGTTCTTTCTTATATGATGAATTTCGTCGTGTGAATTGTTCATAAAAGTGGATACCAATTAATTTCATCGGATAGTGACAAGTTAGTAAGTAAGTACTTGCCGAAATATGTATTTAATTTGTTTCCTGCAACAAACTTTTTGAAAAGAAATAATTCAACATACAATATTAAGTCATTTTCAGCGATAAACATAGTAAGTATGTTTATTTTTATTAGGATCCTCTAATGTGAAATATGTATGGCAGTATTAGCATTTAACATTGCATTTCTTTAATGAAAACGTGAACTTATTTTATTCACTTAAGTACATCGCTTAAATAAAAGCTTGTTTTTAAAAAGGTCTTTTATTTATTATTTTATTTTCTACTTTTTAGTATTAGAATTTGTTTGTCATAATAATTAATCTTGCTTGTTCATTTGTAATACTCAAAATACCTTTTAAACACAAACTTGTATTAATATAAACAAATACCATAAATGATATAGCATCCGTGGGATACACCTTCCGATATCGTAAACATTTTTTGAGAAACGATCATTATGAAAAGATATGAAGTTAAAACGAAAAGCGTAGGTTATGCAAAGCGTTATACTTGTATGAGAGAAACGGATTGTATTTCAGGGGAAGCTTCCCGGAAATAATTCACTGCGTGTTATCTCTGAATAAAATCGTTACATTAAAAAAAACCTTTAAAAATTTTAATTTGAAATGGACATCATAATATTGCATTGTCAGAGGCTTTATATGTGTGCCAAATTTAAGTTCAATTGGTTGAGGGGAAGTGGTGTAAAATTCAGTTGCAAGACTTGCCTCAAACATACGAACCAACAAGTGAAGTTGAATAAAAACTTGTAAATATTTTTTAAAATAGCAGATATTAAAATATAAAGCATAACAAAGTATTAATTTTAAAACTTTACGGACAATTTAATATGCTAAATAATTTCAATTCATTTTCGAAACTTGAATATATCGTAAAAAGTTGTGCCGTGCAGAGATCTATCGAGACTGCTGAATAAGCAGGCGCGAGCGTGGGGTAAGGTCTAGGAGGTCACCTCGTTTGTATCAAAACACTGGATGACTCATCGCACTCGCGTGAACCAAGAAGTGACAACAGATACCTGTCTCTCTTTTTGCAACGGTAAGATTACATAGATGGCCGATCTAGAAAGAAGCGTTTCGTTGTTCTTGGCATTGTAGATCCTTTGCTTTGCATCTAGTGTTTAGTTTACTGTGGGTGGTCAAGGTCGGAGCTCAATATTGTATCTCGTCCTTTTTCCCCATTTTTTTGTAGTTTGCGAGCCTGCGTGTTTTTTTACAGTGCTTTACCCGATTTGTGTTGAATTAATAATTTTTTACTGTGTTGTCAATAGTTTTTACGTAAGAAAATAACTCTGCACAAGGTCTATATTGGAATGATTGTTCATTGTAAGTCGGATACGACAAGTGGAAAATTGTGCCAAAAGAAAACATTGAAAATATTAAAAATGGTGTAACAATCAAAATAACTATAGCGAAGTGGTTCTAGTGAGCTGAAGCCTGACAAAGCATCAAGCGTTTATGCGCGTGGATTAAGGTAAGAACAAAAGTGGAATAAAAACTAACGTTTCTCGAATTGTACGTTATAGTGTTTCTTCAATACAAATTAAGTTCACGAGTACTTGCAGTCTCGTACACCTATACTCGTTACAAATTATTCTTTCTTTTCCATTCCTGTCGCTCTTTTCAAGAGTATAGAGCATCTGTGAAAGCCTTCCACCGGACACGATTTGCTGCCAACCTCTTCACTTCCATGTTTTTCCGAGGTCTCCTGCTTCAGCATATTTCTTCTCCAGGTTCCCCGTGATCTTCCTCTCCTACACTCCCCTTGTGGATTCCATTCCCGAGTTTCTTTTTCTGTGGAATTATCCTCTTTTCCGGAGAGTACGGCCGATCCATCTCCATTTCCTTCTTTTTATTTGTTTATTAATTGGGTCCTCGCCAGCAAGTTCCCAAAGAGCCTCGTTTCTTGTTGTCTGGGGCCAATGGATGTTGAAAATCTTTCTGAAACCTCTATTAACAAAAGTTTGTAGTTTCATTCTGGTGTCATTGTTTATGACCCAGGTTTCTGCTCCATACAAAAGAACCGGAATAACTAGAGTTTTAAAAAGTTTTAGTTTAGTTTTCTTTGAGATGTATCTATTTCTTCATACTGCATACAACTGGACAAACACTGCATTCGCTTTTCCAATTGTAGATGTTACATCTTCCAATGTTCCCCCTCGTTTGTTAATTTTGCTTCCGAGATAGGTGAAATAGTTCATATTTTCAATGTGTTGACTATGTACTATCAATGGGCGAATATGCATATCCTTTGTTTGAGCTATATTCATTTTAAGCCCAGCTCTCTCCGATATTTGACATAGCTTTGTAAACTTTTCTTGCATGTCTGAATGCCGATGTGAGAGCAGACAGATATCGTCCGCATAGTTAAGGTCTTCGATGGTTTCCATCATTTTTCACCTAATCCCTCGCTTCTTATCAGCTGTTACCAATCTCATTATGTCATCTAGGACAAGAATGAACAAAAACGGTGACAGAATGCATCCCTGTCGTCCTCCATTTTTTACTCTGATGGGTGCGGATAGTTTTTCCATCGTGTAAAACTTGACATGAATACTCATCATACATGGTCCTTATAATATTTGTTATCATTCCAGGGAAACCTCTCTTTTTCATTACATGCCATATGTAGTCCTGTCTCACCGAATCGAATGCTTGCTCATAATCAACAAACGTTAAATATAACGTTGAATTCCATTCCATGCCCTGCTCCACAATTTGTCCACATATGATCTCCGCAGGACCCATTTTTTCTGAAGTCAGCCTGTTCCTTTCTTAACTTTTCCTCAATTACGTCTGCAATTCGATTCTGAACCACTCTTGAAAATACTTTTCCCGGGATAGACAGTAACGATATCCCTCTCCAAATGCTACACTTTGTTACATTTCCCTTTTTGGGTATTTTAACGATAATGCCAACTTTCCAGTCTATTGGCATCGTTGTCTCCTTTCTCCATACATTTTGTAAGAGAGGAAGCAGTATTTTCGCAGTTGTATCTATATCTGCTTTGAGTATTTCAGCTAAAATGTTGTCCTTTCCAAGAGATCTTCCATTTTTTGTTTGTTTTAATGTTATCTTAATTTCAGTTATTGTTGGAGGTTCTGTATTAATTTGGATAGTTTCTGAAACAGTCTCACTTGGTGAGCTATTGTTAGTGTTTATCTCATGTTCTGTCGATTGAAGAGTGTATGTTTTGTTCAGGAGTTCATAAAAATATTCTGTCCATCTAGTTATTTGTTCCTCTTCGCCCATTAAGAGATAACTTCCTTATTTCTCACCGGCCTCTTACATCCCCTTTTATTTCTAGATAGAATTCTTGTAATTCGATAGAGCTCCTTTGTATCAGCTTTATTTGCTGCTTCCTTCGCCAATTTTGCATTGTCATCTATCCATTTTTGGTGTCCCTTCTAACACCTTTCTTTATTTGATTATTATCTGTATTGTATTCAGTTTTCATAATTTATTTCCGATTTCTTGTCTTGCTTTGGATAATTTGTTGTTTCAGGCCTTGCCTCTTTTCAATTAAATTCCAGGTTTCGGTTGTCATCCAATCCTTCTTTAAGTTTTTCTTATGTCCCAGAATTATTTCACTAACATCTAGAAATCCCTTTTTTACCATCTCCCAACGTTTTTGTACATCCTCTGTTTCAACATTTTCAAGAGCTTCAAATCTATTTTACAGTTCTATTTTTACTTGCTGGTTTACTTTTGGGTCTTTCAATATATGTACATCATAGCGATTACTTCTATTCTCAAATTTCTTTCGGGCATCCATTATTTTAATTTGAACACTGGCAACCACAAGATGGTGGTCGCTCCCTACATCTGCGCCTCGCTTATTTCTCACGTTCGTTAGCGATATCTTCCACATTCTTTAAATGGCGTAATGATCAATTTGATTCTCAACTTGGAGCCTTGGGGACATCCATGCTATTTTGTGGCACGTTCTGTGTGGAAACAGGGTGCCCCCTATGCTCAAGTCCTTTGAGGCACAGAACTCCATAAACATGCTTTCATTTTCACTTGACTCCCCAACTCCATGGATTCCCATTACATGCTCCATTCCTTGGTTATCTCACCCTACTTTTGCACTCAAGTCACCTATAAGAATTTTTATATCCTTTCTATTTGCTTTTTCCATCATCTCCCTAAGTGATACATAGAATCTGATTTTATCCTCTTTATTTGCTTCTTCGGTGGGTGCATAGCATTGAATGACAGTAGCATTTCTTACTTTCGCCTGGAATTTCGCTACAATTATTCTATCTGATACTGGGTGTTATTTCAGTAAGTTCTTATAAGCTGGCTTTGTTAATAAAATGCCCACTCCACTTCTATATATATATATATATATATATATATATATATATAT
>NNCF01129525.1:673779-691485 GCA_002313205.1 Laupala kohalensis
GTATAGAAGAGTAAATCCATTCTGTGTGGTAAATGTACCAAATCCTTTCCATCTTATTTCACTTAAACCCAGAATATCAAGTTTATAACTTTCCATTTCTTTGGGTACTTGTTTTAGTTTTCCGGGTTCCCTCATAGTTACATTCCAAAATCCTATTTTTGTTTGCCTTTTCGTCCTCAATTTTGTCCGGCTTTTTGCTTTCATTTCAGTTTCTTTAATCAATTGATGTATTTAAGAGACAGTGAGTGATTGGCCCTCTGGTCTCCGATTACCCTTGTGGGTCTGCCACTCAGGACAAGGGGCACCTGCCCTTCTCGCGTCGGTTTCTTGCGAGATTATCGCCTAGGCATTTCCTCCCGACGTCATTTCAGTTGATATGGTTATCTCGCCAATACTCGGTCGCCATTGCCTCGTTCGTGATAACAGGGTCTACCGCGGGAAGGTGAGGTTGGCATTTGAATGAGAGAGGCTGTATTAATTGCGTTTCATCACCCCTTAGGACCCCCGTTACAAATTATGCAACATTTTTCTTGAGGACTTTATTCTGGTCTACGCTTCTTGAAGTCGAGTTACAAATGTGCTAATTGCCTCATCCTCTTTCTTTTTATATCTTACAAGTGAAGTAGGGGATGTGTATCTGGTGCTTATCCAGTGAAATAATCCGATAAAACGTAAGATACCTCGAAATCTGAATTTAGCGCATGTGTTTCAGAATTTATATGGAACCGAAGTGTGGTTCTTTGAAATTTAAAAAATTCAAACTCTTTTCTGCTGCGTTCCTAATTTTTAGCAGCTGAAATATAATTTCAAAACTAATTCTATATTTTAATCTCATTTAAAGTAATCCTTTATCAGTAAAATGGATATAGGTGTCAAACTTTTTTTTTTATGTATCACACGTAGTATAGAGACATTGGAACTCAGAAAAAAATCGCGAGGTTTTGACGGAATCATTCGTCCCAGATACCGAGTGATTTTTTTAATCCGACTTCCGTCGGTCTGTCCACCTGTGCGCATCGATTCTGGCTAAATGGATAAGACAATTGCATTAATATTTCGTATTTAGCGTGGCATGTGTTTGTTGTTGATGCACGTGCTCTGAAATGTTTTTATCTTTGATCTTCATACTTCCCTTGCTAGCTTCCATAGATAAAAGTAGTTTATTGTCCTCCACGTGATCATACGCAGTACGTAACTGCTTTTTTACAATAAATTTATTGTTGGACATACAAGTTGATTGGAATGTTAAGTTTGTAAAATTTTAAAAGCAGTAAGCTGCTATGTTACAAGATGGAATATGTAAATTTATTAGCTGTAGACTAACTGTAATAAGTAAAATTTGTAAAATATTATTAAAAGCGGTTCATTTTTTTTCTTCTAAGTTTAACGTAGTTTTAGAAGTGGGAAAATTATTTCCCCCAGTCGAATAATTTATTTTCCACATGGATTTCATTTCTATATTTTATCAAGACAGTTCAAAACTATTTAGTGGTGCAGATGTACCAAGACTAGGGAGATATCAACTTTAGAAAACTATAGCCTGTAAAATATCAGAAGGCAGCTGTCTATCTCTCTCACTCTGTCACCACTTCTTCATTCTGAGACATCTTGACCCAGAGATGCTTCCTGACATATCACCTTTCACTCACACTAACATCCTTGCACTTCATGGTCGGAATTATTCACCTACTGGATTCTTAATACGAACAATTTTTTACCGTGCAAGTTATTAAAGACAAAAAATTAGTTTAATTTTAAATTCTGCATAAAATTTCAAGAAAAATGATATCAAACAACCATTTCAAAGCAACCCTCCCCTTTATTTCATACAGGGAAAATTAAGGTGCTATTGTCAATGCATGAAAATGATTACATTTTTCTTTGTAAAATAAGTTTTGCATACTATATAGATAAGGGTTGTAAAAGTGTATGAGAAAACATGTGCATTAGTTTTGCACCCTGGTTTTAATACAGAGTTTGGTTAAATTAGATGGATACAAGTGTAAACTATTTCTAAATTTTTGGAATATGGTTTGGAAGTGAGTGAGTGATTTTTGGGGGGAAGGGGGTAAAGATCTTTGTACAACAAATTAATATCAAAACCCATATAAATATTTTATTTGTAAATATACATAAATGTTAAATCTTCAAGTCATAGTAAGTACAATCAGTAAAATGAATTTGTATGATGGAAAAATTAGTGATGCTTCCTGGGGTAGAAAGTTTTCCATTTCATAAAAATTGTGTGCTTCTTTTTTATTTCATATATAGAACTTTTTAAAAAAATTATCTCATAGATACCAAAATTATTCTTTAATATAACTGTTAAAAAATCACATTGAAATTAAACCACACATTTGACAAAGAACTCATTTTTTTGCATTTGGTGACACATTAGCTGCAAAGTAATGAAGAAAACAATTTCAAGTTATACATATGGGATTATATTTTTCAAACAGAATTAAAGAATCTTAATGAAAGTTATGATTATAAAAGTGAACCTTCATCTTTGGTGAGTTCTTTCTTCCGTAACATTTTCTTGGCAAATCGAGGTAAAACAAAAGCTGCATGGTGAATTTTTGAAGAGTAATAACGTAGGTCCATTTCCTCCAGTTGTTCTTCATTAAATGTTGTGACTGGATTTTCAAATTTTGTTTCCTGGAAGAAGAAAAATATTAGTAGTCTGATTGGCATATTGTAACATACTTACAATACACTATAATGAGTCAAATATCCTTGTGATAACTGTCCGATTGCAATAGAATGGTGGTATATTGTGTAGTGGTGGGAGTGAAGCGCTTCTTCACCGTAAGTTAGAATACCACAGAAAATAATTAAGTATAATTTTTGGCGACGGGGAATTTTTGTTCTAAAAACAATACGTTGCAGCTAGTTCATGAAGAAAGCTCTCGTGTTGATTGAAAAGCAAATAACTTGGAACTAACGAAGTCGAGTATGTATGGGACGGAGATCCGTTAATTCTCAATGAGGAAACAACTTTCCTTGCCCCTGTTATACCTTACCGCGTCCCTTCCAGTGGCAATAATAGGGACGCTTATCAGAAGAAATGTGTTCGTTTTCGAGCTATTCACAAATACGACGCTATCAAACAAACCTATGTGCCCTTGAGGATAGTTGATTTCCAATTGCACGCCAATCTGCATTGAGTCGTATTGAATCTAGTCATTTATTGACGCAAAAGTATATCGAACATTTACTGACATTTCACAGGAAACAACGGGTACCCCCGATGGCCTTGAGCAATAACAGACCGTCCAATCCGACGGAGCGAGATAAGACAAATTTCTGACCAGGTGTCCCGAGTCACCCACCGTGGGAACAATGCTTAAAAATAAATGTCACGGTACACGGAAGTTAATGAAACTGTTAATAGTTTTGGAAGTTAACTTGAAATTGAAAGCATGCTGATTCAACGATCTCTCTTATTACATCATTTCCGCCAAAAACTACACAGAAAGCCTCTGTTCTGATCAAGAAAGCATTGGATATTATGTAAACATTAAAGCAGGTGCAAAAAATTACTCTGAAGCCTTATCATTTGGTTCTAAAACCCGAATTGCCGAGCGCGGGTGTATTTACCCCAGACGGTTTTTTGTTCAAATTGAATTAGTAGTTTAATAAACTACACTTCGTAATACACTTGTCTTGCGATAGTGTATAAAGAAAACTCTCATAATGCCCCCTCCTTATTTACACTTAAATATGATTGCCCCTTCACTCTCTCTTCATGTCACGGACCATCACTGATGATGTCTTCAATAACATAAAACGGTTTATGATGAAGATTAGTAAACTATTAAACCGATTGAGTCTGTGGTTTTTACTATAAATTTTCTCACTAAATCTATCATGTATCTTATTATGCAGTACTTTTCTCTGCAGCTATAAAGATACCTTGTTGCAGCTTCCTAACACGAAAGCAATCTGTCCTGTTGGATAGGTTGGCACAGAAGCGTAAGCCAATGCTGCTGTTTCAAAGACATTTCTACAGAAATCAAGGGTCTGGGAAACTTGTTCTACATTAGCCCATATTGTTCCTGATTGAGAACATACAATGCCATCTGGTCTGAGAGCGCTTTTCATCAATTCAAAGTATTTCTGTTGAAAAAGTGACACAGCTGGCCCTGAAAACAAACATAGCATCAGACATTAGGAGTGCAAGACGAATAAGTACAAAGATACGTCATAATTATTACAGTATTCTGAAATCTAAAAGAATCTTTTAGCAGTTTTGATTCTAGAATGTAATTATTAACTCGTTAAATGTAGGAGATTCGTGACAAGGCATATAATACAAAAATGTACTCTCCATTGTGACTGGAGAAATGTCACTTCAAGAATCGTCTCTAGCAATAATGGCCATAGGGGTGGCCATCTGTTATCGCCAACCGGCCAACACTTGAATGGCCATTTTTACCAGAGGTAACGTTACAAGAAAAAGAAAAACATACCACAATTTTTGGAACATAACGAGCCACAAGTCATCATTATGATTGAGACTTTCAAATTTTCTTTTCAATTTGTGAATATCTTGTCAGTCCTCGCGTACATAAGTGTGTAGGGGGGAGGAGGAGAAACTGGGACATTTTCGCACAAAGCACAATAACTACTGTACAAGAAGTTAGATCGTTTCATCTGATTGTCCACGAAAGCAGCAATAAATGCTTGTTATTTTCATACCACCTTCGGTTACGAGGAGAGATTATTATTGTTTTCTTACCGGTAAGTGGATTGTGCATGAATATAACAAGTTCATAATGATATACAACTGAGAGATTTTAAATTCTTTTTCATGATACCTGACAAGAAGTACCTTGAGCATCCCGTAACTCTTTTGTATAACGTTCATTTTCCCCGTTTTCATTCCGAGTTAAGTGAAAAAATGGTCACGGAGCAGTTTTTGCAAACAAAGAAGTAAAGGGAAAAGACCTAACTGAAAAATGACAAATAAAGGAAAACTAGGGACGAGGAAGATGAAGATTTACTTGCATATTATGGCTTCGAGATTTTTAGGAATTTCAAGCGCAAATAAATACTCTTGCTGCAAAAGTGAGGATGTTTCTTCTAAATTAAATACTGTACTTAATTTCTAATTAGTGAATAAATACCATCAATAAGCACGCATTGATTGATACGTGCACCCAGTGCAGCTGTTTGCAATGAGCTATGGGAGTAGGAGTCCTCCGTATTGCAGATATTAAGAGAAAGATGATTGTATAAGGATAATACAAGCCTTGATGAATAACAATATCCGAAACGTTGGCAAGTTAGTATATTTTATTTCTTCCCCTACCTTCAATTCTCAAGATAGAGTAGATACCAACCAACAGTCTCGTAAGAACAACTATAAACCATTTCACGAATGAAATTTAACAGTATTACTCATATCGATGTGTCTGTCATTCAAACCCTTCTAAAATAAAATTATTACTCTTCTTTCGGGGTGCCTGACCGATGCATGAAGGGTTATTCCATGTGAAACTGAACTTGTAAAAAAATTTTGGAAGCCATCAAGTTCATCGTTGAATTTTGATATCCTAAAACTTTTTTCAATAGAAATAGCTTTAAAAATAGTACATAGTGAAAGAAGTTGACACTCCCATAGATCAGTATTGTATTACTTTCTTCCACGTATTAGTAATTGAATAGCGCGCGCTGACGGCCATTGGAATCAGCGCTACACGTCGTGCGAATGGAACAGAAATCCTCGACCACACCCAACAGCAAGGGTTCGGTTACTTCTTTATCAATTTTGGCAGCGAGCGGATCTCCCTGAGACACACTCGGAGTACTGGTAGCGACAAGGCATACGATAGGGAAGAACGCGATTTCTGTTTGGAGAATTACACGGTACTGCACGCAGTGGTATAGACGTAACTTTTACGCGGACAAAAGACCGTGTGCTATTTGATTAAAGAAACTACGCACAAGAACGCGGAGTCGTGATAAAAATGGTAAAACATTTTGGATTATATAAAATTAAAAAAATAATAGGAATTCATAAATAGGAAGGAAAGATTTGAAACATTTCAAGATATAGTTACAACGATGGGCATGGTAGGCAAAATAGGATTATACCTCCGATTAATTCAGTATTAAACACAATACTGGAACCTGCTTTGCTGCCATGTTCATTAACATATAGGTCACTTGGCAAACAATGATAAGTCAAATATTCAAAAATGGATCGATTTAAGGAACAAGATTTGATAATGTACCACATAAAAATTATGTTATTCTTCATAGAGTAACTTTTAATGTATTGAATTTTACACATCAAATCTGTTTTTCAAAGCCAAAAATATGCTTCTTCTGACAAACACCAAAAAATTAGTTTTTTAAAATTTCCATAGTTAGCACGTGGCGGAATTTTAAGTGAAACATACTACTTTGATAAACAACAGAGAGTACTTATAAATCTAATATGAGAAATGCGGCGTATGAGAGTTCTGAGTAAACAAAATTTTTTTTGGGGGGGGGGCTTAAAACGCTTAAATGTTGCTCCTGACACGGTGTGTTAGATGACCTAAAACGTAAAACACTATTATTGTTGTTCGTTGTTCATATAATACATTTAACGCCACACAAAATGAGAACAAAAAGATAAATGCGCTAGTGTTGTGAAGAACGAAAAAGATGTTTTTTTGTTTGCCCAGAACTGTAACCCGTTGACGGAATTTTACATGAATATACTCATTTGACGAAGAATGTAATTAACTTTAATTTACGTACGAGCATTTTTTTTTCTTTAAAATATACGTTGGCAAAAAGACGAAATAAGTCCGAAGTTTTTGAGTTCCCCCACCTCGAGCACGAGGAGAAAATTGGTGAAAACTTCAAATAACTCTTTTTACGACCATTTCCAGCTTTCCACGAATTAATCGGACACAGCCATTTTATGGTCTGTGTTTCGTGACATATAGTACGAAATGATTTCAAAAAGATCGGAGATCGATGGGCCAAATGCCAAAAGAACGTTGATGTGTACCATATCCTCGCGATAATAGTGACGAACATCCCCAAACATGGTGTTTAAAACAAGTGAAATTTACAAGAAGAGTTTTTAAAACTATGTTTAAAATTATGTGTTGAACTGCAAGTTAGTGAAAATTATAATTAAGAAAAGAGGAGCAAGAAAAGATATTAAAAAAGAAAGTTACTCCAAGGTAATGACTAAGTTAGGAACTGGGTTAGAGTTGTACACAAATAAATAAAATGGAATCGCCCTGACTGGATCACTCGCTTTGAGTGAATTCGAACAGTCGAGTATTCTATACAAGATGGCAGCACACTTGAACGAAGATGAAAGTAAAAGAAAATCTAGCGTTTGATCATTTTTTCTAACATACAAGAACATAATTATTTACTCCATTTCATATTTGTTCAAATGAATTAAGACATTGTATCTGGCAAGATTTACAGAGATTCTACATTATACATCTACAGAATGTATTAGGGTACGATTATGTTGCAGCGACGATAACCTTCGCGTAATGACGAATGAGAGAGCCATGTCGGCACCAGCGACCAACGATAAAAGCAACGAAAATCTTTTGGTACGTTTTCTTCGCTCTTATCGAAGCTAGGTTCGCCATTGTTGTTACGTCTTCGAGATTGTATTACGTTGTTCTGCGATGGATTTCGAGCAATTGATAAAAGTCGCGTTGTGGGGCAAGAAGGATTAAAACTACAACAGACGATGTGACTATGGAAATCATTTCAACAAGTAAAATCGGTGAGGTTACGTTGAACGATCTGCTGATCGCAGGCTGAAAGACTTTTGGACATCTGCAAATCATATCGTCGCTCCAACATAATTGTACCTTTAATTCCTCCTCCATTTCTTTTTGAAACGCGAAAAACCGCCCTTAAATACAGATTTCAGAGAAGCCTGTTGCAGCTATTCTGAATTCGGCGCCTCAATGTACATAAAAACACATAGGTCTAGTCTTTAGAACATACCAATTTTTGTGTGTGCCTAAGTTTTACATGACAATATTTTGATGCAATACTACGACGACGAATACTTTTGCATTACCAAAGAAAGATATCCTAGATTTAGAATGACACTGTACCTGATATTCAGTAGTAACGGGAACAATTCAAAACTGAGTGTAAAGTCGGAGGATATGGAACCACGAAGACAGAATGAATTGTGTTAAGTAACGACGACACGGTCGTACACTTCTACCGCTTTGCGATGTCAGATATAACCAAGAGATGCAAGAGACTTTCATCAGGGCGACCACTTTTATTCAAAGAGCTGAATAAACCGAATGATGGAGAAAGGTGCAAGTCAAGAAATATGTATAAGAAGAGATAATTTTCAAAGCAGATTAATTTTATTCAAATAATAACGAGAGGATTCATCAAATCTGTCGTTTTATTGTACAGGATATTTAATTTGTATAAAAGTGAAAAATATATCTCGATTTTCATCCGTTCTTAGCTGATGACGTTCTGTATTTCCTCTAAATCCACTGCTGGCTATACAAATTGTTGCACCATGAAAGTGAAACGCAACAAATATCAAATTTAATCGAAAGGTATTTGCTAAAATCTGCAAATGATTAGCATTATAGTGCATACCCGAAAAGAAGATCGTGGCCTATCGCGACTGCGGTTCATCGTTTCGCTATATTGCTGACCACCTTGGACTTTTCCTACCGGGAACAGGAGGCTGTCAAACGAAAATGAAATCGGTGGATTCAGGAGGGCCATGGAAAACGCAATGCACGATCTCAGCAACCCTCTCCCACTAACGTCTCAGAGGACGATATCACACCCGCGCAAAATCCGAACTCCGAACGGTATAGCGAAATTCCGAACCCTCAATCAGTGGTTTCGTTTGTAGGACAACAATTTTCCGCACAGATAATGCAATGTATCATAAACTGTCTGCACATCGACCATTGTTGCGGTTTCCCATGATGCAGTTAGACCTACAGTGGTGCATTGGACGACCAGGACACATGAGTGGTCTCGTCACCTTTCTAAACGCATGTTCTGTGTCCAGAATCACGATGGACATATTCATGCGTGGGAACAAAAATAAGGAGAACGAGAGTTGCCAGCTTGCATTCGTCATCGACATATGGTCCCAGCATTTAGAGATGGTATGGAGTGCCAGTGGGTACACACCCCGGTCACATCTTGTTGGTATAACCAATTAATTGAGATAGCGCCGTTACATTTCTGACATGTTCATGCCCGTGGTTGCATATCTTCCAAGCCTCAAGATGTTATCAATCAACGGGCACAACTGCACGTTGCTCCTATTGTACTGGACGTCATCGATAAAAAGAGTGATCGCCTGTGGGTGACTCTGGCCAGAACGATTTCCAGATGTCACCCATTGAAAATATCTAGTCAGTAATTGCCGAGAGACTGGCATGTCACCATTTGCCAACGCCTACTATTAATGACCACTGACATAGATGTGATTACGCATGGAATTATGTACCTCACATCCAAGATCAAGTCACCTCTATGTCTGCTATTTCCGTTCGAGGCGACAGCTCACGACTTCGGTTTACTGAATGTGCACAATAAATATGATTCTGCTACGTGCTCCCCTTCGTGGTGTAGCAATTATAATGATCAGCTAAGCAATATTTGTAAAAATGTTTTCCTCAATAAATATATATCTTGTACATTCACTTTACACATGCAAATATTCTTTGTTAACGGAAATCTTACCAACAGGATCTGAAGAATCTGTAATGATTACATCGAATTCTTCCTTGTGTTGAGCCATGAATTCAAAGCCATCTCCAACATGGAGTGTTAACTTTGGATGATCCAGTCCTTTCCCCATGAAAGGCAAATATTTTTTGGAACATTCTAGAACCTGAGCATCTATTTCCACCTGAACAATACTTTCTACTAAAGGATGCTTAGCTGCTTCTCTTGCTACTCCTCCATCACCCCCTCCTACGATCAGCACCTATAATTTATTTTAAAATAAACATAGGATTGGGTATGACCAACTAAAAAACTTGACACAAAAAGCTAACCAAACTACAAATAAATATATTTGGCACTATTGGTATGGTATAAAATTACTGTACAAAGTTTTGTTTCCAATTTTATTGTGAATGAGAGCGAAAGAACTCTCACACTTACACAGTAAAGATGGAAACAGATCTACGCACAATTTGAATATAAATAAAATTAATTTACATGAATGAAAATTACATAAAAAACAAACTAAATATAATCTAATTATTTTATGAATCACGTCCGATGTTCAATCCCAATTTATCAGGACCAACTAAAACTGAAAAATGTTCCAGTGGTGGAGAGCTTTAGAATATTTCCAAAAATGTCCTTAAAACTTTTACTGGTGTATGAACAGGAGTCATTACAAACAATATATTCTAATTACTCTAATGCTGAAATTTCAAATAGTTTTATTTAACATCAGAAACATCTGGTGCCATCACATTTCGGGCGCAACTACAGAGCACTAAAACAACACTTGCTACGAACTAAGTCGGCCAAGCACACCCACTTACGGTTTTCGAAGAGAACGCATATAGAAGGCTATTGGGTTTTAGTGCCAAGTACTGCCGATTCATGCTCTGTAGAATACCCTAATTACGAGCGGATGGCTCAATTTTGAAATTAACTGATTTGTATCGGAACTTCGAAATTAATAGTTTATTCTCGTTTAGGTGGATGAACAATTGCTCCCCCAGAACACTTTTCTCGTCAATAGTGATATCTCGGCTGATTATTCACAAATATATCATGTATGGTATACATCGCTAAGTATCCCCGTACAACTAATGTTATTTCTTTCTGCCCGCATAATTCCTCGAACCGACTATCTGCTATAAAATTTAGTCATAACTATAAATATAATAGTTAATTAATATATTAATAATAATATATTAGTGAGACACGGACAAGATTATTCCGCAAAGGTTGTTTTACAAAGTCCAAAATGTATTGGATTGAGGAGTGTTGAGTATTTTAGCAACGTTTTATCATTAGGAGATATTACGTGGCTTCGTAATTTGGACAATCGTGGCAAAGTATAGTCTTGTTTAATTACGGTTTAACTTTTAGATTTGTGTTACACTAACTTTAGGCAGTGTTCAACCGCCCACAACACTCGCGTGCGGCAATGTGTTGCACCGGGGGCCCAGCTAGGTTCTGGATGGCCCAGATGGCCAATACCCCTTTGGCTCGGCCCCTGGGTTATAGGATTGAATCTACGCTCTATTAAACAACATTATTCTCAAGGGTTTTTTTTTCAAGTGATGGGTTTGGATTTTCATCATAATTTACGACAAACATAACAAAGTCCCTAGCAATGCCGTGCCCATATGATACGCGCTGCGAGAGCGTGCCGGCCAACGCTTCCAATCTATTAGCACATGAGCGGAATTAACAATTCTGGTAACCGACTCATTCTCATTTTGCACTTATTCATCTCCTGTAAGTGAAATGGGGGACACGTAGCTTAGGTGCTTATCCTGTGCAATGTTCCGACGAAATATAAGATAAAATATCGTAATTTGAATTCATTGATTATTCTTTGAAATTTTTAAAATTTAAATTCCTTACACATTTTCTCATTTTCAGACGTTGAAGTACTACAATTTTATACCTAATTACATATTCTAATCTTATTGAAATTGATCCTTTTTTGAGTTTCAAGGATAAAGGTGATTACCTTTCCTTTTTAATATGGATGAATAAGAAGGATTATGTGGTAAAATAGGTCTTTAACTTCTCCCTAATTGAACATTATTATGGAACAAGTTAAAAAATTAATTTATATTATAGGTTAGAGGAGGGTACCTCTAAGGTGTTTTAAATGGTTATAAAAATAAAAATCATCCATAAAATTATCTAAATATTCAATAAACATGAAAATGAAGTAGGTGGTAGCATATTTTGGAAGAGTGTCTAGGCAAGGGGGACTATTCGAATTTTTGTTGGTGATGGATGTTACAAATTGGGGTGGGGTGGGGGGCACCCCTGCTAAAAATAATTTTTTTTCCAAAAATTAGCAGTGTCTGAAAAACTTGTCCACTTTTAAAGAATTTGCAGATAACTAATAAGAATGAATGGCAGTTAAACCAGAGATGTAAATTTACATATTTTATGAAATAAACAATGACAGTGAATTCTTCAAATATAAGAGGCAATAAAGAATTGGTAGGGTGACTTAAAATGGAATGACTCTATTACAAAACTCATAAAAATATATCATCAGGAATATTTATTGCTGAAATGCAAACAGTTAATCAAAGAATACAGTAAGCTGAAAACATACTACCGCAACATTCAAAACTTCTTGTAAACTATCATTAAATATTATATCAGACAGTTACAGGCCAACTTCTTTTTTCAGGAGCGGGAGGGGGTAAACTGGGGAGTTTCTGGTTAATTCTAACCATTTTTAAGTTTCATACAAACCTCTTCAGAAGAACAATGTATATTTTATAGATGAGAAACATCCCATCAATAATTATATTAATAAATATGATTCTTGGGGAGAAGTCAGTTTTATTCACTATCATACTATTTTAATGCCATTACAATTAGCTTATCCACAAGTATTGTATTTTATTATTTGTTATATTAATTTTGGAGAATAATAAATACAGTATGTTTAAAACATTTTATATAATATTTTCTGTTTAAATTACTTGTGGATGGGAGATATGGAAAACAGCCCTGAAGCCTTATTCTTTAGCATTCTATATGGGTTACAAGAAAAAAATTACTATCACAAATTCTAACAAATTTTCAGTGATATAAAATCAGAAATATAACACATTAGCTTAGGGTAATTTGCAAATAAGATTCAGAAACTACATACAAGATTTCCTTTTATTTGCAATGATTTCTTTCTGTCAGGTTATTAGAAACAATAAAATACTCAGCAGAAGAATAGTTTCAAATTGAAGATAATGATTCTCTCTGACAACAAATTCAATATATTCAGAATACAAAGGCAAATGTATAATTAATCTACAAAATCATCTCAGTAATAATCTTTATTCATACGTATTTACCTTTTAAAACTGAAACAAATATGTTTCACATTTGAAGGATAATGAGTCGTATTAGTAAAATATGATTACAATATTAAGTCATAGAAAATATTTCTTTGAAGATAAATTACTGTTTAAAAAATAGCAATGGTACTTTGCTACAATAAATGAAAAGAAATGTGTCAGATTTCTTACACTATTGTTTAGTTATAATACTAAATCAATCATAATTTTAGAAACAGAAAAGAATATAATACCTTTTTCGGAGAGTAATGACAACATAATGGTAAAAATGATATCATCTCTTGATATGCAAATTCGTCAGCTTCAGTGCACTGAATGATGCCATCAAGCATAAGAGCCTTGCCATGAGATTTCCTGGAGAGAAAGAGAGAGCACAAAATTAAATTACACAGAAATAAATATATTAAAAATCCATTTGTAGACCTGAAACATGTTATTTTATTATGCATCCATAGGTGACCCATCAAAAGAAATTATTGCCATTATTTATTAATATTACTTACGTTTGAACGACTAATATATCTTGATAGAGAGATTTTGAAGCGTGAATGACTTCGTTAATTTCCAATGACAAACTAACGCCTGGCCAGAGATCATTGAGTTCGGAAAACCATCCGTCTTTGAGGCTGTTCATCCCTGAGAAGTAGCGTTAAAAGCAATTCTTCAATTATGATAAATAGTCATTTGCATGCGACGGTGCACATTCCGTATATTAAGGAGTTTTTAATGAAATAGAGCAATTTTAATAGACCAAGTCTTGCAGGAGAATATCATTCAAGACTTCAATAAATTAGATATGTATATATGGATACACGAATACGACAAATAAAATACGACCAAAATATTTTACCTTCTTTCTTAGTGCCACGTACTTCAGACACGTTTAACCAAGGTCCGGATCTGTCCTTCAGTAACCTTGCACCGACCTCCCTCACTTCTCAACTTTCAGCGCGTCCCTAAAACGAGTACAGTTGAGAACTGAGAACAAGAAGCAATTATGTGAGGAGCGAGCTAACCGTCAAACGAGTTTCAGTCAACATGCCTCAGTGAAGCTTCTCTTGATAAGGCCATGGGGACGAACTATGACCTGTTGAACTTTTGGAATTATATGCCCAGACTGTTTTATCTTGTGTGTTAAGAATCACAATGTTTGATATTTCAATGCAATCTCTCCCTCTTTTTAACATAAATATGTACTTTTGTAATACTTCGTCCAACTTCTAGCACAATTAGCTGTTTTAGCACGCAAATAATTGGGAGTTTCGAAGGTTGGAGCAAATTCTAGTTAGGCAGCCAAGGGAGTAATAGAAAATTGAAGTTTGAGATGACAACTATTCTAAAAGGCCACAACACCAAAAATGAATGGTCTTATCCAGTTAAAAAAGTGAAATATGTATTTTGAATCGAAAAAAAAAAAGATCCTGGAAGAGAAAACCTCTTTCTATACTGTACTTCCATACTGTACTCATTGTACCTCTACCAGTATATGTACAAGTATACTACACGAACTTGCAGGAAATAATAGAGAATATTTGAATTAAGTATGGTTCGAATCGGCTGTAGATCACTGAACACACAACGTGCCCATTCAGAATAGCTATTAGACACTTAAATGTAATGTAATATCTATTCTTGCCATTTGTTGACTAGAAAACGTCTTTTGCTGACATTGGCATTTTCCCGCCATCAGTATAAATTCGCATGAGGCAATGACGTCACGTTTCCTATGTTTAGTGGGAGACTGTATCCCAAGAAAATACTTCCGGCGGTGTTATGGAGAGTGAACCTTTGATTCTAGATTTCTCAGTTCAGTGTCTGTGAAACATATCGTTAATGTCATATTGGAGCTGCGAGTTATTACTTTCCGATATTTCGACTACATATGTGCGAATTTTATAATTGGCAAGGGCCTGTACTGAGAATTCATTCCTCTGTACAATCGTGTTTGTGTTGCTCTAGGCCGAGACGTAAGTATTGTTATTTCATTTTTTCTTTTAACGTAAAATGAAACATGTTAGTTGCAAATGAGGCGTTGTTCTGAAAGGAAGTTTTTAAGTTCTATTGAATATCCGAAAGAAACACTGCTGTCGTTGTTACTATGGTTTATTTGATTTAACATGTTCAATGATGTACAGAAACACCTGCAACGAATTGCTTGTTATGTTTTCTTTATTTCATGATTAGATGTCTGTTATGATGGTACTAGTAGTGTTTATTAAATGTCGTTGAGTTTAGTATTCTTAATCGTTGTTGTGTCACTGGATTATGTGAACAATGTGTGAGAAATGTTATGACAGTAACATTCTTGTCATGCCTCTTGTTACACGTTCGGTATTTTCTGTATCAGATTTTATATTAGGAAATAAGGGCTTCGTTGTTTTGTTCTGACAAATTTTTAATGTACTAATATTTCAATCAGTGACACTTCTGTAAGAATGCTCTTATATCAAATGTCTCAGGTGAGTTATGAGGAAAAAACATAAATTAATCAATCAAAAAGATTTAGCAACTGCATGGTATACATTAAGGCACATATATGAACTTCTCTCACTTGTTACTTGCTATGTTGAATTACAAAGATGAAACATGTGTTGTGATGTTAATTTCTCAAAATGTTAATTTTAAAGAAATATTTCAATTTTGTCATGGATACTTAAGAATACACATTATTTGAAGGTCTTCCCTTCTATTCTGAATAGTTTATTTTATTTTTAAAAGAACCTCTTTTTTTTGTTTTAAATGCCTTTTAGGTATAAATATGAAAGAGAAAGAGTTGTTTGGAGGTGTTTTCAATCTATGGAATGTCAGTTTGTTGTGAGACATCTTGCATGTTCAATAAAAAGTAAGTATATTGAAATATATTTGAAAGTTTGTTAGTTGTAAATGATTATATGTCCAAATTGTGTGTGATTTTTACATTATTCATTGTTGTTCTATTCCATTAAGTTCTGGAGTATTCTGATATGATGGTGCAATTTGGTTATGTGAAATTAATTCGTTATCTGAGGACCAATTGAATTAATTTAGTACTACTGTTGTGAACTGAAAATAAGATTGTGTCTGCAAGTATACTAAGTGTTATCTCAGCTGATGACAATAATATTGAATTTTGAATAATTTTCAATTTAGGGTCCTAATTGTTATTTTAAATTTATAATTCAACTGTGGGAATGAGATCTTAATTTCTCAGCTTTTAATGAATTATTTTCTTTGTTCTGTTGATTTACTCTGGATCTATGCCGTATAACTTTCAAATTGCCTTTGTGTTATTTACGAGATATTTTTGGTAGATATTCTACAAGTTTCAATAATTGTATTACATTATCATAATCACATAAGGTCTGTATTTCAAGTGCCATGTTTTGTGTTATATTCTTTCTGGATTTCAAGTGTTATGTTTTGTGTTATATTCTTTCTGGATTTCAAGTGTTATGTTTTGTGTTAGTATCTTTTAGTCTGTATATTTGTAGATTTTCTCATTGTTACCTCTTGTGTGTGTATCAAATATCTTCCTCTCACTCCTTTTTATTTTTTGTAGGTATTTTTGGAGATCATGTCCTGGAAGTGCTTTGTTCTAAAAACCATGCTGATTTGCCTTGATTTGTACTTATATCAAAGACTTATAACTGAGAATTAAATCTATTGAAATATAATGGAAGTGTTTTGGAATATGACTTAATGTAGTGCTCTACGAAGATACTCGTGAACAATGGTTCGTGGCCCAGCTGGAACTGACGTTTGCTACAGTTATGGGTGATTTTGTGTTATACCAAGCAGTGTACTCGTATACACCTAATGCTCAGGGAGAGCTTGCCCTTCAGGTGGATGATGTTCTAGAAATTGCCAATGTTCATGTGAAGAATAATGAAGGAGTTGTTGCCCCAAATGGTTGGCTTCGTGCATTCAACAGACGCTCTGGTGGAGAAGGCTATGTTCCTAGTGAGTTTAAGTGTATTTTTCTCTTATTCAGTTATTCTATTTTATACTTGATTTGATTATAAAATTGATTTATTTCATATGTAGTATCATCATGAGAGGTTATTTTAAAATTCCTTAATGTATTGGTACTTTAAATAATAATTCTACGGTTAATACAATGTGGGTGACATACTACAGGAGTCAGTAAAACCTTGGATAATGGGGTTCGTTAGTCTGAAATGTAATAGTAAATAATATTTCCAGAGAAATTTGACAATCATTTTATTTTAATGGTTCATTGCATATTGAATTGTGACTTGTGTATGAAGAATGGTGACATGAAGGAAATATGGGAGGGATGATATTTTCTTTTTAATATTTACAAATTGAGATATTTTATTTCCTCAACTATTTAACCTATTGTGTTTAACTGTCTGGTTTTAATAATACCAATTCTATATAATGCTGAACTTCATAAGAAGTCATAGCTATAAAAATATATTTTAGAATACATCATTAAGGAGATGGTGTAAAGAATTATCATTAATGTAAAATTCCAACAGTCAGTAATACAGACCGTCCATCTCTCAGGCTCTGTCTTACCGACTGTCAGGCTCTGTCTTGCCGACTGTCTGTCTCTCCATCTTGCCGACTGTCTGTCTGTCTGTCTCTCCGTCTTGCCGACTGTCTGTCTGTCTGTCTCTCCGTCTTGCCGACTGTCTGTCTGTCT